>BFEA01000156.1:2216401-2230789 GCA_003427395.1 Chara braunii | reverse complement strand
TATATATATATATATATATCTCGTCAAATAGAACTGCCCGGTAAACCGTAGGCAGAGAGGGAGAAGAGGACAACAAACGAGGGGCTGTGACAAACTGTTTCGTCGGAGTTTCACCGACTCATCAGGAGGCTGAATATATATATATATATATTTGTGTGTTTGTGTGTGTGAATCGCAGAGCTTCAAGGCTCACAGATGAGGTTTGCTATATAGTTTCTTCATTCCCGAGTCCTAACAATGCTGCTCAAATACCGAAGGACCACGTCCAGAAAAAAAGGAAAGCAAAAAACAAGTGGATGCATTGACGTTGGACCAGTGCTGAGAGGAAAAAGAACCACAACAAGATTTCCAACAAAATTTGTTCCTGCCTAACATGCATCTGGCTCTGCACATGCTAGTCAGTCAAAGAGAGAGAATGGTCCAATCCTGGTCACGTGATGGAGATGAGGAAATTGAGAGGCATACACTCCATTAAACTACCGTAGCTATTGATTGATATTTTTTTAAGCCCAAGCCGTGTGCAATCACCAGGTTCAACACCCGATAGTTTCCAGCATCTGTCGAAGCTGGGCAATGGCACCAATCCAGTTACACTTATGGGTTCCCCAGCCTCGGCTTTTCATTCCTGTTCATGCAATCATACAGGCTTTTCCCAAAACAACATAAACAAGCTCGAAAAGCAACATACAAAGTCCTAACCTATTTATTGAATGAATTTCAGTAAGTACACATGCGAAATAGACAAGGCCACACTTTTCTTACATGCTCTTGACTGTCGCCTCCCTCTTGTCGGTGTAGACATTGCAATCAACTCCACTCCAGAAAGGCAAGGGAACACAGGGGTCACCGTTCCAGCCGAAGGCCTCAGGAATCTGAAGCTCTCTGCGCAACTCAGTCATTGCATCCAAATCAGCAGCTCTGGTTGGCGATGGAATGTCAATCTCGGAGTACACTTCGATTCCAGCAATGCTGGGCGAGCTCAGTTTGCTCTCCGGCCTGGACATCAAAGAAATCGAGATGTAATAACGACTGCTGTCATCGGTGAGAACAGATACCCCACTCTGATTGACGACATACGCCACATTATGCCCACCAGCCATGTACATAACGTCCAGCCCGCTCACCACGGGGACCCCTTGAACAAGAACGTCGAAAACCCGATCACCCTTCTGAATACTGCTGTTGAGCTCCACAAAATGCAGGTAAACACTGTAAGTCCACGCGTTCCAAACATACAGAGTGTAGTTCAGGCTTCCACCGTCACCGTATCGAACCGAGCGATAGAGAGCGGCCGGATAATCAAACGGTTTAGTCTCTGCATTGCGGATTTGAATCTGCGGATCTGGCGCCTCATACGTCAGGGAGCTGTTCGGTGAGAATAATGAAGGAGTTTGAACATCTGGAAGCCATTGACGCTCATACTTGTCCTTCATTCCGGCGTCCTGGTCAGGGAAGCCCAAGCGGGGACCACCACAGTTTATCCAGAAGAACTTGTTGAGCACAGTTCCCTTGCGATCCGCTCCGTACGCATCGCTGTCCATTTGAATCATTTGAAGGGAATTGATAACGGGTTCGCTAACATTGCGATAGAAGCAAACATCCAATTCATTGTCGCCGACATAAACTATGAAGTCAATGGGTTGGCCACTGAACTGCTGCAGCGTCGACAAACGGGTTGGGGCTCCTTCGATAATGATTCCCATGGTGGGTGGAGGAGTCTCGTAGTTTAAACTGGCCGCAGTAATACGCACAAGATACCGTGCAACGGGGAGATCCACCTGATAACAATTCTGTAAACCATAGGGGAACGCACGAAGAGTGGACATCCACTTTGTGAGATTGTTCTTCGCCAGAATATTCACGTCCGTCACATTGTACATTCTGCCACTCGTGAATCCATAATCTGAATCCCAAAACCGATCATACACATCCGTGTATTCTCTCTGCGACCCGCAGTCTATGCGAATTGCACCACCTGTTCCAGCCACAGACAGACATACGTATATATATATATATATCGTCAAATAGATATATATATATTGTCACACTGTGAATCAGAGCACGAAGGCGAAAAAAAGCAAAACAAGGAAAGGAATGATGTCACACCGTGAATCAGAGCACGAAGGCGAGAAAAAGCAAAACAAGGAAAAGAAAAGAAGGAAAGCCCCTCCTGTTCATCACCACTTACGTACAAGGCCAGCCACGTGGATGACAGGTTGAGCGCTGGCTGCCCCCATCCCCGTGTGTCACAAGGACCCACTTGCACTTAGCCAAAAGGCAAAGAGGTAAAGAAAAGGAGGAAACCAGACAGCCAAAAGGCAAAGAGGTAAAGAAAAGGAGGAAACCAGACCTCACAGAGGCAAGAGAGAGAAAGGTCAAAGAAAAGACAGAAAGAAAGCAAATGACACATCCCACAGATAAACCAATTGCCACTGCCACTACAAAGGAAGAAAGCAAATGACATATCCCACAGATAAACCAATTGCCACTGTCACTACAAAGTTCAACATTTTTTTTTCTTTTTCTTTTTTCTTGTTATAATTCTCTCTCCCTCACTCGCACACACGCACACGCACACACACACACACACACCTACTTCTGGGCCTATCGCATGCAGACAACGTAAAATAAAATCCTCCCACTGCCAACAAAACAACCAACTGCCAGAAAACCACTTTTCGCAAGGCATTCTCGCACTATGTAGGACAATTCGACATATATTTGTGCATAGTGACAGTCAGATTCAGCGAAAATTCAGGGTGAGATTCGGTCAAATTACATGAAGTCAAGGAGGACCCGAACAGACAGAGAAAGGGAGCATAACTTGGGAGAAGATTACATACCGATGTAAGGGTTGGGAGTCGCTTTGAATATGGGCACAACCTGCAACAACTCGATCCCCGACAGGATAGGACAGAGAGTGCTGTCCTCTGTTTTCGAGAGCGTAATATTGATTCTTGATCCCGAGGAGTTGAAACTCTGCGACTTCACCACGGCGAAGTACCTCCTCTGCGCAGCCAACTCGAAAATATCGACCCGGGGAATAATCACCTTATCATTGATACTGATATCAAACACCCGCGAGCCCACTTGAATGTCTCTCCCACTCAGCTCTGCGAAGAAAAACCGAATGAAGTACTCACTCTCCTCTTCGGGAAGCCCATCCACCGGGATCTCGATGACGTCGAGCTGCGGGTTCCAGGCCGTTTCAAATAGCTTGTTGGGAAAGTAACCCGGCGGCGTCTCAGCATTTTGGATCTGCGCACCGGTCAAGTTGAAAGCCGTGTTAGCAAGGTACGACGTGTCACCCTGCCAGTCGCGCCTCAACGGATCATTGGCAAAGATCTCCGTACCTCCTGCGCTGAACCGGATCTGAGTCAGCAGGATGTTGTCCAGGCCATAATCCGCATCATCATACGAGTCGGATTCGATGGGGATAATCTCCAGACTGTTAATAATAGGCGGGGCAGTAGTTATATTGTTCAGACAAACTTGCACAAGCCCATCGTTGATATCCAAGATGGTCTCCGTGACATGAGGATCGTCATCTTCATTGCTCAGGTCCACTTCTTCCACCTCCGTCGCCTCGACCAGCACTGAGAACTTGGGTCTCTCCGCCAACTGAGAACCGTCATACCCTTTGTGCGCAAACGTCATGCGCACGATATAACGCCCATCAGGCACAGCTACGCGGTAGCAGCCGAAGCCAGCTGGGAACCTGCGAAGCGTTTGCACCACCGACGTAAGCCCGCCGTTAGAAATAGTTTTCGTTTCACTTTCCCCATCTGTGAAGAACCCAAAGTCTGCTACCCAGTCAGACCCAGTACTGTTATTGGGATTCCCACAGTCGATGAGCGTCAGAGCGTCGGCATTGCCATCGTTCGGGACTGTGCTTTCATTCTGCGCAGGCAAGTCCGAATAAGTATATTCGTAATCACCCATTGGACGTGGAGGTGTAAAATTAGAAGGGCTCGCTGTCGACACACTTGCAAAGGAGTCGCCAGGGCTGGACGTACTAGCGACTGTTTGATCACCAAAATATGGTTGCTGACTGTCGGCGCTTGGCTGGACCCCTCCGTTCCAAGAGGGCTGCTGCCCTCCATTCCCCCACTGCCCTCCCTGCTGGGGATACCCGCCTTGTTGTGGATAACCACCACCTTGCTGTGGATACCCCCCACCACCCTGCTGAGGATACCCGCCACCCTGTTGAGGATAGCCCCCACCTTGCTGCTGGGGATATCCACCGCCCTGCTGCTGGGGATAAACACCACCCTGTTGAGGATAGCCACCCCCCTGCTGCTGGGGATAGCCTCCACCGCCATTACCACCTTGCTGCTGGGGATAGCCGCCACCGCCTTGCTGCTGTGGATACCCACCCCCGCCTTGCTGCTGAGGGTAGCCACCTTGTTGCTGTGGGTACCCACCCCCACCTTGCTGCTGTGGGTACCCGTTCCCGCCTTGCTGTTGTGGGTACCCACCGACTTGCTGTTGTGGATACCCGCCGGTTCCGCCACCTTGTTGTGGATACCCCCCAGTTCCCCCACCTTGTTGTTGGGGATAGACCCCACCTTGTTGTTGTGGGTACCCACCACCGTTCCCCCCTTGCTGTTGCGGATAGCCACCCCCACTCCCACCTTGTTGTTGGGGATAGCCCCCTCCTTGTTGTTGAGGATAGCCACCAGCTTGTTGTTGGGGGTACCCACCAGCTTGTTGTTGGGGATAACCTCCTCCACTTCCGCTCTGCTGTGGGTACCCTCCGCTGCCACCATTCCCACCTTGTTCCGCGTAAACACCACCGCCGCCAGACTGCTGAGGATATCCACCAATACCCCCTCCTTGCTGCTGTGGATACCCATAGCCGTCCTGCAGCCTTCGCTCCTGCCCTATTACCGAATTGTGAACGATTTTCGCCCTTGCTTTAACTGAAGACCACATCCATCCAGACCGCACACGAGTACATGGACAGACATCCACATGTGATTCAACTGCTACGTCTGCGACGGGTTTCCAACTCTTGATGCACGGCTTTCCTGAAATAGATTTCGAATATCGACTAGGGCCTTTTATCACATTTCATTTATTGGAAAATAGACTACTATAATCAACTAACACGATAGATTTCTGCTTCAGTCCTTTCTCGAAATAGATGTTAGGCGACTACCTTCTTCCCCCGAATACAACGTACGGCCATTATAGCTGTATTTGAGGCATCTTTCACTCTAGATACAGCTATAATGACCGTACGTTGTATTCGGGGGAAGAAGGTAGGCTTATCTCGTAGAAATCCGCGTCTTATTACGATATGTGACACCAAAGTGCGACTGCGCCCTGAGAAGATCAACAAAACAGCTGAAAGCCGACAAAATACAATCAAGTATAGACAACGGGCGGGTTGTTGAATTACAGACCCAAGCTCGAATCCTGATGGACGTTGATGAATGCAATCAAACAAATTGTGAATTACATGCAGTCGGTCAGCTCCACGATGATATTTCAAGACCGTCGCCCATCTAAGGCCTTGACGGCGCCAGATGCATCCAGGGATGACCGTAATTGCAGTCAGGTACATCGGAAAGGTGCTGAGTGTTATCCCACACTTGTCAGTCATGATTGTTTGGCTCTGTGGCCCTTGACGGCCTCTACATTTTTGCACCCAGAGTTTTGGATTGTAGCCCTTGACGGCGTCAGACGCATCCAGGGATGACCGGAATCGCAGTCAGGTACATCGGAAAGGTGCTGAGTGTTATCCCACCACTTGTCAGTCAGGATTGTTTGGCTCCGTAGGCCTTGACGGCCTCTACATTTTTGCACCCAGAGGTTTGGATTGTAGGAGTCAACAAGTCAGATGCATCCAGGGATGACCGTAATTGCAGTCTTTTCTTCTTTTTTTTTTTTCTTTTTTTTTTGCAGTCTACATTTAAGGACCCTGATTTTTGGATAGTTTGGCTCGGTAGGCCTTGGTGGGTACTTTTTTGCACCCAGAGTTGAGGCTTCAGGACAGAGGTCCGTTTGGGACCACAGCTGTGCCTATTTTTTCCCCTCTCTGCATTGAAGCTGGGTAATGGCATCAGTAAGTTGTCTTTCTCCGGGTTGTTTTGATGAGGGAATCCCGGCCTCCGTTTTTCTAGAGTAATAAAGATTGATTTCGCATTAAAAAATACAAATATAATAAAAAATCAGGAACTACTTTTTTGTCCTCGAGTGAGAGCATCAGGAACATTTCGACCGGACTAGCACCTTCGCCCGGATAGAGCGCCCGGTCATTATATCTGTATCCGGACTGAAAACTGCACCAAATGCGGCGATAATCAGACGTTCTCCCCACCAATAGACTGCAGCCCCCGCCCACAAGACACGTAGGAGTGTATGCTCATATCATCACTCCTAGCTGCTGATGTGGGCAAGATTAAAAAAAAAAACAAAAAAACAAAAATATCAGCCGTTCTAATCGGGTGAAGACTGCAAGCCCTTTCAGAGTTCGCTAGTCCAAAAAAGATCAGGCCAATAAATTTTCTTTCTTTTTTCTTTTTTATTATAAAAAAACTACGCTATATTCTTCTCTCAAATCTTTTCATCTTTCAAATTCTTTCAATTCACCTTCACTACCCACCTACCACTACTCCTAAGGCTCAGACAGGGGAGAACCCCAAAAGAATCAGTTTAAAAACGGAGGAAAAACGACAGCTCAGAAAGACCAACACCATCCCCCGACGAGCTGCTACTCCACGATTCAAGTGTCTCAAGCCCGAACACTATAAGCGCGAATTTTTTATTTTCTTTTGCTCTCAAGCCCGTACACTAAGTGACATTTTTCCGAAAGATGAGAAAAGCAAAATGATTTTAAATGAAGATGTTGAACCACGTGGAGCACAGACACCCAGTCCTGTTATGAAAAGCAGAACAAAAGAGAGGCTTTCACATGTGAACAAATCCAGTTCACCTGCGAGTTCTACGCCGGTAAATATATATAAACTACATAAACATACAAAACTTTGTAAAACCGGTTCCTTCACATCTCCGTAAGCTCAAAGCATACTCACACTGCGACCTACCTTATAGATAGAATAAATACAATAATTCAATCATTATTAATATTCAATTCTATTTATGATATTTCACATATATCTTTCTTTTTTTTATTGTAAATAAAAATACTACATTACCTACTTTCATCCGACTACCGTCTTCGCCCGAACACAACGCACCCTCATTTTGACTATATCTGGCCGGAAACATAGCTTCTATACATTCATTTTAGGGTGCGTTCATGTTCGGGGGAAGCCGGTAGTTCCGAGTTCGAATCCCGGGCAACCGATTACTAGTTCGGACGCATCTAACAACAACCGGTTCCTTCACCATAAGTTAGGATGCATCTGACAGCAACTTCGGTACGCCCTGGATGTATCTGACCGCATTTATGGTTGCGTTCACATGTTAGTCAAATCCCTAAGTTCGGATGCATCTGACAGCAGCTTCGGCACGCCCTGGATGTATGTGACCGCATTTATGGTTCCGTTCACATGTTAGTCGAAATCCATAAGTTCAGAAATCTGACAGCAACTTCGGTACGCACTGGATGCATCTGACCGCATTTATGGTTGCGTTCACATGTTAGTAGTCAAAATCGTCTTAGTGCGAGTATCCCCGCAGGGAAAGAAACCTCAACTCGATTCAACACAAACTTGCAAAGTCGATTCCGATACAAACTTGACTTTGGCCCGTGTCAGAGCAAATGTCGGCGTCGAGACCTGTGTAGGGTAAATGACCTGTTCGGGGATGTAAAACGTGTTCTTTACTGTGGTTGGCTGGTTGAATTCCAATTTTCAAAGAAATTTCAAGATCCCGCTGGAAAAGTAAGTCGTCCTACCTTTTCACATTTCACAGTAGAGGAACTGACTGCGCTTCTTATTTGTTTGTAGCGAGCGATATTGTTGATTTCCGACCTCGCGCCGCTACTAAACATTCAACACGCATTTAGACTGCGTAATTGGCAAGGTACATTCGGCCTGATCAAACATTTTAAATGTATCGGGCCCGCTATTACCTCCAAATACATTCAGGACGTTATGCAGTTGGATCTAGGTCTACAAACGCTACCCCACCCAAAACAGTCACAAAGATGTAGAAAAATGGTGAGTTAACCTGGACGAGTCGCTAAGAAACTCAAAAATGATTAACCCGAACGAGTCACTAAACTCAAAAATTATTGACACAGTTAGAGAAGAGAAGATCACCGTGGCTCTGCAATAAGAAGAAAAAAAAAGCGAATCAGCCAATAAGGGGAAAAAAAAGGATTATTTGTCTGAATCCCTTTTTTTACTTAATAGAAAAAAAACAGGGATTCAGACAAATAACAAGTAGATCATTCCATGCGAGGCATCATTACAGGTCCACGGTGACTTCGAAAACCGGGTCCATGGGAGCGCGTCACCCTTCTTCTCTTTTTTTTTAGCGCCAACCTTCAAGACTTGTACAAAACAAATTCTCTCTCTCTCTCTCTCTCTTTTCGCATGCGCGCACGAAGAGTATTTTGGCCAGTTCATAAATGCAGAACAACGATATCCTACCACGTGTCCGACATCCTCTGTGTACTTGCATGCAAAACTACTGTCGCAAATAGCATGTTAATTACCGCTAATGCCTCTTACAAAAGTTATTTACATGGTCCTCCAATCCGCTAGCTGCAACATACAGCGAGGTCCAGAACGGCCCCTATAACCAGTACTTCCTGCTCCGAGTCATTTCTCAAACGAAATGACTATAGCTGAGAAGTACCCAAAAAATAAAAAGACTCTCAACCATCGCGGGCATAGTCACCGACATACTTCTCACCCGCCTCCAGGAGAGTGCCGTCGTCAATCAGAAGTGTGAGTCAGACAAAACTGCCATTGACATTGAACAGCTAATTTGAAACCAATCTAGCGAACGTGAACGCGATGCGCCGATGCACGCGATACGAGAACCGAGCGCAAACTAGACGAAACGAAAACGACGTAATCGGTGAAGAAGTGACGACGGTTCAAGAGACAAGTGTAAGGGCAGGCATATAATATTATAGAAAACAGTCCTGAGGTAGGAATTGAACATCTTTGTCCTTCGGGAAATCCATTAAAATTGGAACAATGCAGAGAAGATTAGCAAGAAAAGAAAAAAGGATTTAGGGTAGTCTGGACGAAACCCAGAATGGTCGGTGACATTTTGCACAATCATCGCTCTGTTTATCGCTAAGGCTGAGTCTCAGGTGTATGTCTGTACTAAGGTTGAAGGTCCTTTTCCGAGGGAGAAACACAAAGGGAAGGGGGGGGGGCTGTCTCTTATACACATCTAGATGTGTATAAGAGACAGCAGCAGCAGAAGGGCGAAGACAAAGGGCATCGCCACACCGCTGTCGAAATGTGCAAAATGAGAATGAACTTCCCGGTAGAACATGGCCAGGTGCACCGGCCACATTTTCGTCTTTTTCAGATTTCCAGAGTGGTGTGTTGACGCCCTATGCCTGTGGAGCTTCGGCATCGCAAAAATATTCCTCTGCCTTTCTCAGAGACCGCAGACTGCATTATCAGGACAGTCTTTAGGAAACGTACCAGACACTACAAAAGCGGCCAAATCAATCCGACTCTATATTTAGGAAACGTACCAGCCACTATCAGGACAGTACTTGCTAAAGTCGTGCCCATAAACAAGCCACGTCTTTGGGAAACGTACCAGCCACTACAAAAGCGCCCAAATCAATGCGGCTCTATATTTTTCCGCGACCGCTAGCACGGCTAAGTACTGGTGGTTTAAGGTCTTACGGCGGACCTGCGAAGGTTCGAAGCTTTCGAGAGAGATTGAAGGATCAGGAAATCCATCGAAATGGACAGTTTTTCTGTAGTCAAAGGGTGGCAAGCAACTTTCTGCCGCTAGAAAGTCGCTGTTTTTGGAGAAAAAAAAATCGAAGGATCGAGATTAACACCGATTGATCACAACCTCAGACGTTGTGACGTATTACAGTAAATATTTTGCGCGCGTATCTATTCGGACGCAATGAAGGGCTTGTTCGGGGGCACTGAACGCTTTGTCATCTGTCTGTCAAGGGGCTGACGGCGAAATGAGACTGAGGGAGAAATCTTGAGCAGACGGAGGCTTGGGTATGAGGATCTGGCACTGGAGAAATGAGACACAGAAATCTTGAGCAGACGGAGGCTTCGGTATGAGGAATCTGGCACCGGGAATTCCGCAAAATGGAAACAAAGGATATGGAACCAACCATAACGGGTCGATGGGGAGAGAGGGAGAGCCTACTGCACTGCCCCAAACACAAGAACACAAGGATATATATACATGGCGACAAAATATGTATCCACCCTTTAAAGAGCCCAAGTAGTGCAGTGTAATCGACCAGATTGTGGTCAAAGCGTCAAAGTCGTCAATAACTTACTGTGGAGGTGTCCTTCTGGGACATCCGTTAAAATTGCAACGATAGAGAGAAAGAAGATTGGCATGACACGCATGAATCGAGAAATGGCCCAGTTCACAAAAAAAAAAAAAAGGACTTACATTGGAGGCTTCCCTCCAGATCAAGCTTTAACACCAAGTCCACGGAGCTCTTGAAAAGAGACGTTGGAGTCCTCAATTATAGTAAATCAGAAAAACAGGCAGAAGGTTTGCTGTTTGCGGCGAGCTTTGAAATCAAGCAAATGTTCCCAAAGCTCCAGTCACCTAGACATTCTCACGGCGCCCAATTGTTGCCGGATTTTCAAAAGGAAAGGCGTGTGCACGCGATCTCGGTGTGCAGGAGTAGCAAAGGAGCAACATTGGGAAACATATACTTCATTTAAAGCCGTGCTTTTCCTAATCAAATGGGGAGAGGGGTTCGGTCCGCCTAAAGTTCGCGAGTATTTCAAAGTCCGTCATGTTTTCTCAATATGAAACATATACTTTATTTAAAGCCGCGCTTTTCCTAATCAAACAGATCATCGGCATTCCAATCAGCCAAAAAGCTCGAGCCCGTCTCAGCTGACTCTAAGGAAAGAAATGCTCTAATGCCACCTCAACAGGATTGTCTTCCTCTCTACGTTCAGCGGCAGGGGTGTTGGCCCGATGCAATAAAAGTCAGAAATCGGAGAAGAGGCAAAACCAATTACATCACGCGTCGGAGTATACCCAGTTTCTAACCTATATAACCGAATGAATAAGGACACTTCTGATCTCGGCCTTCATCACCCCACTCTCTTTCACTTTTGTTGTTTCAACTTCACGACAGGAAACTTTGAAACCGCCGAGGAGCAACAAAAAAAAAAAAAAACCGCCGAGGAGCAAAACGGTAGACAATAAAGAACAGGCAGAATCCAATTACGTCGTGTCGGAGTACATCCATCTTCTAACCTACAGAGCCATAAGAAAACAGGCACTTGTGCTCTCGGGCAACATAACCCACACTCTTTCGCTTCTGTTGTTTCAAGTTCACGACAGCAAGCTTTGAAATCGCCGACGACCAAAACAGAGAAAAAGAAAATCGCCGACGAGAGCAGTAATAGAGGGCAGAAATTGACGAACAGGCAGAACCCAATTACATCGTGTCGGATTATATCGATATCCTAACCTATCGAGCCGTATGAAAATGGACACTTGTAATCAATTCCCTCTCTAAAATGGACACTTGTGATCAATTCCCTCTCTATCCGTTCGCAGTGTTTCACTGTTTGACGGCGAAATTGACTCCCATAACTTCGTTTAGACAACATAGATTATGCCCTAGGTCGTCTAACCGAAGTTAAATCAAGCATTGAAACATTGCGAGACGAATGTGATAAATTCTCTATGCGGAGCGAAAGCCGAAGAACGGCTTCGACGCAAATTCTGTCTCGTATTTTTCCTGGCATCAAAAATTTCCGACAGAATTCATGATGCGAATTTGATATAATAAACTGCACTACCTGCTTCCCCCTAATACAACGTACGGTCATTATAGCTGTATTTGAGGCATCTTTTAGTCTAGATACAGTTATAATGACCGTACGTTGTATTCGGGGGAATAAGGTAGCTCCAGCCCATAGCGAAAGATACCACAACAGCACGAACTTCGACATGCGTATCGCCCTACTTTCTTCCCCCGAAGACGAAGTACGATCGCTATATAGCTGTATTTGGGGTATATTTCAGTCTACGTGCAGCTATAGTGACCGTACGTTGTATTCGAGGGAAGAAAGTGACCGACGAAGCTATAGTGACCGTACGTTGTATTCGAGGGAAGACGGTGACCGACGAAGACAACACTGAAACATATTCACAACGTACTAACAACATTAATAAAACAGTAATAAACACTATTGGGGGACAGATAAGTGTAATTTGACATGAGAACATGACCTGTTCAGAAACAGCGCAGATATGGAAGGACTACTTCGTGAATCCCAACGTCTTCCATGAATACAAACAACGACACTTCAGCTAAACTGACCGTGCTTTCTGTTCGCGTGAGGACGCTACTGCGCCCTGCGGTTGCAGTTTGCAGGCTTTGGGGTCACTGCCCCCTACAGGTACATACTAAGTAGGGATTTGACAATACGAGAAAAGCGGAATGCGATGTCGATCACATCTAAATAAAAAGACCATGTACAAAACGAATGAGGGAATGTGACCGACAGATTCATTGCAATCCTTACACGCTGACTCCTCGGCAGGCGAGGTGGACAACAAAACACGCTATGTACAACAAAAGTATATTTCATTTTCCAGAATGTCGCTGGCATAATACTGTCATACTGTGTCACAGTAGACGGCAATCAAGACAAACCACTAATATATATATATAAGCATTAAAACAAACAATAAAGCAATAATAATGATTATAATATAATATAATGTACCGTTCAACATAACTCTGTACATATTAGAGACAAAAAATGAACAGGATGCACAATATCATTTAAAAGATTACGCACGTAATTAGCATTAATACAAACAATGAAGCAGTAATAATGATTATAATATAATATAATGTACCGTTCAACATAACTCCGTACATAGTAGAGACAAAACATGAACAGGATGCATAATGTCGTTTGAAAGATTACGTACGTCAAGAAATCGAGACGCGCACTGCAATGGACTGGACCTGACATACACACGGAAGAAAATACAGGATTTCGCCCCCCCGAAAAAAGAAGAAAAGAACACAGGATTTCGCCCCGAAGAAATAGAACATGGTGGGTAAAACAGGGCATACACAACCCATTCGTTTCCGCCAATCTACACAAAAAAAAAGATAAACAGAGAGAGCAATAAACCAACGAAGCTCACACCGTCGTTACGGAGCTACTCACTTCTGATCGGCCATCATCATAGCCGAACAAACAACATAAGAAAGACCATTTGGAATTTCCCGAAGAAGACAGTCCACAAATCAAGAAGTGTGGAGGACATCGGCACGCATTCGAATCAATCAGTAGCATTTAAGGGTGTCGCTGGGTACAAAGAAGCGCGTAATGATGCTCTCTTTTTTCGGCGAAATTTGAGGCTTACCTCCATCCAAATGGGCAGCTTCAGTTCCCCCCGATGAAGCGCATACTACCAGCAACGCGCCAAGAAACAGCGCCCATATCCTAGCAGCCATTATCACAGATTGCTTCTCGCCTGGCTTGGGGTTTCACCTTCCCACCGTCTCCTCTCTCTCTCTCTCTCTCTCTCTCTCTCTCTCTCTCTCCCTCTCTCTCACACACACACACACACACACACACACGCACAGACACTACTGTCGAGCGAGTCGGGACTGTGGATACGCTAATTCAGTGGATCAATGAAGGAGAGCTATACTGATTTTCTTGACAGTCGATCGCAATTACGGCCGTCTATCAACAATCCGCTCTTCTGCACTGGCACACCGTCATAACGAGAAGAGCAAGGACGGACTGGCTACAAATTGATTTTGATTCGCCAAGAAGCAGAAGCTCTGTTGTACTCAAAACGCTGGAGCGAAAGGCAAAGCCACAAGTCGTTGTGGAACCGCGAGATATGTGTCGAGTGGCCAACACGTGGCTCTTCCTTACAGCGTAGTGTACAAGTCCATTATTGACGAGAGCAACAGAGGCACGAATCTTAGTGAGTGCTTAGTGCAGCGAGCAGCACGTCGAGAACTGAGCATTCCAATATCTCGCTCTTCCTAAAAAGTACAAATGAGCAAATTCAACAAACGGGGACCCTCGATGCGGCAGAAAGAACCTCAGACTCGCAGAAGACAGAGATCGATAGGAGCAAGAAAGCAGGAGAGGGGAGAAAAGTACCAGGCACTCAATGTCAGTTGCTTCAGCATTATACATAGCACACCATCATCCTCGCGGACACCATCAGCACCTCTCTCTCTCTCTCTCTCTCTCTCTCTCTCTCTCTCTCTCTCTCTCTCTCTCT
>BFEA01000156.1:2178251-2197645 GCA_003427395.1 Chara braunii | reverse complement strand
CTCTCTCTCTCTCTCTCTCTCTTCACATATGATGTATGTTGACTGCTGCCTGTATTACAACTTCTTCATCCCTGTTTGTCTCTGTATAATGTTCGATGCTCTTTGTCTCTCCAAGTACATGTGGTTCACACTGCGTGATGTATCCGTGTCCACCGGTGTTGTTTGTTGTCGCTTTGGCCCGCAGTAGTGAACCTCTCCCTCTCTCTCTCTCCCTCTCTCTCTCTCTCTTTCTCTCTCTCTCTCTCTCTCTCTCTCTCTATCTCTATCTATTATCTATCTATCTATCTCTCGGCTGAGGGGGCCATGTCGCAGCGACGTGTTCTTATGAATGTATGTGGTGGGTGTCTCATTCAATAGATGGATCCCGCCATTGCATCAACTGTCAACGATGGAGCGACAGACGCCATGGACACGGAGGATATTTTGAAGGGTTTTGCAGATGGTGGAAAGGAAGGGAATTCGGTTGGACTCGAGACCAGTGGAGCGGGAGGGATAACCACAGACTGTGCACATGTGCTTGCCACAATATATGCACAGACTGCAGATATGGTGGTTGATGATTATGACATACAGAATGATGCAGGAGGGAGCAATTGTGAGACAGAGAAGGTTGGGGAAGACAAACAGGAGGGAGATGTGGGAAGCAGGGAATCTCCCACGGGGTGTATTGTCAGAGACGAACATGTGATGAGGACATCAGAAGGAGAACAATACACATATGATTTTAATTGGGTGCCGGATCGTGTTCAACAGGGTATTGTTGAAGGCGCATCATGCTTTGCGTTCAAGGTCGATGGCACGTGGGTTCCTCACCCTGCCCCCATGAAGAGTACATGGCGAAACATAAATCTGTCATTCGTGTATGACAGAGTATTAAGGTTGAATGATGGAGCAACGACACAGGAAAAAATACATTGTGCATTAGAAATATGGCGTTTTTTGGAGGCACAGGGCGAGTTCCGCCTGAACGATTTTTTGTATGACACTGTTGATTATGGACAGCCATGGGTGATTGGTGGCAACCAAGCGACAAAGAGTATGACGTGCCAAGAGAGTGATGCAAGGAAGGATCCTCGATGGGGTTGGGTACCATGTGTGATCCCATTTCCATATGGCCGTGCGAGGATGATGATGCGTGACGCGATGGAAAATGTCTGGAACACACATTACGTGAATGACAACTTCTCCTTCAGGCATCTGGACAGGGAGGTCACAGTCGAGGAGAAGGAGGCAATGGCATCTCGTCCCCACACTGCTGGCTGCTTCGTCTCGCCACTTCAGAACCCTGTGGAGTTGGAGGTGGTTGAAGGGAAAGTGTTCAGTGGTGACAATTGCAACACATACACGCAGGCAAGAGGGAGAGAAGCCACGTTTGATGGAGTATGCATGGAGATATGAGACCATGTGACTATGAGGAAGGACGTTTTGTCTGCAATGGACATTAAGTCTCACGTCATTCCGGAAGGACAGCTGCAGCAACATATGGCCCCTGAAAAGTATGGGTATCGTGTCAATTGGGTCCATGGATGTTTGCATCCTGCAGTTGTCGATGGCAAGGTCACGCTGGCGGCACGACTGCAATCAGGGCATTGGCTCCCATTGGGCTGGATGCACGCAGACGTTGTGGAGCATTAGGAGTTCCTTGTGGTTATGACACGTGTCTCTATTTTCAATGCACATGTAAAGCACCATGTGCTCGTGGTTGAACACGTAAACCGTTGCTGGGAGAGGATCAGGGAGGAGGACCGTCAGATGGTGTGTGCGGGGTATGACTCCATGGCTGAATAGGCGATGTGGTACATGGTTGAGGAGAGTTATGGGGGCGAAGAACAGGGCGACGTGCAAAACAGATACATGGCTAACATTCGCCGCAAGCACGGGCGGACGACAGTTCTTGGTTGGGTCTCGGTCGTCTGACCCATGACATTTCAGCATGGTGGAGACGTGTGCATGCGATTTAGAGACCCGCTTGGTGTGCCTTTCCATCTGACCTACTCAGATGGACTGCTGAGATATATTCAGTACGTGGCAGATGACGACTTGACCGGTGCATCGCAGCCACGCAAGAGGAAAGAGCAGCAATAAGACATGTCTCGTTTATCTTCTGAGGTGGAGGGGCCATGTGATTCTCGTCCCGACAGAGGGTGCTCTGCAGCACAACGTGACATAGGCGGCCCGAGCGATGTGGGGATGTAGCAGAGCCCGAGGAAGATGAAGATGTGCACGTCTAGACCAGCACATGCACAGACGCCCACTGCCAAAAAAAAAGTGAATCAGAAGGCGGTGGCAGCGACCGGTGACACAGCAGGTGCACCAACTCGGACCCCCAAACGCCGCCGACGCCCAGGGATGACAACTTTGACAGAAATCAGAAAGCTGCAACGATCGACTGACCTTTGCATGACTTTCAGGCCATTCATGCGGCTCCTGCATGATATTGTGGAGAAGAACGTCGCTCCGGATATGGGGGTGAGATTTCATATGACTGCTGTGCGTGCATTGATGGAGGCTTCCAAAGCTTACCTAGTCGCCAATTTCGAGAACACAAACGAGGTGGCCATCCATTCGAAGAGGGTGACGATCCAGCTCAAGGACATGAGACTGGTTGACAGGTTGTTGAAACCTCGTTGGGTTGAGAAATATCAAGGTATGTTGGACGACAAAGCGAGAAATGAGGAGAGACAGCAACGGATGGAGGCCAGACAGGCGGATAGAGATGGCAGCAGAGCAGGGGCAGCGAAGAGGAAAGGAGTGCCACGCAAAGGCAACACAAAGAAAAAAAAGGCAGCATGAGAGAGAGAGAGAGAGAGAGAGAGAGAGAGAGAGAGAGAGAGAGAGAGAGAGAGAGAGAGAGAGAGAGTAGGTTCTCGAGGGGGGGGCATGAAGGTATTCAAGGGAGACTCTATCGCTGATTTTGACCCGCAGTAGTGAACTCCATATCTTTTTGGTTTCTCTTGTTCTTCTTTCTTTCTTTCTTACTTTCTTTCTTTGTTTTTTCTTTTTTTTTTTCTTCTTCTTTCTTCCTTTCTTCCTTTCTTTCTTTCTTTCTTTGGAAAAAAAAAATTATGCGATGGGGCGGGGGGAGGAGGGTGAGGTTGTTTTTTCATTGTTTGAAAAAGATCCAAACACGTAGCACTTCACAAGGCAATCTTTACAAAGGGAAAGCCGTATTACAAAGTGTACAAAAAACACAGAAAATAGTGAATGATCACAAGTCCGGTGGGTATGGCTACCCCGACGAGTTTCGGCCACTGCCATGTGGCCATCTTCAGGGGGATTATCCGCCAACTTCGCCCCGTCTCCTCCCCTACTTTCCATCTTCCCACCGCCGTTCGTCAATGCCGCAATCATCTCCGGAAACGATTGCGGGTCTTCGCCCGCCAGACCCGAAAAAAGGAAGACCTATGCTCGGACACTGTTCATTTAGTATGGTTATCCGAACCCTTAGTCCGGTAGTACTTACTCTCTACAGTGGCGGTTCGAGTACCATACGTCATAAAAACTTCCAATACCTATCGAAGCGCTAAGAACTAAATCCATAAGGTCACATGTTCAAGTCTGGCCCCTGAGCATGAAAGAACTTTACGTACCGACAGATTCCTACGGTACTCCCTTTACTTAGGTGACAAGTTCAAGCCCGACACTCCTCAAAATCAATAGAAAGACCTTACAGGTCCGATCCAATACCCTGACTCAGAGGGTAGCCAAGCACAGAGCCCTCAAATCTTTAACACGTGGGTCAACAAGTAGCCCAGTTCACAGACCCTGTCCAAGCAAAGAGCCCTCCACACAGCCACGTGCCATACACACCGCCAGGTGAGAGTGGCAGGGCAAATTTTTCCCTTTTTTCGCTAACTCTCAGAGAGAGAGAGAGAGAGAGAGAGAGAGAGAGAGAGAGAGAGAGAGAGAGAGAGAGAGAGATGCGGGTCAGAGACAGAGAGAGATAGGAACGGATTGAGAGACTTTTGAGGTTTACTAGTGGGGGACAGGAAGGTAATGAACGACGAATGTACCGGTGAATTTGACCCGCAGTAGTGAACTGCATATTTTTTGTTATTGTAAGGGTTTGTTTTTTCTTTGTTTCTTTCTTGTTTTTTTGTTTTTTTCTTTCTTCTTTTATTTTGCGTTCTTATTTACTTTGAGTGAAAAAAAAAAAAAAAAAGGTGGGGAGGGGAGAGAGTGGGGTCGACGGGAAAGCAAAAATATTTGTTAAGCATTGTATTCCAGTTTTGTATGGACTGATCGATGGAAAAACACAGACGTACAAAAATATATAAGAATGTATGTAGCTACGTAAATATAGCCAAACTTTGGTAGGCGCCTGCTGACAAAACCGATGAAAGTAGTGAGGTCGTGTCTCTGCCTCTCTGCCTCTCTCTATCTCTGTCTCTCTCTCTGTCTCTGTCTCTGTCTCTGTCTCTCTCTCTCGCTCGCTCGCTCGCTCGCTTTCTCTTTGTCTTTCTGTTATTATCTCCATCTATCTATTTATCTATCTATCTATCTATCTATCTATCTATCTATCTATCTATCTATCTATCTATCTATATATTTCGATGTATATACATATATTTCTAGATGTCAAGATTGGCAAAAACCGGGCAGAAGAGAAAGTCAGACGAAGAGTGTGATGCAACGCCTGATCAGTTTCTTTCGTTTGGGGGCCAAGAAGAGAAGCCGACTTTGATGCAAGGGAACTGGGGTGAGATGGTAGAGAAGCAACAAGAACATATAGACAGGCTCACAGACGAGGTACATAAGCAGAAACAATTGCTGAGACACACGTCAGATGAGATAGGCCGCCTTAAATCACTGCTCGCCAAAATGACAAAAACTGCAGAACACAGGATGTTCTCCGTTTTCTGGTTGTTACAACCCGATCCAAAGTGTTTAGACGTCACTCGTTTGAGGGAGGATATGACCGCCAGACTTAAGGCAATAGCTGAAACGAAGACAACTACGTTTGACGAGTACCAGACATGGTTGGAAGATGAAAGGCGCAGGCGCACCGCGGTTTTGAATCGGTTCGCTGCCCACATCACAAACAAAACTAACAGAGAATCACACGGATGGGATGTCGCGTATTGTGCCAGCAATGACAAGTGTGTGCTCAAGGAGGGGTGGGCATCATATGATAGTCAAGAATATAACACGGGTTCGCTGACTGCTTCATCGCTCAGCGTCGTCGACCTCTTAACCTTCGCAGAAGACTATATTCGCCACTGTAAGGAAACCATAGACCGGTACTCCTCGTACGGTCTCTGTGATGAGGTTGTCGTGACTAACAACGATGACCTTCCACGGAATATGGGGTCTTTGTTCAACAGTTGCACGGATGTGATGGATACCCTGCAATACATACGAGGTAGGTTGCTGTCAGGAGAATTGACGGTGACTTGTCAGAACGGCGTTGTCATGGAAAGTGCAGACGGTGAAAGGACGAAGGCAGATGAAGAACATGAGACAGCAAAGCATACCGCCACTAGCAGCGCGAACACTGTCAGAGACCACGCGTCTCCGGCACATGCGCTTCTAACGTGTACCGATATTAGCGCACTGAATTGTCACAACCTCCGACACAATTTTTCATGCGTCGTCGCTAGTAAAGCTCCACGTGCTGATGATGAATCTGTTGCAGTACCTATGACGACAGACACGTTTGAAAAATTCGTTGCAAAAGCGAATTCGCGACAAATGGCAAGGTTGGTTGCGGACTGTATGTCCCATCTCATATCGTACATGAAAGAGATGATGTTACAGGTTGTAACGAATGTGGGGCGGCATGGGGGGAAGAACGAATGTCAGCATTGCAGGAAAGGACTCCATATCAACGACCACTTAAAAACTCTCTACACAAGATGTCAAATCGTGGTTGCGCGGGTGGTTAGGGAAGCGTGATCTCTCTCTCTCTCTCTCTCTCTCTCTCTCTCTCTCTCTCTCTCTCTCTCTCTCTCTCTCTCCATATATGATGTATGTTCACTTCTGCCTAAATAACAAGTTCTTGATCCCTATTTATCTTGGTATACTGTTCGCTACTCTTTGCGTGTCCATGTAGTCGTTCTGGCCCGCAGTAGTGAACCTGTACATCTGTCGCTGCATCTCTCTCTCTCTCTCTCTCTCTCTTTCTCTCTCTCTTTCTCTCTCTCTCTCTCTCTCCATCTATGATGTACGTTGACTTCTGCGTAAATTACGAGTTCTTGATCCCTGTTTATCTGTGTATAATGTTCGCTGCTCTTTGCGTGTCCAAGTATATGTGGTTCACTACTGCGTGACGTATCTGTGTCCATCGACGTTGTTTGTTGTCGTTCAGGCCCGCAGTAGTGAACCTGTACATCCGTCGCTGGATCAATCTCTCTTTCTCTCTCTCTCTTTCTCTCTCTCTCTCTCTCTCTCTCTCTCTCTCTCTCTCTCTCTCTCTCTCTCCATATATGATGTATGTTGACTTCTGCCTATATTACAAATTCTTGATTCCTGTTTGTCTGTGTGTAATGTTCGCTGCTCTTTGCCTCTCGAATTACATGTGGTTCACTTCTTTGTGATGTATCCGTGTCCACCGGTGTTGTTTGTTGTCGCTTTGGCCCGCAGTAGTGAACCTTTCTCTCTCGCTGCATCTCTCTCTCTCTCTCTCTCTCTCTCTCTCTCTCTCTCTCTCTCTCTCTCTCTCTCTCTCTCTTCACATATGATGTATGTTGACTGCTGCCTGTATTACAACTTCTTCATCCCTGTTTGTCTCTGTATAATGTTCGATGCTCTTTGTCTCTCCAAGTACATGTGGTTCACACTGCGTGATGTATCCGTGTCCACCGGTGTTGTTTGTTGTCGCTTTGGCCCGCAGTAGTGAACCTCTCCCTCTCTCTCTCTCCCTCTCTCTCTCTCTCTTTCTCTCTCTCTCTCTCTCTCTCTCTCTCTATCTCTATCTATTATCTATCTATCTATCTCTCGGCTGAGGGGGCCATGTCGCAGCGACGTGTTCTTATGAATGTATGTGGTGGGTGTCTCATTCAATAGATGGATCCCGCCATTGCATCAACTGTCAACGATGGAGCGACAGACGCCATGGACACGGAGGATATTTTGAAGGGTTTTGCAGATGGTGGAAAGGAAGGGAATTCGGTTGGACTCGAGACCAGTGGAGCGGGAGGGATAACCACAGACTGTGCACATGTGCTTGCCACAATATATGCACAGACTGCAGATATGGTGGTTGATGATTATGACATACAGAATGATGCAGGAGGGAGCAATTGTGAGACAGAGAAGGTTGGGGAAGACAAACAGGAGGGAGATGTGGGAAGCAGGGAATCTCCCACGGGGTGTATTGTCAGAGACGAACATGTGATGAGGACATCAGAAGGAGAACAATACACATATGATTTTAATTGGGTGCCGGATCGTGTTCAACAGGGTATTGTTGAAGGCGCATCATGCTTTGCGTTCAAGGTCGATGGCACGTGGGTTCCTCACCCTGCCCCCATGAAGAGTACATGGCGAAACATAAATCTGTCATTCGTGTATGACAGAGTATTAAGGTTGAATGATGGAGCAACGACACAGGAAAAAATACATTGTGCATTAGAAATATGGCGTTTTTTGGAGGCACAGGGCGAGTTCCGCCTGAACGATTTTTTGTATGACACTGTTGATTATGGACAGCCATGGGTGATTGGTGGCAACCAAGCGACAAAGAGTATGACGTGCCAAGAGAGTGATGCAAGGAAGGATCCTCGATGGGGTTGGGTACCATGTGTGATCCCATTTCCATATGGCCGTGCGAGGATGATGATGCGTGACGCGATGGAAAATGTCTGGAACACACATTACGTGAATGACAACTTCTCCTTCAGGCATCTGGACAGGGAGGTCACAGTCGAGGAGAAGGAGGCAATGGCATCTCGTCCCCACACTGCTGGCTGCTTCGTCTCGCCACTTCAGAACCCTGTGGAGTTGGAGGTGGTTGAAGGGAAAGTGTTCAGTGGTGACAATTGCAACACATACACGCAGGCAAGAGGGAGAGAAGCCACGTTTGATGGAGTATGCATGGAGATATGAGACCATGTGACTATGAGGAAGGACGTTTTGTCTGCAATGGACATTAAGTCTCACGTCATTCCGGAAGGACAGCTGCAGCAACATATGGCCCCTGAAAAGTATGGGTATCGTGTCAATTGGGTCCATGGATGTTTGCATCCTGCAGTTGTCGATGGCAAGGTCACGCTGGCGGCACGACTGCAATCAGGGCATTGGCTCCCATTGGGCTGGATGCACGCAGACGTTGTGGAGCATTAGGAGTTCCTTGTGGTTATGACACGTGTCTCTATTTTCAATGCACATGTAAAGCACCATGTGCTCGTGGTTGAACACGTAAACCGTTGCTGGGAGAGGATCAGGGAGGAGGACCGTCAGATGGTGTGTGCGGGGTATGACTCCATGGCTGAATAGGCGATGTGGTACATGGTTGAGGAGAGTTATGGGGGCGAAGAACAGGGCGACGTGCAAAACAGATACATGGCTAACATTCGCCGCAAGCACGGGCGGACGACAGTTCTTGGTTGGGTCTCGGTCGTCTGACCCATGACATTTCAGCATGGTGGAGACGTGTGCATGCGATTTAGAGACCCGCTTGGTGTGCCTTTCCATCTGACCTACTCAGATGGACTGCTGAGATATATTCAGTACGTGGCAGATGACGACTTGACCGGTGCATCGCAGCCACGCAAGAGGAAAGAGCAGCAATAAGACATGTCTCGTTTATCTTCTGAGGTGGAGGGGCCATGTGATTCTCGTCCCGACAGAGGGTGCTCTGCAGCACAACGTGACATAGGCGGCCCGAGCGATGTGGGGATGTAGCAGAGCCCGAGGAAGATGAAGATGTGCACGTCTAGACCAGCACATGCACAGACGCCCACTGCCAAAAAAAAAGTGAATCAGAAGGCGGTGGCAGCGACCGGTGACACAGCAGGTGCACCAACTCGGACCCCCAAACGCCGCCGACGCCCAGGGATGACAACTTTGACAGAAATCAGAAAGCTGCAACGATCGACTGACCTTTGCATGACTTTCAGGCCATTCATGCGGCTCCTGCATGATATTGTGGAGAAGAACGTCGCTCCGGATATGGGGGTGAGATTTCATATGACTGCTGTGCGTGCATTGATGGAGGCTTCCAAAGCTTACCTAGTCGCCAATTTCGAGAACACAAACGAGGTGGCCATCCATTCGAAGAGGGTGACGATCCAGCTCAAGGACATGAGACTGGTTGACAGGTTGTTGAAACCTCGTTGGGTTGAGAAATATCAAGGTATGTTGGACGACAAAGCGAGAAATGAGGAGAGACAGCAACGGATGGAGGCCAGACAGGCGGATAGAGATGGCAGCAGAGCAGGGGCAGCGAAGAGGAAAGGAGTGCCACGCAAAGGCAACACAAAGAAAAAAAAGGCAGCATGAGAGAGAGAGAGAGAGAGAGAGAGAGAGAGAGAGAGAGAGAGAGAGAGAGAGAGAGAGAGAGAGAGAGTAGGTTCTCGAGGGGGGGGCATGAAGGTATTCAAGGGAGACTCTATCGCTGATTTTGACCCGCAGTAGTGAACTCCATATCTTTTTGGTTTCTCTTGTTCTTCTTTCTTTCTTTCTTACTTTCTTTCTTTGTTTTTTCTTTTTTTTTTTCTTCTTCTTTCTTCCTTTCTTCCTTTCTTTCTTTCTTTCTTTGGAAAAAAAAAATTATGCGATGGGGCGGGGGGAGGAGGGTGAGGTTGTTTTTTCATTGTTTGAAAAAGATCCAAACACGTAGCACTTCACAAGGCAATCTTTACAAAGGGAAAGCCGTATTACAAAGTGTACAAAAAACACAGAAAATAGTGAATGATCACAAGTCCGGTGGGTATGGCTACCCCGACGAGTTTCGGCCACTGCCATGTGGCCATCTTCAGGGGGATTATCCGCCAACTTCGCCCCGTCTCCTCCCCTACTTTCCATCTTCCCACCGCCGTTCGTCAATGCCGCAATCATCTCCGGAAACGATTGCGGGTCTTCGCCCGCCAGACCCGAAAAAAGGAAGACCTATGCTCGGACACTGTTCATTTAGTATGGTTATCCGAACCCTTAGTCCGGTAGTACTTACTCTCTACAGTGGCGGTTCGAGTACCATACGTCATAAAAACTTCCAATACCTATCGAAGCGCTAAGAACTAAATCCATAAGGTCACATGTTCAAGTCTGGCCCCTGAGCATGAAAGAACTTTACGTACCGACAGATTCCTACGGTACTCCCTTTACTTAGGTGACAAGTTCAAGCCCGACACTCCTCAAAATCAATAGAAAGACCTTACAGGTCCGATCCAATACCCTGACTCAGAGGGTAGCCAAGCACAGAGCCCTCAAATCTTTAACACGTGGGTCAACAAGTAGCCCAGTTCACAGACCCTGTCCAAGCAAAGAGCCCTCCACACAGCCACGTGCCATACACACCGCCAGGTGAGAGTGGCAGGGCAAATTTTTCCCTTTTTTCGCTAACTCTCAGAGAGAGAGAGAGAGAGAGAGAGAGAGAGAGAGAGAGAGAGAGAGAGAGAGAGAGAGAGATGCGGGTCAGAGACAGAGAGAGATAGGAACGGATTGAGAGACTTTTGAGGTTTACTAGTGGGGGACAGGAAGGTAATGAACGACGAATGTACCGGTGAATTTGACCCGCAGTAGTGAACTGCATATTTTTTGTTATTGTAAGGGTTTGTTTTTTCTTTGTTTCTTTCTTGTTTTTTTGTTTTTTTCTTTCTTCTTTTATTTTGCGTTCTTATTTACTTTGAGTGAAAAAAAAAAAAAAAAAGGTGGGGAGGGGAGAGAGTGGGGTCGACGGGAAAGCAAAAATATTTGTTAAGCATTGTATTCCAGTTTTGTATGGACTGATCGATGGAAAAACACAGACGTACAAAAATATATAAGAATGTATGTAGCTACGTAAATATAGCCAAACTTTGGTAGGCGCCTGCTGACAAAACCGATGAAAGTAGTGAGGTCGTGTCTCTGCCTCTCTGCCTCTCTCTATCTCTGTCTCTCTCTCTGTCTCTGTCTCTGTCTCTGTCTCTCTCTCTCGCTCGCTCGCTCGCTCGCTTTCTCTTTGTCTTTCTGTTATTATCTCCATCTATCTATTTATCTATCTATCTATCTATCTATCTATCTATCTATCTATCTATCTATCTATCTATCTATATATTTCGATGTATATACATATATTTCTAGATGTCAAGATTGGCAAAAACCGGGCAGAAGAGAAAGTCAGACGAAGAGTGTGATGCAACGCCTGATCAGTTTCTTTCGTTTGGGGGCCAAGAAGAGAAGCCGACTTTGATGCAAGGGAACTGGGGTGAGATGGTAGAGAAGCAACAAGAACATATAGACAGGCTCACAGACGAGGTACATAAGCAGAAACAATTGCTGAGACACACGTCAGATGAGATAGGCCGCCTTAAATCACTGCTCGCCAAAATGACAAAAACTGCAGAACACAGGATGTTCTCCGTTTTCTGGTTGTTACAACCCGATCCAAAGTGTTTAGACGTCACTCGTTTGAGGGAGGATATGACCGCCAGACTTAAGGCAATAGCTGAAACGAAGACAACTACGTTTGACGAGTACCAGACATGGTTGGAAGATGAAAGGCGCAGGCGCACCGCGGTTTTGAATCGGTTCGCTGCCCACATCACAAACAAAACTAACAGAGAATCACACGGATGGGATGTCGCGTATTGTGCCAGCAATGACAAGTGTGTGCTCAAGGAGGGGTGGGCATCATATGATAGTCAAGAATATAACACGGGTTCGCTGACTGCTTCATCGCTCAGCGTCGTCGACCTCTTAACCTTCGCAGAAGACTATATTCGCCACTGTAAGGAAACCATAGACCGGTACTCCTCGTACGGTCTCTGTGATGAGGTTGTCGTGACTAACAACGATGACCTTCCACGGAATATGGGGTCTTTGTTCAACAGTTGCACGGATGTGATGGATACCCTGCAATACATACGAGGTAGGTTGCTGTCAGGAGAATTGACGGTGACTTGTCAGAACGGCGTTGTCATGGAAAGTGCAGACGGTGAAAGGACGAAGGCAGATGAAGAACATGAGACAGCAAAGCATACCGCCACTAGCAGCGCGAACACTGTCAGAGACCACGCGTCTCCGGCACATGCGCTTCTAACGTGTACCGATATTAGCGCACTGAATTGTCACAACCTCCGACACAATTTTTCATGCGTCGTCGCTAGTAAAGCTCCACGTGCTGATGATGAATCTGTTGCAGTACCTATGACGACAGACACGTTTGAAAAATTCGTTGCAAAAGCGAATTCGCGACAAATGGCAAGGTTGGTTGCGGACTGTATGTCCCATCTCATATCGTACATGAAAGAGATGATGTTACAGGTTGTAACGAATGTGGGGCGGCATGGGGGGAAGAACGAATGTCAGCATTGCAGGAAAGGACTCCATATCAACGACCACTTAAAAACTCTCTACACAAGATGTCAAATCGTGGTTGCGCGGGTGGTTAGGGAAGCGTGATCTCTCTCTCTCTCTCTCTCTCTCTCTCTCTCTCTCTCTCTCTCTCTCTCTCTCTCTCTCTCCATATATGATGTATGTTCACTTCTGCCTAAATAACAAGTTCTTGATCCCTATTTATCTTGGTATACTGTTCGCTACTCTTTGCGTGTCCATGTAGTCGTTCTGGCCCGCAGTAGTGAACCTGTACATCTGTCGCTGCATCTCTCTCTCTCTCTCTCTCTCTCTTTCTCTCTCTCTTTCTCTCTCTCTCTCTCTCTCCATCTATGATGTACGTTGACTTCTGCGTAAATTACGAGTTCTTGATCCCTGTTTATCTGTGTATAATGTTCGCTGCTCTTTGCGTGTCCAAGTATATGTGGTTCACTACTGCGTGACGTATCTGTGTCCATCGACGTTGTTTGTTGTCGTTCAGGCCCGCAGTAGTGAACCTGTACATCCGTCGCTGGATCAATCTCTCTTTCTCTCTCTCTCTTTCTCTCTCTCTCTCTCTCTCTCTCTCTCTCTCTCTCTCTCTCTCTCTCTCTCCATATATGATGTATGTTGACTTCTGCCTATATTACAAATTCTTGATTCCTGTTTGTCTGTGTGTAATGTTCGCTGCTCTTTGCCTCTCGAATTACATGTGGTTCACTTCTTTGTGATGTATCCGTGTCCACCGGTGTTGTTTGTTGTCGCTTTGGCCCGCAGTAGTGAACCTTTCTCTCTCGCTGCATCTCTCTCTCTCTCTCTCTCTCTCTCTCTCTCTCTCTCTCTCTCTCTCTCTCTCTCTCTCTCTTCACATATGATGTATGTTGACTGCTGCCTGTATTACAACTTCTTCATCCCTGTTTGTCTCTGTATAATGTTCGATGCTCTTTGTCTCTCCAAGTACATGTGGTTCACACTGCGTGATGTATCCGTGTCCACCGGTGTTGTTTGTTGTCGCTTTGGCCCGCAGTAGTGAACCTCTCCCTCTCTCTCTCTCCCTCTCTCTCTCTCTCTTTCTCTCTCTCTCTCTCTCTCTCTCTCTCTATCTCTATCTATTATCTATCTATCTATCTCTCGGCTGAGGGGGCCATGTCGCAGCGACGTGTTCTTATGAATGTATGTGGTGGGTGTCTCATTCAATAGATGGATCCCGCCATTGCATCAACTGTCAACGATGGAGCGACAGACGCCATGGACACGGAGGATATTTTGAAGGGTTTTGCAGATGGTGGAAAGGAAGGGAATTCGGTTGGACTCGAGACCAGTGGAGCGGGAGGGATAACCACAGACTGTGCACATGTGCTTGCCACAATATATGCACAGACTGCAGATATGGTGGTTGATGATTATGACATACAGAATGATGCAGGAGGGAGCAATTGTGAGACAGAGAAGGTTGGGGAAGACAAACAGGAGGGAGATGTGGGAAGCAGGGAATCTCCCACGGGGTGTATTGTCAGAGACGAACATGTGATGAGGACATCAGAAGGAGAACAATACACATATGATTTTAATTGGGTGCCGGATCGTGTTCAACAGGGTATTGTTGAAGGCGCATCATGCTTTGCGTTCAAGGTCGATGGCACGTGGGTTCCTCACCCTGCCCCCATGAAGAGTACATGGCGAAACATAAATCTGTCATTCGTGTATGACAGAGTATTAAGGTTGAATGATGGAGCAACGACACAGGAAAAAATACATTGTGCATTAGAAATATGGCGTTTTTTGGAGGCACAGGGCGAGTTCCGCCTGAACGATTTTTTGTATGACACTGTTGATTATGGACAGCCATGGGTGATTGGTGGCAACCAAGCGACAAAGAGTATGACGTGCCAAGAGAGTGATGCAAGGAAGGATCCTCGATGGGGTTGGGTACCATGTGTGATCCCATTTCCATATGGCCGTGCGAGGATGATGATGCGTGACGCGATGGAAAATGTCTGGAACACACATTACGTGAATGACAACTTCTCCTTCAGGCATCTGGACAGGGAGGTCACAGTCGAGGAGAAGGAGGCAATGGCATCTCGTCCCCACACTGCTGGCTGCTTCGTCTCGCCACTTCAGAACCCTGTGGAGTTGGAGGTGGTTGAAGGGAAAGTGTTCAGTGGTGACAATTGCAACACATACACGCAGGCAAGAGGGAGAGAAGCCACGTTTGATGGAGTATGCATGGAGATATGAGACCATGTGACTATGAGGAAGGACGTTTTGTCTGCAATGGACATTAAGTCTCACGTCATTCCGGAAGGACAGCTGCAGCAACATATGGCCCCTGAAAAGTATGGGTATCGTGTCAATTGGGTCCATGGATGTTTGCATCCTGCAGTTGTCGATGGCAAGGTCACGCTGGCGGCACGACTGCAATCAGGGCATTGGCTCCCATTGGGCTGGATGCACGCAGACGTTGTGGAGCATTAGGAGTTCCTTGTGGTTATGACACGTGTCTCTATTTTCAATGCACATGTAAAGCACCATGTGCTCGTGGTTGAACACGTAAACCGTTGCTGGGAGAGGATCAGGGAGGAGGACCGTCAGATGGTGTGTGCGGGGTATGACTCCATGGCTGAATAGGCGATGTGGTACATGGTTGAGGAGAGTTATGGGGGCGAAGAACAGGGCGACGTGCAAAACAGATACATGGCTAACATTCGCCGCAAGCACGGGCGGACGACAGTTCTTGGTTGGGTCTCGGTCGTCTGACCCATGACATTTCAGCATGGTGGAGACGTGTGCATGCGATTTAGAGACCCGCTTGGTGTGCCTTTCCATCTGACCTACTCAGATGGACTGCTGAGATATATTCAGTACGTGGCAGATGACGACTTGACCGGTGCATCGCAGCCACGCAAGAGGAAAGAGCAGCAATAAGACATGTCTCGTTTATCTTCTGAGGTGGAGGGGCCATGTGATTCTCGTCCCGACAGAGGGTGCTCTGCAGCACAACGTGACATAGGCGGCCCGAGCGATGTGGGGATGTAGCAGAGCCCGAGGAAGATGAAGATGTGCACGTCTAGACCAGCACATGCACAGACGCCCACTGCCAAAAAAAAAGTGAATCAGAAGGCGGTGGCAGCGACCGGTGACACAGCAGGTGCACCAACTCGGACCCCCAAACGCCGCCGACGCCCAGGGATGACAACTTTGACAGAAATCAGAAAGCTGCAACGATCGACTGACCTTTGCATGACTTTCAGGCCATTCATGCGGCTCCTGCATGATATTGTGGAGAAGAACGTCGCTCCGGATATGGGGGTGAGATTTCATATGACTGCTGTGCGTGCATTGATGGAGGCTTCCAAAGCTTACCTAGTCGCCAATTTCGAGAACACAAACGAGGTGGCCATCCATTCGAAGAGGGTGACGATCCAGCTCAAGGACATGAGACTGGTTGACAGGTTGTTGAAACCTCGTTGGGTTGAGAAATATCAAGGTATGTTGGACGACAAAGCGAGAAATGAGGAGAGACAGCAACGGATGGAGGCCAGACAGGCGGATAGAGATGGCAGCAGAGCAGGGGCAGCGAAGAGGAAAGGAGTGCCACGCAAAGGCAACACAAAGAAAAAAAAGGCAGCATGAGAGAGAGAGAGAGAGAGAGAGAGAGAGAGAGAGAGAGAGAGAGAGAGAGAGAGAGAGAGAGAGAGAGTAGGTTCTCGAGGGGGGGGCATGAAGGTATTCAAGGGAGACTCTATCGCTGATTTTGACCCGCAGTAGTGAACTCCATATCTTTTTGGTTTCTCTTGTTCTTCTTTCTTTCTTTCTTACTTTCTTTCTTTGTTTTTTCTTTTTTTTCTTTTTCTTCTTTCTTTCTTTCTATCTATCTTTCTTTCTTTCTAATTGTTCCGTCTTTCATTGTGCTCGAACCTTGAACCTGTTGCCAGTGTTCTCTACTTCGTGGTCTTAGGTTTTTCAGCCTTGTTGTTTTGTCCAGTTTTTGCCCTTCTGAAAACTGGTAGGCACCCGCAGGTCTATCTTATGTGTGTCGTAGCCTTGGGTCCCCTTACTGTAGGTTTCCATATACATGCATGTAGGTAGATCTTTACTGTTGGGTCATGCATATTTGTCGTTTGGACGGTTGTGAAGGTCTGTAAGTGCGTGCTGTGTTGTAGGTCTAGGGAATTTCGATACAAGTACGCAGAGGCCGACGAATTTGAGGTTCTTTTCGTTGCTTTTCTTCTCGCGGGTTTGGTGGAGGTCGCGTTGCTTCCCTGTTGCAGTATTTCGACTTTTACGTAGGCCATCACAGTATTCCTATGGAACTGTACACTAAGTGTGTTTGCTGTTTCCTTGGTTTGGCCATTGCCTCGTGATCTGTAATTTGTACGTTTGGTTTGTTAGCTTCGAGTCCTCTTCTCCCTCTTCCACGTCTGCACGCGCTTCTCTCTCTCTCACCCTCTCTCTGTCTGTTTGTTTAGTGATACGATCTTGACCAATTTCGAAGTATATACTTAGCAGAAAGTTCAATGTCGTCCAATTACAAAAAAAATAAAATGAACTTGAGACGAGAGAGAGCGAAAGAAGAAGAAGAAGAAGAAAGAAAGAAGAAGAAGATGATATACACCAGCATACAGCAATGAGAAAAATGTTCTTCTTCGCCAATCAACCTCCTCCTCCTTATCCCCTCCCCTCTTATTCAAACCAGAAATAACAATAATAATGTCGAATGGGTGAACCAGAATCAAAGTCCGAATCTGTTTGTTTGTCTGGTCTGTCTGTCTGTTTGGTCTGGTCTGTCTATCTGGTCTATCTGTCTGTCTGTCTGTCTGTCTGTCTGTCTGTCTGTCTGTGTGGTCTAGTCTGTCTATCTGGTCTGTCTGTGTATCGGCCTGTCTGTCTGTTTGTCTGTCTGTCTGGTCTGTCTGGTCTGTCTGATCTGTCTGGTCTGTCTGTCTGTCTGTCTGTCTGTCTGTCTGGTCTGTCTATCTGTCTGTGTGGTTTGTCTGTCTGTGTGGTCTGTCTGTCTGTCTGTTCTGTCTGTCTGCTCTGTCTGTCTGCTCTGTCTGGTCTGTCTGTCTCGTCTGGTCTGTCTTTCTCGTCTGGTCTGTCTGTCGGTCTGTCGGTCTATCTGTCTGTTTGTATGTCTGTCTGGTCCGTCGGTCTGTCTGGTCTGTCTGGTCTGTCTGGTCTGTCTGTCTGTCTGTTCGGTCTGTCTGTCTGTCTGTGTGGTCTGTCTATCTGTGTGGTCTGTCTGCTTTGTCTGTCTGGTCTGTCTGGTCTGTCTGTCTCGACTGGTCTATCTCTCTCGTCTGGTATGTCTGTCTGTCTGGTCTGTCTGTCTGTCGGTCTGTCCGTCTGTTTGTCTGTCTGTCTGGTCTGTCGGTCTGTCTGGTCTGTCTTGTCTGTCTGTCTGTCTGTCTGGTCTGTCTGTCTAGTCTGTTTGTCTGTGTTTCGCCCTGTTGGTCTGTCTGGTCTGTCTGTTTGTGTTTCGCCCTGCTGGTCTGTCTGTATGTCTGGTCTGTCTGTCTGTGTTTCGCCCTGTCTGTCTGTCTCTCTGTCTGTCTGTCTGTCTGGTCCGTCTAGTCTGTATGGTCTGGCTGTCTGTCTGGTCTGTCTGTCTGTTTGTCTGTCTGTCTAGTCTGTCTGTCTGTCTGGTCTGTCTGTCTGGTCTGTCCGTCTGGTCTGTCTGTCTGGTCTGTCCGTCTGGTCTGTCTTTTTTTTTTTTTTTTTTTTTTTTTTTTTTTNAAAAAAAAAAATCGCGTCGGGGGTGGGGGTGGGGGTGAGGGGGTTAGGGCGATCGCCGCCCTACCACATGGCAGTCGGGACTGCCACGTGGCAGGGCCGGGGGCACCCTGCCACCCCTCACCCGACCCCATTACCTTTTTTTTTTTTCTTTTTTCTTTTTTCTTTTTCATCATCTTCTTTTTCTTTTTCTTTTTCTTTTTCTTTTTCTTTTTCATTTTCTACTTCTTCTTCTTTCTTTCTTTCTTTGTTTGTTTGTTTCTTTCTTCCTTATTTTTTTTTATTTTTTCGAAAAAAAAAAAATCGCATCGAGGGGGGAGGGGGGGGGGGGRGGGGGCACGACCATCGACGCCCTGCCACGTGGCCAAGCGATTGGGGCCCTGCCACGTGGCAGGGCTGCGATCGCCCTACCAACCACCCCCCAACCCTCCGCTCCCCCTTTCTTCTTCTTCTTTCTTTCTTTCTTTCTTTCTTTCTTCCTTTATTTCTTTCTTGGTTTTGTTTTTTCGTTTTATTGATATTTTTTTGTTAAAAAAAAAGAAAAATTGCGATTGGGGGGGGGGGGGTGAGGGTAACAGTGTGATCGACACCCTCCCACATGGCAGCCGCACTACTATGTGGCAGGGCGGCCGTCGCCCTGGCAGCCCCCACCCTCCCCCATCACCTTTTTTTAGTTTCTCCCTTTCTTCTTCTTCTTCTTCTTCTTCTTCTTCTTTCTTTCTTTCTTTCTTTCTTCCTTTATTTATTTCTTGGTTTAGTTTTTTCGTTTTATTGATTTTTTTTTTTTTTGTAAAAAAAAAAATGCGATGGGGGGGGGGGTGAGGGTAACAGGGCGATCGGCGCCCTGCCACGTGGTAGGGCGGCCGTCTCTCTGGCAGCCCCCACCCTCCCCCATCACCTTTTTTTTGTTTTTTCCCTATCTTCTTCTTCTTCTTCTTCTTCTACTTCTTCTTTCTTTCGTTCTTTCTTTCTTTCTTTCTTTCTTTCTTTCTTTCTTTCTTTCTTTCGAATTTTTAAATTTGTTTTTTTTTTTTTTGGAAAAATAAATGCGATTGGGGGGGGGTGAGGGTGGCAGGGCGATCGGCGCCCTGGCAGGGCGGCCGTCGCCCTGCCAGCCCCCACCCTCCCCCATCACCTTTTTTTTTTTTCCGCTTTCTTCTTCTTCCTTCCTTTCTTTTTTTCTTTCTTTCGATTTTGTTTTTCAT
>BFEA01000156.1:2141624-2164102 GCA_003427395.1 Chara braunii | reverse complement strand
TTTTCTTTTCTTTCGTTCTTTCTTTCTTTCTTTCTTCTTCTTCTGTTTGTCTGTCTGTCTGTCTGTCTGTTTGTCTGTCTGTCTGTCTGTCTGTCTGTATGCTCTGGTCTGTCTGTCTGTCTGTCTGTCTGTATGGTCTGGTCTTGTCTGTCTGGTCTGTCTGTCTGGTCTTTCTGTCTGTCCGTCTGGTCTGTTGAATGCCTGAACCAGAATCAAAGTCCCGAATCCCACATGTACTACAGGCAGAACATGAGGTCCACCATAGCCATGGCCACCATCCTTCTTCCTCCTCTCGCATGCCTAGGCTATGGCGGGCCAGTACGTCGTTGCCCTGATGTACACCGAACAACACAAAGCAGCTATGTGGCTGCCCCCCTTCCTGTCCAACGGACAATACAAAGCAGCTAAGTCGCTGCTGACTGATCCGCCATGCCTGACGCTGACCCGAGCTTCCGATGGGGACCTTCCAGATGCAGCGCTTAACAAGGTGATGAAGTTGGTCTCCACCATAACCAGGTAGGTACCACGCCACTCTCCTCCCTAGTCCCCTTCTCCCTCCTCCTCCTGCCCTTTGCAAGTCATACTTTTTGCCCTTCAGATATTTCCTTCCTACTCTTGCACTCTGCTTTCCCCTACCTCACAGTCCTGACAAACTCAATCCCGTTCTACTAGGGGTTGTTGTTGGGGAACTTATAACACACACACACAGACACACAGCCTCACAGATACACATACACACACACACACACAGACCAACAGGGCGAGTACACATGCACAAATACACATACACAAATACACATGCACAAAAACAAAGCCTCACAGATACACATACACACACACACACAGACCAACAGGGCGAGTACACATACACAGATACACATGCACAAATACACATGCACAGATACACATACACAGGACGAGTACACATGCACAGCCACATAGCCTCCTTCGGGTTGGCTACTGTGTGCCAGACACAGACCACATAGTTCCGTTGCGACTTCAAATGGCACGCAGTAGCCAACTTAGGAACAGACACGCAGACACATGCACAAACACTCACACAAACACAATTACACACACACTGACAGAGAATCACTGAGAGAGAGTCGTTGACGTCATTTTGCATTTCCGCTGGCAGAGAGAAGAGGAGGAAAGAGGAACCATACGCATCATGTCTATGTCAGTAGCGCAGGTGCAGGCTGCTCTTGCAGAGGTGATGAAGTATGCAAAGGAGGGCGTTCACTACGATAATGACAGCGAGTTCTCTTTGCTTGAGGACAGGGTGTCGAGGTGCTTCATTGTGAGTGTGGATATGAGATCCACGATGATGGCAAATGGCGAGGGGTGTGTCAAAGCACAAACACTGTTGCAACGCTTCAGAGAGTCACCACATGTACGTGTGGACAGCGACGTGGAAGACAGTGCATATAGTCTGAAAGGAGTAGTTTAGTGGATGTGCAACGAAGGGATGTGCGAAGAAGGGGACGTGGACATGACAATGCTGCAGAAAGGGGGGATATATACACTTGCGGATTTCAAGAAGGTGTTGGGCACTTCCACTAAGAATTCGGAGATGGTTGTTGATGGGTCGAAGGACAAGTTGAAGACCGGTGCAACGAAAATTTTGGTGTTGTCCAGAATGAAGGACATAACACAAACACCTCCAGTCGACTTTCAAGATGTTCCTGCCATAGTCGCAGATGGTGTCGAATATGTTCTGCTGGATCAACTTGTGGACTTGATGAAAAAGAGTCCCGACGACAGGAACGTCATCCATGAGGCTTTGCATGAAGTCACAGAGTTGGCACTGCAGGGTCAAGAACTAATTGAATATATGTCGGCAAGAAAGGAAGACAATATGATATGTGGCACACTTTTGTGGGATGATATATTATATGCTGCTTTGGAGCAGCTCGACCATGCCGGTTCCGATGTTGAGAGACAAAGAAAAATAAAAGAAGGGTGAAAGTTGATGGCCAAGGAAATAAATCTTGCAATCGTTCCACACAACGGACAGACATCAGTGGAACAGGAAACAATGAACAGTATGTCAGTCGTTGTACCTTTGTGCAAACAACAACGACAGAGGAGATAGAGGAAAAAAATATGTTGAATGGCTTGACAATGGCTGAACAACAACGTGATCGTGGATTCCAAGAGCCCAAGTTACCAAGTTGTATTGAAGAGTACACAGGAAATGCAGAAGAAGAAAACGAAGAAGAGGATGACGGGGCATCATCTTCTGAGGTGGAAGTGAGTGTCAACGATGTCAGCAGCGACGAGGAAGGAGAGGAACGTGATGTGTACTATGATTTGAAGGGGGCGGGTGGACATGTGACAAAAGGGTGGGTACATGCGATTTTGAGGTTGGCACGTGTGAACAGGAAGACAAAAGGGTGGACACATGCATCTCTCTCTAAGAAATACTCTCTCTCTCTCTCTCTCTCTCTCTCTCTCTCTCTCACAAATATTTTATAAAAACCATTGCAAGTACCCCAAAACATAACAATTCGTGTGTGTCATGCCAATTTGACCGACACGTGTGAACAGGAAGACAAACTTGGGACCTCGAGCGCCATTCGGGAATGAGCAACAGTGGTCACTACATAAGACGGTGTAGGTAAGAGAAGCCGAGTGAGCATGACAAAGTCACAAAAAAACAACACGAGTGGTGGCGACAAGAAGTGTTCGTGTATGGGGGGTGAAATGACGACCATTCCCATGACAAAAAATAACGACGAAGAGTCACTCAGAGAGGTCGCAAGCGAACCGTTGTTGCCACTGATCAGTGACAGCTCGGTGAAGAGGTGGAAGAAAATGTTGAATGACCCTTGGCACGCGGAAATGTACGATATGATGACGGAGGGTGAAGTAAAGTCTCCCCAGCTGATGGTTGAAAAGTCATCCGGCATTAAGGGAAATGCAAAATTTGGGGAGATGACCAGAAGGAGAGAAGGGAAAACAGATATTAATGATGATGACGAATTATTCCCCTTCATGTGGAAATCGAGGAGACATGCCATCCCCGTAACAAAATCCAACGTTGCACGATTGGCCGACAATGAATGGCTGAACGACAACATTATCAACATTTTTTTGCAGTCTGTGTATGAAGAACACTCGTCGTCCCGGGACAGTCTCACAGTCCATGTGTGTACAACTTCCTGGCACCCCCAGATCATTGGTAATCAAAAATTGCATTTGACGAAAAGCGGATGGGAAGACGTGATCAAGAACAGACCACAGAAGTTGCATCGACTAAGCAATGAATTGCGACGCACGACAGCTAATGTAATACCTGTGAACCATAGCAAACATTGGGTTTTGCTTCTGTTGCTGAATGTGAGAGACTTCATGGCAGTCAATGAGGACAACAATGTCGGCGAACCTCCTATTGCCATCGTTGTTGACTCCTTCAAAGGGAAGAAACGAGAGGAATGAAAGGCCTTGCGAACATTTTTGTGGCACGAGTACCTCTACGAGGCATCCAACGCGAGGGTGTTGAATCCGGAAAAAGTTGAAACGTCCTAGGTGACATGTAGAGATCTATTAGGATGTAAACTATTGCATGCGGAATGCCCGCAGCAGAACAATTGCACGGACTGTGGTGTTTATATATGTTGCATCACTGCTAGAGTAATACAATTTATAGCAGGAACCGCGCCAACGGATGTAAGAGCTAAGGACATACTGGAAGTTGTTAATAGAACAGAGGTGAACGAAAGAACTGTTCACCAATTTCGTCAGTCCATGGTGGACCGGCTAGCGCGCTGTGCTGCAGTTGCAAAAGGTCACGACACAATCGCGGCCTCGCACATAGCGAAAACGTTAAGAGGCCTAATAAATAGAAAACATAGCAGTACTTCGTAAGGCATGAATTATTGTTCTGAGTGTAAAAGAAAAGTGTCGAAGAAAAGTTCACCACTGCGTGCAATTTTAACACAAAGACCGATCGCTTGTCCAGTTGATTGGCACGCAGTAGCCAACCTTCTCGCAAAGACAGTCGGGGAGGTAACTTCCAATAATTTGTTGGTGATGATTTTTTTTTATTTTTTTTTTTTCCTTTTAATGACTATGCGAATTCGTGCCGCCTGACAATACAGATACAGAACGAGCAAAGAGGTTGGTGATTTACATGACGTCGCAGTATCAATAATAAGACAATGGTCTCTCTCTCTCTCTCTCTCTCTCTCTCTCTCTCTCTCTCTTTCTAAGTATCAATGATAAGAAAATGGTATCTTTGTCTCTCTCTCTCTCTCTCTCTCTCTCTCTCTCTCTCTCTCTCTCTCTCTCTCTCTCTCTCTCTATAGTCGGGGAGGTTACCTCCAGTCGGGGAGGTAACTTCCAAGGATTTGTTGGTGATGATCTTTATTTTCTTTTTTTTTTCCTGTTAATGACTATGCGAATTCGTGTCGCCTGATAATACAGATATACTCCAAGAACGAGCAAAGAGGTTGGTGACTTACATGACGTCGCAGTATCAATAATAAGACAATGATCTCTCTCTCTCTCTCTCTCTCTTTCTCTCTCTCTGGCCAATTCGGGGGTCGGGGGTGTATGATCTGACCCACGACATAGCTGACGCAGTTGTTGTTGTATCTAATTTGATGTATGTGGTGAAAAAAGGGTCATGGCTCCAAGACCAAAATATGAGGATCTGTGCAGGTGTTTGAAGGTCGTGTAAAAGAACGATAAGGGGAGGAAAAAATGCAAGGCTGATAAGAAAAAAGACAGGAGAGAGCATCGCAGAAGCGGATGCGAGAAAGCGAAAACGAAGCGGACGCACGACCGTAGAAACAAAACAACTTGTTTCTCTTCCATCACGACATAGACAGATTTCGATGCTAAAAGAACGCAACGAAACACCCCCAGCAACTCCCGTCCGGAGGAACCGAGCGAGCGGCATCGATAACCGTCCACCAAAAGTGTCAGAGAAGAGGTCGCGAGAAGAGAGAACACCAAAGCAAGACCACAGAACGAAGAAGAGAATCACATACAAAAAAGACGAAATAATGGAGACGATCGATCTCCGAGTCTCGGACGATTCGCACAGCGCGGTCCAAAAGGAAGCAGAAGATGAAGACGAGCAATCCATATCAGAAAATACGGACGGAAAGGAAGACGAGGCAATGAGTGACGAGGGAAGTGACAGTGAAACTTCCTAACGAGGCCAATGACGAGGAAGAGACGAGCAGCGACGACACAACGCGAGATGAGGACGACAAAGAGGCAGATGAAGACGGGAGGGGCGAGGAGGAGAGAAAGATTTCACCATCTGTGGAAAGAACGCGATGCACAAGCGAACGATTGCAGAACAAGGAGAGAGACGCATGCGACACGCCCCCGAATGACAGACAACTAGTGAGGAAGGACAACGAAATTCAAGAAGGTGAGCAAAGTGTGCTAGAGTTGCTCCCCTTGCAGAAAGTCGCAGTCACAAGGGCGGAATATCCTGGCATATCCATGATGCGAGGAAGTTATTGTACTTTGTTCACGGAATTATCGATTTTCACAGGTACGAAATTGGATGCGATATTTGAAGTTTTTAATATTATTTTTGCGTTCTGATGTGTGTCTTCCAGCAGATGGCACGAATTTGCAAAGAAAACCACACGTGACCGTAGGAGGACAGAGACAAGCCGACCAACAAAGCGGCGTTTTCACAAAGAACATGAAGGACCGACTGTTCCGTTCAGTCGCAAAACTGTACTCAATAGAGGACGGATTTTTCACCGCGCTGCAAACAACAGCAAAACTAATAGGGGAGAATGTGGAAGAAGGACTGCGATCACACGTAGTGGAGAGCGGGATTCGAGCGGTGATAGGGGAGTGCAACAAAATGATGACAACAATAAGTGGAGAGATAACATGGCAACTGAAGCATTGGTTTTGGGCAGAAAAAGGTATTCCGCTTGTGCGATCGCAGCAAACGGATCACCAGCTCCCTACTCGCAACAAGATGCGAGCAGAGATGAAGGACGACAAAACATGGAGACGGAGCAGCAACGATCCTTGGGGCGCACCAGCGTTCAAGACGACACTCACAAAGGTTTTCCAGATGAGAAGGGACGACACGAACCTTGGCGTGACGCTGCAACAACTGGCTTTTGCAGAAATGGTTCTGCAATGTGAAATCGAGCAAACAGCAAAAACCAGTAGAGCGGCCGACCAGATACAAAAATTGACATGTATAAAGCACAACATCGCATCATCTGTCCGCCGCCGCGAGTCATGAGCTTTTCGATCTTCAAGTTGGATCGCGCTGTATCTGTTTCTGAGAAGGCCGTTGCCTTATTTCGAGCTGGCCTGCCCTCTGTCCATAAGAGCGGGCCACATAACATAACGATAATAGATGACGATTTCAACTTGGAGTTCATTGCACCACCTCGTGAGAGAAGCAGAGACGGGAAGCGGGATGGAAAAAGTATGTGTGCCAGACCTTGAACAGTGGGCGGGGGAGGGGAGGGGAACACATTTGTGTGAATTGCAAGGTTCATAACGAAATATGCCACCAAGAGTTGCAGGAGATCACTGTCATTGCATGCTTGAGAGAGAGAGAGAGAGAGAGAGAGAGAGAGAGAGAGAGAGAGAGAGAGAGAGAGAGAGAGAGAGAGAGAGAGAGAGAGACAAACGGAGATGATGACTGTGAACCACGGTTCGACAATCACTGTACAACATATGCTCTCTTATTTATGATACAACATTATACAATCCCTTGTAATGCTCATCATTGTCTAATTCAAGAGGGAGCGACTATGTAATGTGTAATACCATGATATATGAAGACATCACAGTTTGCAGAGGAAAATAGGAGACCAATGAGAAGACAAGGATCGTTGCAACCCGTGACTTGCCTCAGTGACCGTAAATACAACTACCCACACTAAAAACATGACAAGATGTGGTTGACAAACATCATCCACAGCCTGCAAATGTTATTGGTTGTCGTCAATGCAAGGTTGGCTAGTGCGTACCACTCTCTCTCTCAGCATGACATGTTGCCAAATTTGTGTCACGTAGTAGTAGTAAACCGTGTTCGTATCAGGGCAGCTCATCGTATGATTGAGGCTACTACGTGCCTCAATCATATGATTGGCTAGTGCGTTCATCCGTAGAATAAAATACCGTCATCCATTCGATGAGGAAAAAAAAAAGGTTGGCTACTACGTGCCACTCTTTCTCTCGGACTGACATGTTGGCGAAATTGTGTCACGCAGTAGTGAACCATGCTTGTACCAAGGCAGCTCAACATATGATAGAGGCTACTGCATGCGTCCATCCGTAGAATGAAATACCGCAATCCAGAAGACTCAAATGAAAGGTTGGCTACTGCGTGTCACTCTCTTTCTCGCAGACTGTCATGTTGGAGAAACTGTGTCACGCAGTAGCAAACCGTGCTTGTAGCATTGCCCCCCCCACCCCCACCCCTACCCCCCGAACCATATTTTCCTCTCTCTCTCTCTCTCTCTCTCTCTCTCTCTCTCTCTATTTATCTATCTCTCTCTGTTTATCCTCTCTCTTATTTTCTTCATTCAGTGTGTATTGCATGTCAGGAGTACTAGAAGACTCAAAGATTGACAAATGTGAAAGAGCATAGTGTTTCCTTCAGTAGGAGAAAAAGGTGGAGAAGTTGGCCTTCGTACTGGGAAGAAACCGCAAAAACGTACGACAAGAGCTCAAATTTTAATTTTTTTTCCCAACAAAAAATGCAATGTTCAACAATTGGTAACCAAGTTTTCAACAACTTTTCAACAAATGGACCAACTTTTAAACGACTTTTCAACAAATGGATCAACAACTGGTAAACCAGTTTTCAACAACTTGTCAACAACTTTTCAACAATTGGACACACTATTTCCTGTTTACCAAATGTTTTGTCAGCGTTGATTTCCTTCACTTATGGTGGAACACATGACACCCCCCCCCACCAAACAGTTTATTAACACAGTTCCAACTATTGGAAAAAGGGGTCCACATGTGATCATCCTGTCATAAAATTTGCCACAAAATTTCTGTTGCCATTGTCTTTTTCCTGCTGAAGAATATGCCACCGTCAATCTTCATTTTTACATCGGTTTAGCAGCGCCATCGTGCGGTGAACGTCGGGTTTGCTATTTGTGTTGTTTTTGCGTGTTACTAGGCGCATGCCGCTTTTCACTTGTCTCATGGTTCCATACACGCGGCTACAACCCTCATGTTGAGGCCCTCTTTGTTTTTCTTAAACCATCATTACCTTGAAATGAACGTCGATGCCATCTGGCACAACACACCGGCCTGAAAAGAAAAACGGGTCATCGATTTGCTAAATAGAGCGACAACCCTGGCCCACTACACCCGCTCGTCACCCAACACGTTTCGACAAAATGGTTGGGAAAGATATTAATGGTTTAAATACAAGGTTTTTTTTTTTTTTTACCCATCGGTATCGCTCTTTTTCCAACGCGACCTCCACTCAGAATTGTTTTTGAGGCACAAAGCGCTTTGTCTGCTTTTACCATTTGCTGGCTTCGGCTCCTTTACTCCCATGAGTGTCCTTTTCGAACGACCGCAACTGGCACAGAAGATCCCCCCCTCCCCCCCCTTTCTCCCAACCTCCGCACCAGGCCACATTGTCTTTTTCCTACTGAAGAATATGCCACCGTCAGTATTCTTTTTTACATGGGTTTAGCAGCGCAACTGTGCAGTGAACGTCGGGTTTTGTATTTGTATTGTTTTTGCATGTTACCTAGGCGCATGCCGCTTTTCACTTGTCTCGAGGTTCCACACACGCGGCCACAACCCTCATGTTGAGGCCCTCTTTGTTTTTCTTAAACCACCATTACCTTGAGACTAACCTCGATGCTATTTGGCACAACACACCGGCCTGAAATGAAAAACGGGTCGTTGATTTGCTAGATAGAGTGACAACCCTGGCCCACTATACCCCCTCGTCACCCAACGCGTTTCGACAAAATGGTTTGGAAAGGTATTAATGATTTAAATACAAGTTTTTTTTTTTTTTTACCAATCGGTATGACCCTTTTTCCAAGTCGGCACCACCTTTGCCCTATTTCCACCACGCGTGTTTTTCACTCAAGTGCCTGTGACTACCTCAGTTGTTTCGTGGGCGAGTGAGATTCGTTATGTTGGAAGGGGGGCTTTGGGTACGTTTTTCATGTTCCTTCGTTTACGCCTTCTTTCCATCACCTGTGTATGATGTAACTGTCCTTGTTTTTTTAGGCATTGGGGAAAGAGAAGCTTGCAACGGCCCAAACAAATATTCAAGTTTAAGCCTTCACTTTTCGGCCCCCATGACACTCACATATTTTTTTACGTTTAGAGGTCTTGGGTTTCCAAGTTCTTAAAGGTTTGTGTTGCTTTTTTTTTTTTTTTTTTTCCGTTGAGGCCTTCCGAAAGCCTTTCGTGGTTGATGCTTCCAGTACCTCTTTTGTTGTTGACATCTTTGAACACTTTGTTTTTGGTTGACGCTATGCACTCGCTCTCGTTTGGCAGTCCAATCCTTACGTCTTCGACCTATTGTAACAGTGCTTGTGTTGTGTAATTCTTGTGGAGTTCTGCACTTGGGCTGTCCGTGATCTTTGATAGAGGTGACTTTCCATCGTTCTCACAGTGGTGCAGTGGTTGAGAGAGAGAGAGAGAGAGAAGTGAGCATTCGAAAATCGTTCGAACACCGTGACAAACATTTTAGGGAAGAGACCTTGCCAACCCTTACCCCCAACCTTTTTTTTTCTTTTCTTATTTTTTCACATTTTTTTCCTCTTCTTCTTCTTCTTATGTTATAGTTCATCATTTTTTTTCCCACTTTTTGTGTTACGAGTTGGGCCGCCCAGGTCGCATCGGACGTGCCTGGAAACCGCCCGGGTCGCCCAACCAGGCAGCTTACCCGGACCAGATGGAGGCACTTCTTTGGCCACCTCCTGTACCAGGGAGAGAGGATTCGACAACGGTTTCTGGTGCAACACTCCAGACATTCGAAGAACGAAACAGGACGAGGATAGAGGGCGATTCAGCGGAGGTTGTTGAGGATCCTTCATGTCAGGTATCCACACGTGTTGCAAGTCAGAGAAGAAAAAACAGACCTCTGTCCGCAAATGGGTAGAAAACATTGCGCAAAAGAGACTCGACCTTCAGTGGGGGAGGGCTTTGTGTCGTTCTGGGGTCCCCTTCAACTTTGTGTGACAGGATGAGACCAAAGTGCTCCACGACCTATACATGGAGTTGGGTGCGCAGAAGGCCAAAACCCAAATGACTTCCTTCGAAGCTATCCGGACCATCGTTTTAGACACATTGTACGATGAGGTGAAGCAGGCGGTATAACCCATTATAGATAAGATGGCTAGCTCAGGTTGCACGTTGATCATTGATGGGTGCACGGACAAGAAGTTGAGGCCTGTCATGAACTTCATCGTTGTGGGAGGAGGGGCGGTCCTTGTGAAGGTGTTGGACATGTCGGGCAGGATGAAAACCGCCACGGCCCTTGCCAAACTTTGGGAGGAGGTAATCAGGGAGATTGAAGTTCATAAGGTGAACGCCATTTGCACAGACAATGCTAGTGTGAAAAAGAGAGCTGCAAAGATTCTTTGGCGCCAGAGGGATTTCGACATCACAAAGATTCCCTGGCTCCTATGTGCGGCGCACACCATGAGCCTCCTTCTCAAGGACATATCGAACCTTGAATGAGTGTTGCCGATCAGGAAGCAAGCCAAGACGATGGTGAAGTTTATAAAAAACCACCATTGCACGGTTAGACTGTACACCAAATCTTCAATGGATGATAAGAAAACCCTCATCCTCGCCACAAAGTCCGGTTTGCATCAGTCTACCAAATGCTGCTAAGACTCACAAATAGGCAATGGGTACTCGAGGACATGATGAAGACCGGGTGGCTGAAGATTCATTGGAGCCCCGTGAAGTTAAGGAAGAAGGCAGAGAAAATGGGTCATGTCAGAGGAATGGTGGAAAGGGGTGTACAGGGTTGTGAATGTGATGCAGCCAGTGCATGAGGTTTTAAAAAGGATGGATATGGACGGGGTATCACCTTCCCATTTGTGGACGTTCGATGACATGCTTTGTGGTCACTTGCAGAATATTGACGGGCTGTCACTGAGGCCGACCCGCACATGCCGCACAATTCCTCCTTTCCCCCAATATAAGACCAAGTCCCCCTAGTGAATAATGCGATTGAGTTCTTCAAGTCGCAGTTGGAGGGAAACGAATGAGGGGAATTGCAATCCCACCTTGATACAGGACAAAGTCTATGGACATTCCACTGTGAGGTGTCGGAGGAACAGGCGAAGAGCGAGCCGATGTGAGACCCGTTTGGCAGGGGAAACAGTTCCCTCGCCAGGACGACGCCCCCATAATGGTGGACAACGTATAGGGGCAATCATCCGGACCTTCAGAAGATTGCGACGAGGGGACTGTGAGAGGAACTGGTCATCACTGGACTTGGTCCACGCGAAGAGGAGGAATAACCTCTCAAGAGAGAGTGTGACGAAATTGGTGTATATACATTGGGATATGCAGCTGGAAGCGGTGCACCAGGGTGTGAAGTGCGGATTCTTGGATGTGTGGGGGACATTCTTCGATGATCCCGAGGAGCCCAACCCCCAAGATCCAGCAGTCTTACCAGGGCCAGTAGAGGGCACAGATGAGGAGGCAGTAAGACATGCGAGACTAAGGAAAGCGCCGAGGGGGAGAATTTTGAAAGGTGATGAGTATGATGATACATCTAGCTCTGAGAATGACGAGGATCTGATCATTTGGAGTGGGAAAGAAAATAATGCACAACCGTGGAACCAACCAGCGCGACTAGTGAAAAGAAAAGGGTCAGATCGATGTGGACTCTAAGGAGGAGGAAGATGAACGTAGGAGTTTTGGGTGGACTCATGGTGATCTGATTCTCTGAGACGTAGCGATTTCTTCCTGCGCGGTAGATGTGTTTATAGGCGTTTTGGGTATCACCTGGAGGGCATGGGTGCTTTGAAGTTTCGTTTACGGTACTCTCGGCATTGACATTTTCGTATAACTTATGGTAATTACGGACGTTTGAAGGTTCAGCCTGAAGCGCTTGTTGAGATGGCCGGACGCAACTACAACAATTATGCACGTGACTATCGACGGGGCCGAGGAGACGATCAAAGCGGTGACTATCGGAGGCACGATGGCGCGGCGGATCGACCGGAGGAAGGACGAAGGGACCAGATATGGGAGAGGGGGGCGCCTAGTCACTCGGATAAAAGTGACGACCCGCCAAGACGCTTTGCTCCGGTATGTTTCGAATGTGGGGAACCTGGACACTATCGTAATCAGTGTCCCAAGCTGGGTGGTGAGGGCAACATATGGTATGTGGGGCAACGCGGACGCTCGGTATCACCAAGGCAGCAGGCACGGGCGCCGACACCAAGATCGGCTTCCGAGGACTCGACCATGAAGAAGCAGTTGGAGAAACTCGCGGCATCGATAGCAATGATGAAGGAGGGTTTCGACGCCGTTAAAGCGGAAAAGGAAGTAAAGCTAAAGTGAAAACAGGAGAAACAAGCTCGACTAAAACGAGAGGAGGAGGAAAGGCTGGCAGTCGAGGAAGCACGTCAAGCGGCTATTCGAAAGGTGAAACGTAGGGAGGAAAAGAAGAAGAAGGAGGATGAGCATAAAGAGGAACTAAGAAAAAACATGTTGAAGGAGATCTCCTTGCACATGAGACAACTTGGGGAGTCTTTGCAGGAGAGGTACGAACGCGAACGCAAAGAGAGGACTCGTGCCAAAGGAAAGGCCAGTATTGCCCTGTCCTGATCATCGGGCGAGGATGATGCTGAAAGCTATGACAGCGACATTGATACGCTGAGCCGACAGGCTGAGCACCTCGTTATCGACGAGAAGCGTAATCGTGGTGACGACGTAGCCGTGGGTGACACCCCACCCATGGTAACTCCGACAAAGTGAACGACGCAGAGAAAGCTACAGTTGGGCTGCAGACATCAGTCGATGAAGAAGACCCCACGACGAAAGACTCCGAATACCTCTCGAAGGAAGATCCCCGCAGCTCCAGGATCGGTTGGCAAGCTCAAGTTCGTTACGGATAACCTCCGTATGCTGGGGAACCTGAACGTTGACGAACTCAAGCGTATTTGCCAATCTGAGGGTGTCACATACGACGGAAAGAAGATGCAAGCGATCCTCGTTATTACCGAGAAGCATATGCTGCTGGCTTATGATGATGGGGAGGAGAAGTAGTATCCGACAGACGAAGATATAGGTGACACTGTAGGGGACGACCGAGATGTTGATGATGACGCAGAAGGTGGCCAGTGAACATCGAGCAAACTTTGGGCCCTATGTGGGCTTTTGATCGAACTTCGTAAGTACGATATTCTGGATGAGAGTGTCGAGAGGCTGTATAGGCTGGTTGTTATCTGTTTGGCGTTGTATGATGAGAACGTTGGTTGGGTAAATGTATCGCTGCATGGGTTGACCTGTATCGTAGATATGGCGCGCTTTGTTTCCACAATGGTTTTAGTTGCGTGTATATCCTCACTTCACCATCCTGCCGAGCGCAGTATGTCGGGCAGACAGCAAGGAGTGGGTTTGTACGCTGGCGGGAGCACTTATCAGTCTGTAATAGAGGACAAAAAGCTAATCACCTCTATCGGTGGTGGAGAACCTTTGGAGCAGAATCGTATGTTTTGATCCCGGTTGATAGGTGTCATCAGGCGGAACTGACTACCATTGAACGCACTTACATACTGCACTGGAGCCCGGTGCTGAACACATCGGGTAAGCTGGTAACACGAGAGGGAGTCGGGCGAAGGAGGTTAGGCCGACTGGAGAGGGTAAGGTTAGCACCTGCTGGAGGATTAGAGCATACCTCGATGAGCGTCACACCAGTTAGGGTAAGCGTGAGGGATTCGGATAAGGGAAGCACAAATGTTTACCAGTTCCTATCGGGGCATGAGGCTAGTGAACGAATGACTTTCTCCATGTATATACATGGGGGAAATTGCTGGTGTGGGGGTTGGAGGTCAATCCGATCAAGTTTCGGCAAATCTGCAGTGCTGATTAATGGGAGGAGATGCAAACTCGCGGCATGCAAAAAGGAGATGGAGCTCGATGCGAGGGTGGATGTCTTACATCTCCGACGGTGGCAACCAAAGATCAATGTGGATAAACCTTTCTTGGTTTCGATTCTACGAAACCAACGAAGAATCGAGATGTTGCGTAAGTGCAGCCTCGACGCTCTGATGAGACTGATGAGGGCCACGCAAGATTTCCAGAAGTAGCTACTACTGCGTACCTGCGACGACTGATTAGCCATGTGGTCAAACTTGACCATGGTTGGAATGTTAACTTTTTTCGTTATTTAATCTGATTTTTAGGTACATAAAAGTAAAAACATTATCAAGTTGGTGGGCGGGGGGGACGATCGTTGCCTTGCCACGTGGCAGGGTCACAATGATCCTGCCAGCTCCTAACCCCAACCTCTTTTTTTTTTTCCGTCTTCTTCTTCATGTTGTGTTGTTGTTTATCTATTGTTTTTTGTTTTTTGTTTTTTTTTTGTTTTTTGGTAGGCTAGCAGAGTGGTCCGGGGTCACTTGCCCGACTGACTTCTTCGAGTGCATCCTCTGGCGCTTTGTCAGACTTAATGCGCCTGACTGGGCGCAGGTAGCAAGGCAGGTGACCTTTGACATCAGGGTTACATGTATCGACCAGGTACCATGAAGAAAGTAGCCTGATTAAGTGTTTTTGTCCGCTGCTCTAGGCCTTCGGGCTAGGGCGTCTTGGCCCCCCCTGGATATTGGCCTTTTGGTTATTTGTGGTTTTTTCGGCTTTTTCGGCCTTTTTTTTTTTTTTGGCTTTTTCGGCTTTTTCGGCTTTTTTGGCCCTTTGGCCCTTTGGTATTGCTGCGTATGATTGGACCTTTTGATTTTTTAGTTAATTGACGTTTTTGGAAGAGTTTGGAGGTGTTGACCTTGAAATTAGGAGAAGGAGAGAAGTCAGTTAGTAGGTGTAGCGAGAGTTATTAATAATGATTTAGAGATTAGATGAGACCTCTTCGAAGCGTAGACATTCCGCGTGTGTAGGACGTACTCGCGTTTCTTGCGCGCGTACACTTTGGATGTTGCATTTTTCATGATGTATCTCTATCGGCATTTCCAAAGTTCGACGTTTCACGTTTCAGGAAGTTGTCGAATCTGAATCGCTGTGTGTTCATCTTGTGTGAACCAGTTGCGTGTTCATCCTGTGTGAGCCAACTCGCTGTGTCTGCTTTCATGTGAATGTCTCACGTGAAATAATGCCACACCGAAATCATTTGCTCATGATCGAGCGTTACAACCTGCCAAGGGAGGACACTTAGATTTTGGTGGTAGCGAGAACGCGATGCTGACGTGCCGTTGAGAAGAAGATAGGGAAGACGGGAGACGAAGCCTTGAAGCGAAGCAACCAAGGAGCAGTTACGAAGAAGGCAGTGAAGACTGCCGAAAAACGATAAAAAAAGTATGAATGAGAAGTAGTCAAGGAACGACCTTCGGAAGCAGAACACAGGGTGAAGGTATTGGTACTAGAAGAACGATTGGCTACACTATGGGAAGCAGGAGAAGCGAGTCTTGGGGAAGATAGGCGAGACCGTGGGAGAGAAAGGGAGCGAAGAAGCGAAGATATGCGAGGATTTTCTGCCGAGGGTTTTGAAAGAAGGAGTGTGAAGTGTTATGAATGTGGTGAAATCGGGCAGTACAGAAGTCAATGCCCTCGTTTACAAGGGATGAGTGAAGGAGGCGGAGGTGCCGTGATGTTAAGCCGAGAGCTGGAGGAGTCATTGAGCTCAGTGGGAAGAATGACTAGACAACTACTGGATCAGCAAAGAGCCGCCGAAGATGCCAAGCGAGAGGCTGAGGAAAAGAAAAAGAGAGCGGAGGCGGAGAAAGCAGCCAAGGAGGAAGAGGCGAGGGTCGCCACGGCACGGAAGCTGGAGAAGGAGGGAGAAAAGAAACGACGCTAATGGGAGATGAAGAAGCTCCTAGTTGAGCAACGGGAAGAGTTCGAAGAGAAGTTGGAGAAGCTAGTGGGCTTGAACCGAAAGATGAAAGGGATATTGATAGGGGCAGGAAAAAAAAAAAGTCGTTGAGACTCCATCGTCAACATCGGAGGAGGAAGATGAGGAGGAACAAGAAGTTACTCCGCAAAAAGATAAGCGAAAGCGCCGCGACTCTACGGGCATAGTTGAAAGCAGCCCGCTGGTGGAAACACCAATGAAGATGGGGAAGAAAGAAGAAACAGGCACGCCAGCTAGCCAGAAGCGCAAAGGAAGGGGGAGACTGACAAAGGTTGATGCGCAAGCAACACGATTGACGAAAGGGGAAGACCCGTGGGAAGGGGTTCCCCAGGGCGATAAGTATGCAACTGAGGCCGAGTACAGAAAGGCAGTAAGGAAGGTGATCGCCTCCTTTTATCCGAAGACGCTGAAAGCGATGTGTAAAGGAGCGGGGCTACCGTTCTACGGAGTTAACGACGCAGTGGACATCCTTTCTGAGTTGAGGATAACCTACTGCTTTCGAGGGAAGAAGTCGGCAGGTTCGACGTCCAATAAATCAGGAGAAGAGGAGCAGATAGGGGTGAGATTCAAGATCCCCAATGAAAATCAGACGAGTAAGTCGGAGGGATGGACCACTCTCCTTGAGTTCCTAGAGAAGCGAAGATGGTGTAGGTCGAATCGAAGTGCTAGATCGTTGTTGCCGCTTATTGAAAGGATATTAAGGAACGCTATCCTGTTGCTAGTGTTGGAATACAAGATTGCATGGGGAAGAAAGTATGTGGAATGTATTTGGGAAGATACCCGAATCCTGTGTGTATATTCTCTTGGGCCCCTTGTGTAAGTTGAGCTATGTAGGCAAGACTGAAAGAAGCTATGAAATCGCTGGTCGGAGCATGTCGGACGGGCACAGTCCAAAAATCTTATTCGAAAGAATAAGTTGTATTTGTGGCTAAGGACGTGGGGGTGGGAATCGTATGTTGCTATTCTAATGGCTATTGCGGGTAAGCAGGAGTTGAACAAACACTGATCAGGCGATGGTGCCCCGTGCTGAATTCGAATGGATGGAAGGATGGTAAGAACCGGAAAAAGAAGAAATGGAAAGGGAGGCGGGAGAGGAAAAAACAGAGGAGGGAATTCTTTGAGAACGAGAAAGTGGTGCGTTTTCAGGGCGACAATATCGAGAGCACAGGGAAATTGACAGACGTGGTCGGGCAAATTAAAGGGAAAAGCGATAGACTGGTAAGTTCAAGTGGAGGGAAGATCTGGGTGGAAAATTTGAGTGTTATTAAAAGGAGATTCGGAGAATCTGAGGTGCTGATTAAAGGGACGAAGGTTAAACTTAAGAAGGCGAAGGCTAATTTAGAAGAAGGTGGAGAAGTAAAATTTGTGCGGGCACGGGAGAGACAGCCAGGGAATCCGATGCTCAAGAAGCAGCTTCGTCAACTGCTGAAGTACCCATGGGCGAAAAAGCGGCTTGAGTGCATCAAGCTGGATGATCTGATACACCTGTAGTGTGAAGTTAGGAGTTTCGCAAGAAAGAGTTCGAGGAAGACACTCAAGGATCTGCTTGATGGACTGGGAAAGAGGCGGTTCGGGTTTAGTCTGAGAAAGAACGAAGTAATTGGAGTCAGGTATGATGAGAGGATATCAAGAGCGGAAGTTAGGAAGATAATGATTAATAAGATAGGCTCGCAATGTTGCTCTGAGACGGAGGCGAAGCTACGGTGTCAGAAGCTCAGACTCGTCTGGAGAAAAAAACAGACTGTCGGAGGACTTCTCCACAACCATAGACGGTTCAGTCGTCTGATGGTCAGTGTTTGCTGTTGTGCAAACCTTGATCTCCCACGTTAGGGAGAACACGTGGCGTTTCCCCTAAGTGGCAGAGATGATATCAACGAGAGAATGGGTAATGCGAAGAATGTGATTCGGGGAATCGACAGCGAAGCCGGTGCGGTGAAGCTCTGTAAGGAACTGAATGACGAAATGAGGAAGTCAGGTCTAGATCCAACATGGACACCAGGTCAAGCAGGCATGTGCATCAGGAAGAAGAAAAGTAAAGGGGATGGGATGATTGATATAATTGAGGATCTGAAGACGAGATGGGAAGGAATGGTGTTTTGTCCGCTGGATAAGAACCCAGTAGAGACGCTGGTAATATGCCCAACGGCCTATGAAGAAGGAATGAGGGTGATGTTTTGGGGAAATGAGGCTTTCGACCCGGTATGGAGAGGGGAGGAGGAAGTTATGAGTAGAGCGAAGAAGGAATATGAAGAGAGAGGGCTTGCGGAGATTGGAAAATGAGATAACAAAGGTTCATGGGGGAAAGCTTACGTTCTGCCAAAACACAAGGACGTTTCGAAGTATCGGTCAATTTCTCCCTCATTTTCTGAACCAGCGAAGTTGGCTAACCAGAAGGTGGCAAAGACCCTCAACTTTGTGCTGTTTTCTTTGCCGAAGACCAACAATTTGAACCTGAAGTCGACTAGTATGCTGAAGTCGAAGTTGGAAGAAGTTAACAGATGGGCATCAAAGAAGAAGAATTGTGAACTACAAGGGGTAGCCTACGACATCAAGGAGATGTTTAGTAAGCTGCCTCACCTATCTGTGAAAAAAGCGATCGACTGGATCTTGGCGATGTATTCCAGGAAAGGGAGGAAGTTTGTTATGGTGAGATCGAGGGGAAAGGGCGCTTCCTTTGGAAGTAAGAAAGGCGAAGAAGGGTGGGTGAAGGTGAGCCTTGATCTGATCAAAGAAATGGTGAGCTTTGCTTTAGATAACACCTTTCTGTGGCCTTCCGACCGACTGATTAAGCAGAAACAGGGCATACTGATGGGGAAGTCAAGTAGCCCTCCGGTCGCATGCATTCTTTGTGCATACTACGAGAGTCAATTTCTGGAAAGCTTGGGGAAAGATGTGGGGCTTGTGAAAGGGATTAAATTAGTTGATGACGTTTCGCTGTTTGTTTGGCAGAGTTGGGGGAAGAAGAAGCGGGGAAAAGCAAAAGGCATTATCGACAAATTGAAAGGTCGTATGACCCCAAGTTGTCGCTGAAAAAAACCGATGATGGAAAAAACGAATGAAGTTTTTTGGGGTGTCGAATACAAATTAACGATGGAATGGTGTCAAGTTGGTACCGGGCAAAAAACTTTCAAGAAATCTGGGAGGATGACCCGAAATTGGGGTAGAAGTGTTTCCAGGATTACTGCTCGTACACATGTATGAAGCAGAAGAGAACTTTGGTAAACGGGATGTTGCATAAAATCAGGGAATGCACGACGTCTGCCGAAAAGGTCGGGGAAGGGCTGCTCTCGCTGAACCGCGAATTAAGAAAGCAGTCCTTCCCGACTGACTTCTTTGAGCGCACCTGCTGGCGCTTTCTCAGACTTAATGCCCCTGACTGGGCGCAGGTAGCAAGGTAGGTGACCTTTGATGTCAGGGTTACAAGTATCGACCGGGTACCGTGAAGAAAGTGGCCTGATTAAGAGTTTTTGTCCGCTGCTCTAGGCCTTCGGGCTAGGGCGTCTTGTCCCCCCTTGGATACTGACCTTTTGGTTATTTGTGGTTTTTTCGGCTTTTTCGTTTTTTTCGGCCTTTTCGTTTTTTTTGGCTTTTTTGGCTTTTTCGGCTTTTTCGGCCCTTTGGCCCTTTGGTATTGCTGCGTATGATTAGACCTTTTGATTTTTTAGTTAATTGATGTTTCTAGAAGAGTTTGGAGGTGTTGACCTTGAAATTAGGAGAAGGAGAGAAGTCAGTTAGTAGGTGTGGCGGAAGCTATTAATAATGATTTAGAGATTAGATGAGACCTCTTCGAAGCGTAGACATTCCGCGTGTGTAGGACGTACTCGCGTTTCTCGCGCGCGTACACTTTGGATGTCGCATTTTACATAATGTATCTCTATCGGCATTTTCAAAGTTCGACGTTTCACATTTCACGAAATTGTCGAATCTGAATCTTTGTGTGTTCATTTTGTGTGAACCAGTTGCGTGTTCATCTTGTGTGAACCAACTCGCTGTGTCTACTTTCATGTGAATGTTTCACGTGAAATAATGCCACACCGAAAACATTTGCTCACTTGCCCAACCGGGCTAAAAAATATATATATATTTTTTAATTTTATTTTTTATTTTAAATTTAGTTAAAATTTTCGATGTGGCTCTTAGGCAAAAATTGTTAAGTTTAATTTTTTGCATAATATAGTTGTTTTTTTGAATTTTTTGGATTTTTTTTTTTTTTTTTNTTTTTTTTTTTTTTTTTTTTTTGCTGGGACCTTCCTTTATCCTTGCACTTCATCATCTATTGTTTTTTGTTTTTTGCTTTTTTTTGTTTTTTTATAGGCTAGCAGAGTGGTCCGGGGTCACTTGCCCGACCGGGCTAAAAAATAAACATTATTTTTTAATTTTATTTTTTATTTTAAATTTAGTTAAAATTTTCGATGTGGCTCTTAGACAAAAGTTGTTAAGTTTATTTTTTTGCATAACGTAGTTGTTTTTTTGGATTTTTTGGATTTGTTTGTTTTATATTTTTGCTGGGAGCTTCCTTTATCCTTGCACGGGCTACCCATTCGAGACCCGGGCGGCCCGGCTGGTAGCCTAGCTTTTTGTCGATTTTTTTTTTTCTTTTTAAATTAATTTTTAGGCTAGGCTACCAGCCGGGCCGCCCGGGTCGCCCTATTTTCTCGGGCGGCCCGACCGTGCAAGGACTAAGGAAGGTCTCAGCCAAAAAAAAAAAAAAAACCCTCAAGAAAATCCGAAAATAAAAACTATTTTATGCAAAAAATTAAACTAAACTTTTGCCTCAGGGTCACATTAAAGTGTTTTACCTTCTTTTTTTTCTTCTTCGTTTAGTCGGGCAAGTGGACCCGGGTCATTCTGGTAGCCTAGTTTTTAGGTTGAAAACTGAAATACAATTATGAAGTTGGTGAAGGGGGTCAAGTGGCAAGGTCGCAACGATCCTGTCAGGTCTCCCTACCCCCAACCTAAGTTAGACTTCTTCTTCTTTCTCTTTTTTTTCTTTTTTTAATTCTTTTTTTTCCTTGTTTTTATTTTTTTCTCATTTTTTTTTTCTTATTTTTCTTCTTGTTGTATTGTTGTTCATCACTTAAAACAAATATATATGTATCTAGGCTACTAGAGTAGCCCGGGTCCACTTGCCTGACCGGGTCAAAAAAAAAAAAAAAAAAAAAAACCTATTTTGAAATTAAAAATTTTATTTGAAATTTGATAAAGAATTTTGATTTGACCCTAAGGCAAACGATGTTCAATTTATTTTTCTGCATAACATAGTTTTTTTTCAGATTTTTTTTTTTTTTTTTTTTTTTGACCTTCCCTCGTGCTTGCATGGCCGGGCCGCCCAGGAAAATAGGGTGACCCGGGCTGCCCGGCTGGTAGCCTAGATATGTATCGATTTTTTTTCATATTGTTTTTCAATTGTTTTGTTATTGAATTCGATTTTGAGGTTAAAACAAATAAGAAAATTATGAAGTTCGTGAGGGGGGGGGCATGGCGATCGTAGCCCTGCCAAGTGGCATCGACACAGGGTCGCTATAACCCTGCCAGCCCTTACCCCCAATCTAAGTTAGATTTTGTTTTTTTCATTTTGTCATATTTTTCTTTTTCCTTCTTCTTCTTCTTCTTGTATTGTTGTTCATCATTTTGTTTTTCATTTTTTTTTTATATTGTTTTCCGTATTGCTTTTTATTTTTTTCATCATTTTATCCAATTTTTAGGCTGAAACAAAATTGAAAAATTATAAAGTTGGGGGTGGACAACACATTAGATAGGCACACAGGCAAAGTGACAGACACACGAATGTTCACTAACATTCACGAGTACTTGCCACGTTCTTCAGGATGGTAAAACAATTGCGAGGACAATGGCACGTACGAGTGATTGAGGGACGCATAGAACTTGTGTGTCTCTCAACAACTTGCGCTGGGAGACAAACATTAGAACACACATGTGCAAATGATGGCAGAGCAGGAAATGCAAAAACGCATACACACATGTTGTCATACATTACAAAAAAACTCAACGGGGGAGGATATGACCTTGGTCGCCCTACCATATGGCAGCCTCGTGATAGCCTGTGATATTCTTGGCCATATTAACATTCCTGACTACTTCCGTCGTTTTTTTTTTTTTTTTTTTTTTTCTTATCACAATGCTTCGTCATACGTATTCACAAATCTATGTACCTACCTATCCCGACATGCGCTCCATGATACGTGTGTATGTGTATCGTATCAGTGTAAACGAATGTGTGGAAAGAGCAGTAATCCATCGTAGGCCGTGTACAATGTGTACTTGATTGCATAGGCACATGAATCTGCAAATCTGTTTTTTTTTTTTTTCCCTCTCTCTCTCTCTCTCTCTCTCTCTCCTGTCTCTTATACACATCTAGATGTGTATAAGAGACAGGATGACAACAGTGCGTGGAGAGATAACATGGCAA
>BFEA01000156.1:2108721-2141493 GCA_003427395.1 Chara braunii | reverse complement strand
TCTCTCTCTCTCTCTCTCTCTCTCTCTCTCTCTCTCTCTCTCTCTCTCTCTCTCTCTCTCTCTCTCTCTCTCTTTCTCTCTCTCTCTCTCCCCCCTATCAGAAAAGGTTAAGGCAGGTGTGGGGGGAACCAAACAACGAAGAATGTTTTCGTCCTCTTGCATGCTCGATCCACAATGCAATCCAGCAATTGCCTATTCTTATTCATATTTTTATCATATTTGCTCTATCGGAACCACCCCGTGTTCTAGTCCGTGAAACATCCATACAACTAGCAGGGATGCTGCCACTCCTTTGATTGCATGTAGAGGGACTATGATGCACAAAATAGATGATGTGGCCGATCTGGATAGCGGTTGCAGAAGATGTGTTTGACATCTTCCGTTACATAAAGACGAAGATAAGAGAAAAACTACGTCAGAAGAGTGTATGAATGGCATAAGAATGTAGGAAAAACATATAAACAAGTTGAAATTTGAACTTGGATGACAAAAAGAATTAGTTAGGAAGACGAAAGTTGACCTCGAGTGCTTGAAAATCAAACTCTCAGACGAGAGACAAACTTTAGAAAACAAAACGCATACCATACAGTGCTTGTGTCAAGAATGAAGTTAGATAATAATGAAAAAGGATACTCTTAAGAAAAGAGTATTAGAGCTAGAGGCAGTAACTAAGGCCAAACAAATGCAGTCAAAGACGGGCGTGTAGAGCATCAGTAAAAAAAAAAAAAAAAAGTCGAAGAGGATATGATAGACACAGACAGTGGACGTAGTAGGCATAGCCACAACCGTCCCAATGGGATGTAGTATGTTGTTCCAATGTACGGAAATGTGTTCTGATAGAAGAGTGAACAACTTTCGATGGCCAACAACAGAGCAATGGTTTACTATCGTCATCAACCCAAAGTATTGTCGACCTCATAACATTTGCAGTTTAGTGCATTAGTTATTGTACGAAAATGTGACAAGTTAATAGGCTATTGTGTTCCCATCCACTTCTCTTTAGGGCCTCATATCTCACAACTTCTTAGGGAAACGCTTATGTCATGGCTAACGAGTTCAAGGAACCCGAGAGTCGTCTAACCGCCTCTTCGCTAAACCTTCCAACTCCTCTCACTAGTTGTAGTCATAATCGTAGTGCCAATGACGTATTCATTAGTGCTTCCCTCGCGGCCCCATAGTTTTTTACCGTTCTCAGTATGCTTGTCAACCTTCCATTCTTGTCTCGAACCTCGCGTTCCCCTTTCATGACAAAATTAGTGGTATCAAGATAAAATTGTCCTTCGTCTTCCTCTATTCACACAACTCCTCTTCTAATCTCCAAGGTCCCGGTATCAGAACATCTAACTTTTCGACATATTAGGGTTCCTAGAGTGCATCTGTCTTCGTAAGTCTAAACTCTCAAGACTGCACGCTAATCATTAGACACTTTTCTAGCAAGTTTTTATTTCAGTCGTTCGAGTTTCACCCTTCTGGCCATAGACGTCCCTATGTCATAAGACAAAGTCAACCGCATGTTCCCTATTATCCTTGATCATTAGTTGGTAGGGAACACGTGAAAGTTCTTCAAAATTGATATTTAAGTACTCCACACAAACTGCTCTCTCAACGTGAGTGGTCTAACCTTTTTTTCTTTTACCACTTCTGTTGCTTTCTTCCAACATCGTTCGTAAACAAGATTCGTGTCTTTTTCTATCGGTAAATAAATCCTTACGTCGTACACATCCAATCTGATAAAATAGGTTGTCATAACATACAGACGAATTTGTGTCCATTCACTTTTCACTAATTCATAGATCACTGTCTCGTAAGGAATGACTTCCCTACGTCCCAGAAAGCTCAAAGATTTACAGATGGTTACCAACATCCTCTTTGACGATTTATTCCCTGTGACAAAGCTTTAAAAGGATACTGATTCGAGAGTTTGACCGAAGATCACCATACAAACTCGAATTCAAATATTCATGGGGACTTGGATGAATGGCAATCGTCGATTAACGAGACTCGGACTACTCAGAACCGAGAGAGACGTATGATTTGCTAGATGATTTGTTTTTGGTAGCGTCCTGATAAGTCGGTGAAATAGAAAAGTTGGCCACTAGTTCATGTGGGCTCATACACGTTTGAGTCTTGCTTTGGATCACTCGACTGTTTTTAGTGAGGAACCGGTTCTATGCAATTTCTCGTCCGATCCATATAAATAAATGATATACTCGATGAACTTTTGTTCTTTTACTAACCCTAGCGCATATTTTCTCGTAAAGTTAACGTACTGCGTCATATCTTCGACAACATTCTCTACCCAACCTTCCACTTTGTCCCGATAGAATGCGCAAGACATCACTAACGTGTTCTCACCTCTCATGTTTTTTCTACCTTTCCATCAATGATCATCTATGTTGACATTCAGATGAGCCTAGGCAGTATGTATCAGAGTCCCTATTAGTAAAAAAATCCAAAAATTGTTTTAATTTTGCTACTGATAACTGTAAAAATGACTGCAATTGTTGTAATCATTCATGTAGTCAAACGTGCCTTTATAAACGAGTTGTTGAGATAGAGATGAACAAGTGTAAGTTGAGTCACGTTTCAATCAGTGTACCGCTAGTTTCTCAGTAAGAACCCTTTACTAGAGACCCCAACAGGCCCTTTTACCGTAGGGACCCTCGGTAATCCAGTCTCGAATGATTTTCTCTTAGCAGCGAGACAAATATAAAAAAAATGGGTCTAGTTAGTTCAAGTACGTCGTTAAGATGCTGCTGAATCTCACTTGTGCTCTTATGACTTTGAGAAATTTCTTATCGAATAACATTATAAGATACCGTCCCCGTCTTTACCGAATCGCAGAGAAATCTTGCAAATCGTTCTCCTGTTAGAAGCATCAAACTGGTTGTCAATGACAACAAACCAATTCAAATGCCTCACGCCAAATCTCATCAGCAACTATAAACACTAACGCATTACACGGTGTATGACAAACTATAAGCTTAGCTAAAGTAACACACAATATATCGCTGACGATGAAACATTCTCGAATGATCTCAGGGATAAAGTTAATTGCTAGAACTTGTTTCACTTATGACATAGAGTCAGTAGTACGCAATCTAAGTTTGAATACTTTGTCAGAAAAAACTATTTTCGACTTCACTCATTTGACGAAATGACACAGATGAAACACTCCAACTCGAGTATGACAGGAGATAATGTGGAGTGTTGCAGATTTTAGTTCATTCCTTAGAGGTACTGATGATTCCGACTTGCTCAACAAGATCTCAGTAATGAACTTTTATTGAGTATAAGGTTGCACGTGATATTGACCCCCTTTGAGAATAACTGTGAACACACAACAAATAATCTTCTGGGAGTAGCTCGCCAATATGTAAGAAAATGTCTTTTGAAGTTTTATCCACTCCTACTCAACATAAAACCTTCATCGCAAAATGCATCCACACGTAACATAAGGTCCGGGTGCGAACTCATCCGAGCTCTATATTGTGTTTCTCGGCGCAATTTTTGTCCCTTCGTAACAATGAATGTTTCTTGGGCGAGAACAGCTCGTACACCGTTCAAGTACTGCACGCCGCGAAATTAACTTCACAAAATTATCAAGCAGGTCACACTAGCAATAACACAAATCACATGATGAACGTAGTACTATTGATAGCGTCTCCTACTTAAACAGTACCTGAGTGAAGACTGTTAGAAATACCTAAGTATCTAACCACTTGAAATAACACCATGGTTCTTGATTCACACAGTATGCTTGCCTTCTCTCTCTTGAACTCCAAAGGATTTAGTTTATCTGTCTGTACTGTCAAAGTAACATGAAAAAAACGATTCAATTCTTGAATATTATTTTGTGCACACTGTCTCTTTTATATCTGTTTTTGCCCTGGATTCATGCATAAAGCTCCCCCTTTCTTTAATCACCGTCAAAAATATATTTAGCCAGAAGGTAAGCAATCCTTCTCAGAACGGATTTTCTTTTGCCATCACATGCGTGTGAGAGAATAAAATCGGGTTGTTTTAAACTTAAAAAAAAAATCAGGGTCGTATGCCACTTCCACTTAATTAGAAGACTAAAACTTTATCAGCAACCCTCCCTAGCAGTCTGGGAGTACCTCCAAGCCTGCCATTCTAAATAAGTAGCCAGTATTTAATCACCCTTCCCTTATCCATTTCGTGAAGAGAGGCCAGGGGAGAGGGAGCAAAGGAACAACAATAATTAAAAGGAAGAAGATGGGGAAAAGCAGAAAAGGGAGAGTGAAATGATTTTAAGATAAAAAAGTAAGAGACCTTATTCGGAATTCAACTTTTCCTCCCCGGCAAGATGTAGTTAACAGTTGATCAATCCGATATTGACTGAGTTTGTCTGGTTTCAACAGGTAACTTGCCTCCTGTACGAGCCTCCTACAAAATTTTACCTGCGTGAACTAATGACAAGGACTCCGACAACGAAAACCAATTCCATCGATCAGCCATGTGTGATTAGGCGGTTGACCTCAACATCTAATTTCCTGAGTTCGCATTATCATAAACTTTTCATAGTGACGTCCCTTCGAAAAGTTATTCAAGAGCACATTCAAGCGGTCTTGACAATCAAGCAGTGAAGATTATGCGATACAAATTAAAGTCTGATCGATGACATATAAACATTCTCATTCTCATGGGGCTCTAACAATGGCCTGCACAAATAACCACTCGTTGCTTAACCCTCAATAGTAAAACTTCAGAGTCAGGAGTTCTCACTCACTACAAACACCCCCCAAAACTGGTCTCATCAACGCCGACCATAGCCTATTCAGATGTTTTCACCGGTTCCCCATCTTGAGATCAGACCAGTCCAAACATCTCTTTGCAATCTGTATCTTGGACTGAACTGGTAATTATATACAAATGAGATCAATGACGACGGCGAATGATCGGGTGGTAACTTAGCAAAAATGCAAAACGTGAACTTCAACTCGTCAAGGCAGTCACCGCACGAGGCTCATTAGGGGGCGTGCATCGAAATAGAAAGCATAGAGATTGTATGATTGATGCCTGTTATAAATTTGCATGTAGAACTCTGGACAGAGAGGTCCCCCACATAACTAACTTCGGTAGTACCCCTTCCTTACTCGCATTTTGCACTACAATTAAGTATTTTGTTCAACTAACTGTCACGCCCTCTTCCTTCTCTCGACTGCTCTGCGTTTTCCCAGTCCTGCGTCGTCATGAGCCCGCTTCAGGTAGTTGTAAGTGAAGTCAACCGTAACATACATGCCTCCCTTGCACGCATCGCGCGCGGGGTTGAACCCAGGTAAGTCTTTTCTTCTCTCGCACTTGCATACCCTCTCTCTCCCTCAGTATCTCTTTTGGGCCCTCTTCCACTGGCTCTGCAGGCTAGTAGCCTCTTCGTCCTCGTTTCAGCCTGTGTCGAACTCTGGAGGGCGAGCCCTCCATGACTAATTGACATCATCGTCCAATTTCATCACTGCATACGCAAAGTCCGTAGCTCTCTTGATATGATCATGAAGAGCTGACGTCAACAACAAAAGTAAGACGCGCGTCTGCCGCTGCTTGTCCTTTCTTGAATGTGATCAAAAGTGCCTACAACCTACTGGTTTGTACTTGTTGATCGTGCCCAAAATCCAGTGGCTTTGTCCCTTGAAGAGCGTACACAAACTTGTGGGAAGAACGACGTCAATGATATGAGGCAGCCTCGACCATCACTTCAACATCCATCAACACTGAGCAGGTGTTACTTCTCTCTTCCGTGCGTACCAGCACACTCACACACACTTCCTCACTGGTCTCTCTCCGAGTATGAAAACGATTAGTGCAATGTCTCGGTGGTCATATACAGGCTACTCAGAGTGTGTTCATCTCTCTCGACATGGCCATCAAGGACCGACATCAACAACAAACGTCGACTCTCTCTCTCTCTGGTTGCACGTCGTGTGCATATACAATCCCCTCTTTCTCTCTCTTACACACACATAATGGTTAGCGCATTGTCGCATTGATTACGCATAAGGTGCACTGAACGCGTATATCAATTCTCTCCTCGTCTGTTCATTCAAGAAATGTGTCGTTGGACACGAATCCAGCAAAACGAGTGCGTGTTTCAGATACGAAAAAACGAGAAGTGAGTTGACCCCTCGAGCACATGGCGGAAGCTCCAGGTAAGTGACATTTGTCGTTTCCTTAGCGAACCTGGCCTCCCTCTCCCTGATTGTGATTGACCTCTGCCCCGCAACCACCTAGCGGCCTTATTCCTTCTGTCGCTCCAAGTTTGCCTCTTGGCCACTTTCAACAGGCTCAGCCACGGGTGGTCCCTCTGCCATTGGTCCAACCCGTGCCAGGATTGGATCTCCGTCGCGCTGACCTCACTCTCACCTTTCGAGTCCAGGTTCAGGTGTTGCTGCTCTCGCTTTGTGGTACCACTAGAGGTCTCAACCTCATAATACGCGATTGTCCCTTGGACCTCGGTCATGACGCCGTCCCGTCTGCACCTTCACTTGACTCTATTTTTTTGGCTCAGTCGAGGTCGCCTGTAGCTTTCGATCACCTCTCATTTTTTATTCCCTCACTCCCTCCACGTTGATCTTCAACTTGGCGCAATCTCCCCCGTCGTAGTTTATGATAGTAGGGATCTAGGGGCCCTCCCCGACATCGAGGACCAACGTGTTATAAGCCTCCAGCAATCCGGCCTATAGTCGTGCAGCCCGTTGAGGCAAGCCATGGCCGTACCTAGAATAGTTGTAGTTAAGTTGTAACCCGCACTTGCCACAAGTGGTTAATACCTATTAAAATTTTAGAACGAAAGATTCTGAAGTTTGTTAGCAGAGGTATGAAATCGCTAAAATGACCCTAAGACACTTCAATCCATTTTAGGAGTTTCAGGTGATTTGAAGGTCAGATTGTATGTTTTTTGTTTTTTTTTTTGTCTGTTTTTGTTTTGGTTCAACGTTGTTGTGTGACACTTCAAGTCATTTCAAGAGTTTCGGGTGGGGAGACCTGAAACCTCTAAAATGACCTAAAGAGGTTGAAGTTTCTAAGAGCGGTTTCAAATCCTCCCATCCAAATTTTTGGATTGGGGCATTTAAAACCGCTTTCATATTTTCAGCCACTTCAAGTCATTTCAGAAGTTTGGGGTGGGGAGACCTGAAACCTCTAAAATGACCTGAAGCGGTTGAAGCTTCTTAAAGCAGTTTCAGGTCCCCCCATCCAAATGTTTGGGTAGGGGGACTTGAAACCACTTTCAGAGTCTTCATCCACTTCATGTTATTTCATTGGTTTGATGTGGGAAGACCTGAAACCTCTAAAATGACCTGAAGTGGTTGAACTTTCATAAAGTGGTTTCAACCACTTTAGGTTATCTCAGAGGTTAGTTTTCAGTTATCCTCATTTCGCCAGAGTTTATGATAACTTAGATGTAGAAAGTTAGAGGAGATATAAAATGAGAACCATTTGGACATGTATAGGTAGATAAGGTCATCCGGGATATAACGGGTAAACCTAAAAAAAAAGTTTTTTTGACCTTATCTGCTTTATTTCATTCGCATTCATTTTATGACACACATCGAATTTATCTTTTTCAAAATGACAAGTCATTTTTCACATGCAGACAGGTGAGAAGTAAAAAGAAGACAATCATTTTGCTTTTCTCCAATAGGCAAAAACAATCTCCATTTTAATAATCTCTTTTTACCTACCTGCACACAAATCCGAAACAAATAAGTTTGGGAAAACCAAACGAAACCCCATACTCAAAGTCAAACATTTTCATTCACATGCATGACTCACACAACTTTACTCTACCTTTTCTTTCGAATATTCAAACCAAACAGGGTCAAGCAAAGTGCGGGTTCACACAGGTGTTAAGGGAAATCTGAGTCATTCAACTGACCTTAAGTGAAGTTTGAATCGTCTCACTCAATAAAGCCGAGTAATATTCCAATCAAAAGAAAATGACCGCCATCCAATATGAAAATATGCGCAACTTACATGAAATGTGTGGCTCACAACTCCACAAGTTGTGACCTTTCTCCGGAGCCATGGTCCGCGTTCTTTCCCAAGTACTCAAAAAAGCAGAGATTGGGCCACAAAAAAACTCAAGCGAGATAGCCCTTCAGGAAGGTGTTCCCACGAATGAGTTTTCACGTGGTCCCAATGTCCCAAACCGATCCCAACACAGTCCCAACTGCACTTTTACCACCTATGGTACTCCCCAATCAAACCAAAGTTCACGCCGCCTCCGATCACCACGTCCGCTCACAATAACCACTCCATCATGCCGGTCCCGATTTAAAAATCAGTTCCACCTGGTCCCAAAATGGTCCCAGATGGTCCCAATGCAGTCCGACACCATCGCCTGTAATACCAGGTGGTCCGGAACTCAAAACCGCTCGCTCCGCGCTACAAAAAAATATATATATAAAGGTGGTCCTGGCTCAAAACCGCATGCATCACGAGCCTCAATAATTACTGCCATGTGCACTCATTACCCACTCTCTTCATGTCGGCGGTCCATGCACCACTGCCGCACGATCCCAAACGCGCATCAGTGCTAGGCCAACCTGTAGGCCGCACCGGAATCCACCATAACCACTCCGCACCACAAATAATAGAATTGTCGCTCGCCGCACCGTCAAAACCGGTATCACGACTGCCGTGCCAAAAACAATTGGCAGTGGTTTCTCGCCGAAGTGCCACTACTGTGTCAAAATTTCGGAAGTGTATCCTCACTGAAAAAAAATAACGCCGTTGTCGTACCGCCAAACGGACAACACCTCCCCTTAGGGATACCCTGATGCCGCCATGCCGTCAGTCAAGCAACACTTCCTCACCGAAGTGCTGCTGCCGCCGTGCCGCTGAGCAACACTTCCCCACACTCTCGTTTAAAAAACACTTCAGCGATGGGCGACAAATCCTGCAACACCTTCGCTTAGGAAGGTTTTGATGTCACGGTGGTAGTCCGGCAACACAACCTCTCACTAGAAAAAGGTGTCGCTTGCTGCACCATTCGGACCCTGACGCAACCCACCAGTCGTGGAACCCATGCAAAGGTGGGGCAGTGAGTTCCCAACCTCGGCTATATGATGGTTGCCGCCTATCTCTCCCCCAACTGCTCCCACAAACCTCCAGCAACTCCACCAACAACACCTCCCCTCTACAACAAAATGCAACAGCCAGCCAGCATTCACACAAGTGAATGTCCCAGCAACACTGCCACAAGAGTAAGGCTACTGCGTGGAGTGCTGACTTTTATAGCCAGCCGAAGGCATGTGGGCAGCTGCTTTGCCCACAACCAGGCAATGGCTAAGAGCCCGATGCCTTGGGTTTCCCCTAGGGGGACCAAGGTCGACAATCCCCAGAAGTACCTGGCCGTTTTCCTAGGCCAGGTGCTCTTGGAAATGGTTGTACCCAACCACTTATTGATGCTTGCTCAAAACGAACAGGCGCAGTCCAATCAACTGCTAGAACCTTCTGGGGCTGCACCTGTTCCTCGGTCACACGACCATATTCACGATTGTTACTTCTTTTTTCCTTCTGTACTTTTTTTTTTTTTTTACCCCCATTTCTCTGGAAGAAGCAACTCATTTTTTTATTGGAAACGAGCAGTCTCTCTTCCCCTCTAAGTAATTTCACAGAGTCGAACTAGAGTCAAACTCAGCAGGTCTTCATTTCCCTATTGGCCCAACGTGCGCCCGTACCTTAGCGCCAACAGCGTCAGGTTCAGACGCGTCGTTGGTTGCTGCAGCTCGTTCTTAAAATTGGATAGGTGCAGCTAAAACGACACCAGGGGAACTTGAAACAGGAGAAGAAGGAGAAAAAAAAAAAAAAAAAAAAACTTACCTGAATGAACAGGTTGCCCGCTGAACATAGGCGCACACTCCTTCCACTACCTGTTCGTCAAAACGAAAGGACGCATATGGAGTGGTAACTACAATGAGGGGGGGGGTAGTATTCGGCGGTGTATATTTCCATGTTCTAGCGGTAGATTCATTCAATTTTGCTCATCATAACGATGGAAGTAGCATGAGGCCACTCTCAGGTAGGACCTCTCTCTCTCTCTCTCTCACACACACACACACACACACAACAGTCGCGACCGTCGGTAGTGACGTGCGAACTATTGTGAAAACCCTCCGGGAAAGACGTTTAGAGGCCGGAACGACGCAAGCAAAAATGTTCTTTCGACCATTAGAACGACTCGCGAATCCCTCGCAAATTGGAGACCACCACGACACGTGTAGAGAGTCCCTCGTAACTTCAGTACAAGGTCCCAAACCCCACGCTCGCATGTAGCCGGCCAGGGGTGGCAGATCCATTCGATTTTGCACATCCTGTTCGATGGCAAGTCAACCCATTTGTCAAACGAACGGGCGTAACTTAAAAAAAAAAAAAAAAAAAAAAAAAAAAAAAAAAAAAAATAAAAAAAAAAAAAAAAAAAAAAAAATCAAAAAAAAAAAAAAAAAAAAAAAAAAAAAAAAAAAATATAAAGAAAAAAAAAAGAAAATAATTTTTTTGAAAAAAACAAAACGTAAGCTCGTAAAAACGGGCGACTGCCACAACTTATGGGACTTCAAGTCCCCAACAACCGTAATCACACCAACTGGCGCTTTGTTCCTCACTTAGTTTTGTTTTAGTTTTTAGTTGTTGTTGTTGTTGTTGTTGTTGTTGTTTTTTTTTTTTTTTTTTTTTTTAAGTCGTTGGCTTTAACCAACGGTCACGTCACCCACGTGGGTTCAGAAATGCAAATCTGAGTTCGGGTCCTGATGGACTCGAACTGATTTGGACCGTTCCTCGATTTATGCGTGTCATCCTTGCAGGGGCCATGCTGATCCGCGCGGCCGATCTCGGTCGTGCGATCTTCGCAATCGATGATCGAAATCGACCGCGCCGACAACAAGTAAGGTGGCCAACTCAAAAAGCAGCTAGCCCAATGGCGCAGTATCTCAGATTCGATCCCGGTGTTTGTCAGGTGAAAATCCTAGACTGTAACCTACTGGGCTAGCTCCTATCACGAGAGCTAAACCTGCACCTCTTCTATATGTAGAGGTGCAGCCCCCAGTAGGCCCAGTCCACACTCAACAGGCCTAGTGTGCCTTGCCCAACGCTTCCCCTGTGGATGATTGCCCATCAACGACTCGGAGATCACTCACGCGGGTAGGCCTCAGACTCAACCTTTCGGCCCCCTGTCTCGAAATCAACGCCCGCAGCCCTAGATCTTCTTATTCCTTTTGTGCCACGGCCCCATACCTGGCACGATTATCCATTTTAGCCTACTTAGGCTCTGAATCGTGAGGCTGCATCCAAACTAAAGCTCGAAAACTTTTAGTCTCTCAGTCATAGGTAAGGTCTGAATAAACTTTTGGCAAATGTGAGTCTCATCAAGTCCGGCGTTTAAAATCCCTGGCAAATACCCTTGTTAAGGTATTTGCCTCGACAGATGCGACTGCCTCAGGGACCCCAGGAGTAAAGAGAATTATCACAAATGTAGTTGCGGAATTGGGCTATGGAAAGGACTCCGTGGTACAGAAGAAGGTAGTGACCACGGTCCAAGGGAAGGGAAAGGAGCCTAGTGTAGATGAAGCAGTTCAGGAAGAGTGGTAAGAAGAGGAGTCAGTGCCGCAGCATCTCGTAAAAGCGCAACGTAAGCAACGCAATCTGACGCAAGGGGAACAAGGCTCCAGGAAGGGGCAAGCACCTCAAGCGTTGGCAGTAACCTCTCCAAGTGCAGCAACGCCATCGACTAGTGCGGGGCTCCCACAAGCAGGACCACTGCCATATAGACAATGATCATGACCTATTTTTAACACATTCGTACCGTGGGGTGGTCAGGTTCCGTCGGACAGATTGTACCCTACTCAGGTCCTCAAGCAAGTGCACCACCTCCGAGCTACCCCACGGTTCAAGCTTAGCCCATGGTGCCACCTCCACCACCCGTTTAGCAGAGTTCGCAAGCTAGCGTGGCGGGAGGAGGAAATCAAGGGCAAGGTAGCGAGGGGAATGGAGGCAGAGGTGGTGGAAGAGGAAGAGGAAGGAATGGAGGACGGCGAGGGGGTCAATGAAATAACCAAGGTTATAAAGATTAGGATAACCAAGGTGGTCAGGGAGGAGGTCAAGGATATGAAAGAGCTTGTTTTGATTAGCGAGATGTTATTTGTCGACATTGTGACAAGCAAGGCCATACAGTACGTTTCTGCAATAAGAGACGAGAAGATGAGAGAAATGAACTGATACCTTCCAACATGGAAGGAGATATATATGATCAATTCGGAGAATACAATGATCCCGAGGTTACAGGCAGACTAAGGGAGGAAGCCCTTAACCTGGTAGCCGCGCGACAAGCGCCACTAGCCATGTTTAGGCTTCGGTGAGAGAAGGAGGACCCACCTATAGGAGTGAAAGAGGTGAAAAATGGAGAAGAAGTAACTCAAAGACTACAGGCAGGAACCATAAAAGATGAGCCTATAGTCGTTGAGTCGCACGACGATGAGGCGGATGAAGAAGTGGAGTCTACGTCAATCCTCCTGGGTAAGATGGAAGACTTATGAGAAAAGATGGGGAGGTACCAACGAAAGTTGGTAAAGATATGTGAAGAAGTGAAGGAACGAAAGGTTAATCTCCTGAAGGTTTTACTCTACGAGTCCGGCCCGGAGTCAGTACTGGCACAACAAGGGTATCCCGGAGTGGCGACGATAGGGTCAGGCCCAAGGTTCGGCATGACGTATAGGCCCCCTACGACGTAGGGCCTACGACGTAGGGGAGAGCTGCTTTAGCAGCTCGAACCAGGGGTCATGTAAAAGCGAGTGCTAGCCAAAAGCCTCGCCGGAGAGAGTCCGAGCCATAGCGAAGGAAAGAGTCTATGGAAATTGAGGAGGACGATGACGAAGATGAGGAAGACGAAAGGCTCTGCCATGAAGAGGATAGGCGAGCAAAGCAGAGTGAGAAGAGAGGAACCCAAGAAGAAGAAGACGAACCAATTTTGCGCGATGTAGCGCCGAAGAAAAAGAAGTATGCAGTTCGATTGGAGGAGGGTTTCGACGTGGAACGGATGGTTGATAGGTTGCTTGAGCATCACAATGACCTCATGGACCTAAAAGATATCTTGGCCTCTGCTCCAAGACTCCGTGATGGGCTGAAAGGTAGATTTTCGTGGCGGCTAGTACCAAACGTCCATAATAGTACGATCCTGCCGAAGGAGGCAGAATGGGCGGAGGCAGAAACTAAGATGGACTGGAAGTGTGTGGCCTGCAGGATTGTGGATTTGGTGGTGAAAGGGTTGAAGTGCACGACGGTGTTGGATACAGGAGCATAGATGAATATCATTAGAGAAGTTGATGTCCTTAGGTTGGGAATGGAGATAAACCGCTCAGATTGCGACATCTTGCATGGTGACAACTGTAAGGCGGTGTTCTGTGGAACGACTTCGAATGTGGTCGTCAAAGTTGGTAAGGTAAAGACGAGGATATGTTTCTTCGTTATGCTTGATGTGGATCACGCAATTCTTCTGGGGAGATTGTTCCTATACAGGACGGAGACTCTAATCTTCAATAAGCATGATGAAACGATGATCCTGATCCTGTGTGATCTAGCATGTGGAAACTACAAGATTGTGATCTGCAGGAACACGGGACCCAGGAGCATAAGGAATCAACCTAATTCTGACTCGTTCACGATTGAGGAATCCAAGAATGAGCAGCGACGACTTTTAGAGGAGCCAGAAGAGGAAGAAAGGGCGGAGGTGCTGTCACCCAGTCTGACTGATGTGAACAAGGTCATGGATTTGGTGGCGGCTCATGAGTTGGCAGACACTGAGGCCATTAAGGCATTGAGAGAACAGGTCTTGCAAAACTTTCAAGTTGGGGAGGTGAATCTGACTTATCGACTTCCAGGAGGAGGAAGGGACCCGACAATGATGCAAACGCAAATAGTAAACCGGTCTTTTTTAAGGGACGGCTCAAACAGGGTTCCCAAAGGTGGTACAAGACAATGGATAAGAAGTGCTGCCCAGTTCCCGTTCTCGTTACAGACGACGAGGAGGCTTACTACAAGCGGGAACGTGAATTGATACGGCGAATGAGGGAACAAACCACGATTAACCCATGTCGTATCAACGAGGAGAATGAGGGGAAACTGATAGTAGTGGTGCCTAAATTCCTGTTAACCCAAGAGATAGTTCTCATGGTATAGCTAATGAAGAAAAGGTATCGCGCCTATGCATTTAATGATGATCAACGCAGGAGGCTGGATGTAGATAAAATTATGATGATTCGGATCGATACAGTACCACACGAACCATAAAATCTGAGAGGCGGGCGATGTTCTAGTCCTGACCAGGCCTGAACATGAGAAGAATGTAGTGGACTATCTGGATGGAAAGATGCGGACACATTTCGCCGTCTTTTACAGCGGACCGTTGTCGAGCGCATCGGTCCGGCACCGCATCAGGGCAGCGCGGGACCCTCCCGACCGCGTCACGTAGGAGTTGGTTTATATCCTTCGTCGCAAATATACATGGAGCTTCCGCAAGCCACTCCGGCCGAGTGCGCCAGCCATACCTCTCGCGAGCCCCTACGACAGGATAGGGCCTACGCGAGGCACGACTTACCTCCACGTTACGGGAGCTGTCACCTCCCTTCGGTGGGCGTATCCCCGCCGAGCTACCAGTCCACAGTACGAAAGCTAATCAATTGCAATCGCAGAGGTGGACCAGCCGATGGCGTTTCTCGTTCGCTGTAGCATAGGGGGTACGCGTGGTAATACGCCTCTATCGCACCCGCACGCGAACAACCATCTTGGGGGGCTGAAGTCCCAAGCGCGGCCTATCGTCGGTCGACTAGGACGTATCCCACACACCACGCGCACACCACTTTAACGAATTCACAACAAAACACGCACACACACATACACACACGAAACGACACAACTCAAACAACGCGACAACGCTTCTAGCCTCTGGGTAGCCGTCCCATAACTTTCCAATGCGGAATTCGGATCGGCGTCGCACGTGAGGCTTAACATAAAACCGCGCGGAGTTTATGAGGGCGAAGATTTAGTTCCATAAAGTTAGGACGACGAGTTCGAAGAGGGAGAGATTAAAAAAGCGTTTCGTGCAGAAGAGTATGATGGGGTCTACCTGAAATTATGACTTCTACTATCATGTAAATAAGGGATAGGGATGCGAGTGAGAAGGCACAGAAGATGAGGCATCTTTATCTGGTAAGGAACGACCGTCTCTTTATAAAAAGACGAGTAAGGAATCCCATGAAAATTGTACGTGGGAGAAATCGGCAGATTGATATCATGGCGGCATTACACGATGGCATAGCAGAAGGGCACCGAGGGGTAAATAACACCTACGCCAAGATAACTGAATTGTATTATTGGGATGGAATGATGAAGATGATTATCAAGTTTTTGACGATCTTGTGTACCCTGCCAAGAAAGGTCGTCTCATAGACCGAGGGAGCCATTACATCCAAGGCTAGAAAGGGAAGTAGGTGCCGTAGTGCATTTGGACCTACTATTTATGCTAATTGAAGATAATGACTACAACTACATTTTCTATGCATGAGACAATCTTACTGGCTTTGTAGATGAACGAACCATACGTACAAAAACCGGTAAGATTTTGGTGAGTTGCATCGAAGAATACTATCTACGCTATCCCTTTGTCAAGGAGTTCGTGATGGACTAAGGATCAGAGTTTACCTGTTTGGAGGTGCAGGAGTTATTATCAGAATATGGTGTAGTGGCTTAGCCTAACTATACCATGACTACACACCCTCAGGCAATGCTCCAGTTGAAAGAGGACATAGTACCATCACGGATCTCTTGGCCAAGTGGACTGAAGCTAGGTATGTTGAGAGCAACTTTCTTCGTTGAGAACACCACAGTAAAAAAAAACACTAAGTATGTGTCGGCCACACTATGATATGGAAGGTACGCTATATTTCTAATTGAGAGCTTACTGAAAACCTGGAGGCGCCAGGATTTGGAAACCACTTTGTCTTTCGAGGAGTTGCTCAATATTCGGGTACGACAAGTGGGCACAATTGAGGAAATAATTCAGGAGGCATCCAATTAGGTGGAGAAGGGACGCATAGAAGACAGGGTTCGATGGGATCAGATAGTGCACGTCCGTAACTTTTAGCAGTAGGGGATGTCGTACTGTTATACGACTCATCCCTAAAGAAGCAGTGGTGTAGGAAACTCGACAAGATATGGTTAGGGCTATATTGGATCGTGCCATGTGGAGATTTGGCGCCTACCAGATTGAAGAGTTGGATAAGATAGAATAGAAAGATCGGGTGTCAGGAACGAGTCTTAAGAAGTATGTGGCACGAGAAGAGGTAAGATAAACATTCTAAGTCCCCTACGATAGGATTCCACAAAAATAGAGAGTGTCTTTAGTTAAGGTCTTAGATAAAGTGAAATGGTAGAATGTATGGGTAGGGCATGTGTGTCTGGCTTGATAAGAATGTGCTCTATTTCACCTGTTTGCTTACCCCATTGTGTGCATGTTGTCTTTTTCGCCTATTGTGCAGGTCTGACTTTACGAAGACATTCATGCCGAGAGGAGGGAGGGAGACACGGCCACCGCAGAGACCATTCGGAGCATCAAGGGGATATGAGCAGCATGGGTCTTCCCAAAGAGAGCGCACGCCTGTATATGGTGATGGGGACATAAAACTCTTTCTGGATGATTTTCGGAGTCATGCGAGTCAGAGGGGGTGGACCGTATCAGAGATGCTACGGAGATTGAGAGGAGTGGGGCGGTTTGAGGAGCCTATTGCACGGATCCGTCGGGGGGCACAAACTTGGCAGGAGGTGGAGATGAGGATGCAGGGCCTGAGGCGTTCGCCAGTGGGGGCAGATGGTGTACTGATCCGCCTGGAAGTAGGAAATGATGAGGAGTCCATCCCTGCGTTCGAGAGGTTCATGCATGAGCAGGGGATACGAAGGGATGAGTGGATGCAGACATTGCCATTATGGACGAGGAGGGCGAAAATAATCTGAGATAGGGCACGAGATTGGGATGGCTGCGGAGCATATTTGAGGGAGGCATTTCGACGGCCAGAGCCAGTGTCACCCCAGCCCAGGGTCGAAAGGCGGCAAAGGAGTAAGAGACAAAGGGACCCTGAGCCTAGGGAAGCCGCCCTAACTCGAGGAGGACGGAAGGGGTTTGCACGGCGAGATGAGGAGTCAGCACAACCTGCGCAGGAACCAGGGATGTACCCTGAGTGCGGGCTAGGGTCAATGGTCTTCCAACGGTTCACTGAGGGAGGATTGTGAGAGTCCCCTCAGTCAGCGCCAGAGAAGGCAGTGCCAATAGGAGGATCTTTGTAGAGTCTAGAGACACGCTTGGACGTCTCGTAGTTGAGGGTGCCACAAGCCAGTGGAGATCGAGAAGCGAGACCTAGTATCCAGGGTGAGCGACGAGCAGAGGAGGTGATTGAGGCTGAAGAGGATACTCCTCCTCAGTTGCCCGTTCCTATATCGGGGCCTGAGCCAGTGCCAGAGGGTGTTCAGGAGGCAGGGGAAGAGCTTCAGCATTGAGAGATTCCTCCATCTCCTCCAAATATGACTCTGTCACCATGGGAGAGAATGGAGATGGAGCGAGAGGAGATAGTTTGGAGGAGGAAGACCCTTTCCATGGTTGACTCATATCTGGCGACATATGCTCAGAAACACCCTGACATTGGGGAGGCGATCTGTAGAGCAACCACAAGAGTCACCCCAGACAGAAGCATAGGCTAGAGTTGAAGTATCAGTAAGGACAGTTCGTTCTACAGGAGGGGGAGCGCTACCAAGAGAGACGGTTGAGGAGAAGAGGGTCAGGACAGGCAAATGAGTGGAGGAGATATAGCAGGAAAGGCAGAGGTTAGAGGCAGCAGGGGCACTCCCAAACCAGCCACCATGTGTACCGCCTAGAGTCCGTGGGGTCACTGAGATGTGGGAAGATTTTTTGAGCCAGAGAGCAGAGGGACTCACTGCATTTGAGAGAGCGGAACACGAGACATTGAGATTGGTGAATGAGTACTTAGATAGAAGGATTCGCTTTCTAGCAAAGACGTCGTTCCAGAGATATTTGATGCTGGAAGATGATCTGGCTGGAAAGAAGATAATGGAGGTAATTCAGGGAGTACGCTTGGAGGCTGCAGAGACAGAGATCCAGGAGCTCAGAGCGCAGGTAGCTAGTCAGACCACTATTATCCAGGACATGAGACAACAACTTCAAGATATGGCAGCGATGATGGAGAGGGAGACACCTACCAAGGTGGTGGACTGGACTGAGAGTTCCCACTATGGTATCCAAGGAGAGGTGGTACGAGGTTTGTTTGGACAACCATCTGCAGCAGGTCCGTCCCAGGAATCAACCATTGGGAAGGCCATCCTGGAGCTAGAGGAGGCAAAGGCAAAGAGGGAGGCAGAGTCAAGGCACCCACAGAGCTTGCCACCCAGCCTGTAGTTTCTTCGGAGCCAGCAACAGAGTCCCTACCAGTACAGGCTGGAGATAGACCACAGACAGCAGCTGCAGCGAGCCTGCACTTGGGTCGGATAAGGGATCTATGGATGTGCTCCTCAAGGAGATCAATACTATGCAAGAAGGAACAGGTACGCTTATGCCTGAGCAGAGAGCGGAGGCATATCGAGAGGGAGAGATAGGGGTTGTGATGGAGGGTGTCTACGAGGGCAGGCCACAGAGGTTAGATACACCCGAGTATAGGCCTGAGGGAATTGGGATACGAATACAGTCCAGTACTCACGAGTTGGACGCTAGACCTGAGAAGCCTATGCGTGTGCCCCAATGTCATGAGGTGGCCAAAGAGGTCAGTGAGGCACCTTCATCGCCAGGGTCTCAGAAGAAGAAGAAGAGGGGCCGAAAATCAAGTGACTTATCCTGCTTCTTCTGCAAGAATGGGGAGCATAGGGCTTTGCAGTGTCGAATGTTTCTAAAGGACAAGGCAGCAGGGAAGGTCACTTAGAGTGGTGGGTAGATGGTTGACAAACAGGGTAGAGTGATGGGCAGATGGTTGACAAACAGGGTGGAGTGGTGAAGCGGACTGCTGATGGGGGTAGAGCGCAGTTATATAGGCAAAACCAAGAGGAGATGAGTGACTCGAGACTGGTTCGCCTATTTGTTGTTTTAGTTATTTCTATTTTTGTTAGGTTGAGTGAGAGTGTGCATTTTAGAGTTAGGAACTTGTCGTACCTTTTATTTATGATTTATAGGTTTAGGTTTTAGTACTTACGCTGTTTGGATGTGTGGATGGGGTTTACAGCGTATGATTACCATTGAGGATTTCACTAGTGATTTGAGGTTTGGGCTTCAGTGATGTGACATATGTATAGTAAGGCTACTTTTCTTCTGATTCTTGAGAGTCAGGGTAAGTTCTGATTTTGAGTACATTTTTTGACGGTGTGCTTACCTTTGTATTAAGTTAGGAGTGATTTTGCTCAGTCGGACTAAGACTATGGATCTTGACCATTATTTGTGTTTTTGATGATATATCTCATCCCTGAGGGTATATTGAGTTGAGATTTTACCTGATACTATTTTCTTATATATGACGATCACTATCATTCTCACATGTGTGGTTTTATCTTGATGAGTGATAACTTTGTGTGAGAGATGTATAGAAAAACACCTCGTGTATTTTACATTTTGTGAATGTGAATGTGAATGTATGTGAACTGTCCACTCTTCGGTATACTCATGTGGTCTGCTCATCGGCAGATAATAGGGTCGGGTATAAGCACTCGCGGTTAACGACCACCCGAAATTTCAGAAAGAAAGATTCTGAAGTGGTCTGAAACTATTGAAATGGCATGAAGACACTTCAAGTCATTTTAGAAGTTTCAGATGGTTTGCAGGACAAGTTTTATGGTTTTTTTTTTTTTTTTTTCTGCCTGTTTTTCCAGCCACTTCAGGTCATTTCAAGAATTTCAGGTGGGGACCTGAAACCGCTGAAGTAGCTGAAGCTTCTGAATGGGTTTTCAGGTACCCCTATCTAAATGGTTGGATGGGGGTACCTGAAACCCCTTTCAGAAGCTTCAGTCACTTCAGGTCATTTCAGAAATTTCAGGTGGGGACCTGAAATTGCTGAAGTGGCTGAAGCTTCTGAAAGGGGTTTCAGGTAACCCTCATCCAAATGGTTGGATGGGGGTACCTGAAACCCCTTTCAGAAGCTTCAACCACTTCACGTCATTTCATGAATTTTAGGTGGGGACTTGAAACCGCTGAAGTGGTTGAAGCTTCTGAAAGGGGTTTCAGGTACCCCCATCCAACCATTTGGATGGGGGTACCTGAAACCCCTTTCAGAAGCTTCAACCACTTCAGGTCATTTCAGGAATTTCGGGTGGGGACCTGAAACCGCTGAAGTGGCTGAAGCTTCTGAAAGGGGTTTCAGGTACCCCCATCCAAATAGTTGGATGGGGGTACCTGAAACCCCTTTCAGAAGCTTCAGCCACTTCATGTCATTTCAAGAATTTCAATAGGGGACTTGAAACCGCTGAAGTGGTTGAAGCTTCTGAAAGGGGTTTCAGGTACCCCCATCCCACCATTTGCAATGGATTTGTCGGCAATCTGAAAGTGGTGTATCAACCTGAAGTGGTTGAACTGCCTGAAGGCAGTTTCAGACAACTCCATGTATAGATCCACACACAATCTGGAAGTGGTGTAGTAACCTAAAGTGGCTGAACTGTTTGGAAAGGAAACCTGAAAATATATGCACCCGTTAACCATCTCTCGGTATAAAGGAAGGAAGTGCAGTCTATTTTTATGAAGGATGTGAGAATCCTAAGGGATTTATGAGTCTTTGAGACTCGAACACTTTACCATGGTGAATGTTTATTGTTAAGTTGTGATGAGGACTCATAAGTTGGTCTCTTAGTGTTGAGTTGTTTAATGGTTAAGACACCTTCAAAGGGGAAGGTGATTATTTGTTTGTTTGGAGACTCATCTTCAGTAGAAGATGTTTTAAAGAGGTCACGTGAAAGTTGACTGAGAGACCTAATGAATGAAACCTCCTTCAACTGAAAGGTGGTTAAAATATTTAATGGCATGAAAAACTGATTTGAAAGATAAAGTCTGACGAAAATGACAAAGTTTTTGTTTGGCCATTAATGAAATTTTGGAGGTCGCAAAAGTGATTCATTTGTGAGATGTCATTAAGATGTATGACTTTCTTACCCTGATCAAGTTAGAAGGTCACAACCTTGTGAATCTGGCGGTGATTTTGTTTTGTAAATGTGGAGAGGATGTTGTGTTCTCTGTGTTGTCCCATAGAGGACAAGTAAAATGTTTTTTTTTATGTATGACATGCCTTTGCGTAGTCCCGCAATAGGCCTGTACTAATGCGACACACCATCCAGCCACTTGTGTTAATCTTAAGACATATATAAGAAACCGAGTTAGAGGTTCAACTGGTATCATTGAGGCGCAACCCTCAGTATTGGTTGCTGGCCGACGCAACCTAGTAGCGGGCCCACGTCTCACCAAGGAGTAAAGACTTAAAGAGGTGTGCCCACCTAGGAGGGTTTTACTTCCTGCGGGATGTCGGAGGGATAAGAGTGGAGTCATTTGAGTCTTTTGGAGTCCTGATTGAATGCTTATCAGGAAAAAAGTCTATCATTGAGTAACCAGCGAGGGCACTACCGCTAAAATAACAATGAGGTGGGTTGTAGATCTGGCCCGATCACCAAGACTATGATGGACCAAGATGGAGACCTAACCTTCCTGTACTAGACTGCAAGAAGAGTCTAAGATAATATATATATATATATATATTTTTATTGTAAGAATTATTGGAAGGAGGCAAGAGATAGAAGGTTAACAACAGTCGTATTTTTCATCACTACTTCATGACACCCTTCACCATTTCAGGATGCAACCTGCCTAAAAAGATGATTTTTAGGGTCTTCGGAGCTTTCACCACTTCAGGACCATTCATGTCTGAAAATCCTGAATGGTCCTGAAGTGGTGAAAGCTCCGACCCTGAAAACTAGTTGTTTAGGCAGGATGCATCCTCAAGTGGTGAAGGGTGGTTTTCATGGTCTTTGGACCTTTCACCACTTCATGACCATTCAGGATTTTCAGACTGCCAAAAACTCTCACTTGATCACTTCAGGACACCCTTCACCACTTCAGGATGCAGTCTGCCTAAACATGTGGTTTTCAAGGTCTTCGGACCTTTCACCACTTCAGAACCATTCATGATTTTCAGACTGCCCAAAACTCTCACTTCAGAATTTTCACTCTTTAATTTTCAGCTACCCGATAACCGCTTGTGAGGCAAGAATGTCTTTAAAGATCTCGGTTAGGGTCCTCGTCTCTAATTATGGCCCTGCTTGCAGGGTACAGACTAAATGAGACACTTAACGAGAAGCTGGTGTTTGTCTAGGACAATGGGGAAAGGACGGTTGAGAGGGCCGCTCAAACTTATGTTGTAGTACGTATGTCTAGTACACCAGTGTCCTACTGTCAAGACAATGAAGACCCATGTTAGAATCCTAACAGCATATAGTTGTATTGGCATAGATTGATGGAGGCCTCGAACCGGAGTCTGTCGGCTAATTGGATTGGTTCCTTTCTCGTCAACAATTTGAATTATGGATGAAGTGATAGTTTTTTTATTCTACGAAGCGATGGGGACGTCGCTAAATATGGTCCGGTAAGCTGTCGGTGCGAATACCCTTACAAGGGTATCCACCCTGGTTTTTCCAAGAGACAGAAAGCAAGTTTGGCTTAAAGTTGAAGTACAACACGCGAGGCGTGACTGCGTCTGCGAATTACGTTGACTGGTGGTTGACTGAAGTAGAGAGTATGTGAGCGCAGACTTAAGACGCACACGGTCCTTTCTTTTGTTGATGATTGAAAAGTCGGCATAGTTGACGACGAAATTTTAGTTCTAATTAAACTAGGATTAAAAGACACTGTATTTTTTTATTGATATATTTTACCGTGATAAGTGTGTACGTACGGAGGACAACGTCGATAAAGCCAATGTTCTATATAGTCGCGCAGTGACGTGCCACGTGGTATCCGCTTATATAGGTGTTTGCTTGTAGTAGGCTCAGCCTTGGGCCTAACATTATTGGTTACGGTGTCAGACTTTCAAACTGGGAGATATAGGGATCGAGGCCAGCGAGCGGGGACACGGGAACATCAGAATAACGCGAAGAGGCAAAGGGGATGAGGGCCCGATGGGGCTATCCCCCTTGGTTTTATCATCAGCGTCGTCAGAACGGTGCTTAGCGTTTTTTTTTTTTTTTTTTTTTCGACATGTTCCAATCATTAGAAGTTTCTTAAATATGTCTACTACCTATTGTTATATTATTATTGTTTATCTTTGTTCCGGCATCCTGTTGGTTTGGACGCGACGCAGGATTCAGTGGTCATCACGGGGTCGAGGACAATAAGTAAGCGTCTCTTTTGGCGGGTCTATTCGACATTCGGTGTATCGGAGTGTTGGCGGAATTTCCTTGCCCCGCCCATCTTGAAGCTTGGACTGGGGAAGTCCGCGTGCGTGGGATCAGTGGTCATCGGCCCCTCACTTCCCACTTAGAGAGCGTCGATAGCCTAAATATGAAAAGGGAATCGGAAAACATTCTGAGTGGATTGCGGGGTTGTAGTAGTAGTTGGTCCCATCCGAAATGACTGCGAAAAGAACAAGGGGTTGTTGGGCGTCGCGCCTGCTAGGAGGAGGTTGACGGGGTTGAGACTGATACGAGGAAACAGACAGTGAAGAAAAGGGGCGAACCTGGCCATTGAAAAGATTCAGGTGCACGTGAGGCAGGTTGGAGCAGACTGTAGCGGGGATGCGCAACAACTCTGACGTGCAGATTGTTCATCGGACGTACGTGTAGCTCTGAAGGTTTGCCAAAATGCTTAGTAGTTGGCGCCCTCCGAAGTTTCCCTCAGGATAGCTGGAGCTACTACTTGGGTATGGGGGCGATTGACTAAGTGAAATCGGTCATTGACCGATTTTCCTTCGAAATTCTCCTTTCGGTAGCGGGAGAGCAGACGAGCGCTTGCGACACGGTCGAGAGGTGCGTTGGGCGAGCACCGAGATCGACGACAGGCGGATAAGGAAGATGGAGAGGTAACGAAAGAGGAAAGGACTGGGATGCGATTTCGCGTCAGGTGCAGGCGGAATGGAGTAGAAGATGGTGAGTAAAACAACGAGGGTAGAGGGAGTTGTTGTGCGATCATTCCTTCGTGGAACAAAGTGAGGGATGAGTCATCGCTCGGGTTTTTTTGCCCTAGGCGAAGCGGAAGGTGGTGTTAGTTTTGGAGGTGGGGAAGTTGAATAGTAGATAAGTAGAAAAGTTTGTGCGCGGGCGATGGCGGATGAAGGAGGGAAGAGGAAGGAGAATGACACATCTCGCCCGATTCCCTATGGAGTAGGGCAAGGAAAGATCTGAAACCGGCATGTTGGGCTATGGCGACCCAGATGCTGTAGTTAGTTTAGTGATAAGTCGGTAGAAAGAGAGTTAATAGAAGAAAGTGTTGCGCGAAACTATCGGGAGTTGCAGAGGGAAGAGCGGAGCGTGTGAACGTGGTCGGGATTCAACCAGGGTACATGAAGAAGGCCACATTGAGCGAAGTAAGCAAGGCGCGGGGTAGGTGAGCAACCGCATACGCACGAAAAGAGAAAGAGAGGGAGAGAGAGAAAAAGTGATCAAGGTACTTACCCCGAGTATGCTGCAGATCAACCACGATCGGTTGCAGGAGAAACGGGAGTGAGCCAGCTCGTGGTAGGGGGCACGTGTCTGATAGGCATAGTGACAACACGTTAGCAATTTCAATTCTGAGTATGTTCGCGCCTACCGCCACCTTCGCGTTGGAGCTTCTATTTTTTTTCCCCAATTTAGACCGCTATCCTTGTCCGAAAGGAGTATGGTCTTCCTCAAAGTTGTGATTTCTCCCCTTTATGATCCTGTCCGTCTGACCGCTCCAATCACAGTCTTGCCCATTGAATCGGGCGGGTTTGTCTGTCGGTCTATCTTCCACGCTCCAGTAGAAGATTCTGCTCAATTTGCACTATCAGTAAGTAGCAAGTCAACGCCGACATCGTGCTTGCCCTCAGAAGAGTTCGTTCTCGTAACATTCCCTAAGGGGCGGGTTATAGTGAACAGAGCGGAAGTTGTATAAAGGAAAGGTCTGTTACATAATCGAAGCTATTGGGGGCAGAATCAGGGAAAACTTTGTGATGCGAGTCCAGGTGACTGTATAATGTGATATCCCGTTGAGAATTTTTAGTTGAACGATCTGCGAACTCACTTGTGTGTACCGATGCTTGGGAAGTATGATGATCTGATGAGAGGGTATGTACTTGGTTACAACTATGGTTTGTAAGATCAACATTTGCATATACTTCGCCTGTTGTTGTTAATTGTCTAAGATCTTACCAGCTTGCTGAGGGTCTGGGGCCATCAGCTTGCTGCTGATTCGGTGGACGACTACTGGTGGTTACCATGCTTTCCTGCCTAAACCTGCCGCATTTCTAGCACGTGCTACTATGTTCGTTATTTTAAGTTGTCGCTAGAGGATATCAGACACTATGCAATAGTCCATTGCGGCTGATGAGGTTAGTATGATCTTCCTTGAGCAGTCCGCTGCAAGCATCTAAGGCGGAAGGTCCGTCGTTCTACAGAGTGTGGCTGATTTCCAAGGTGGTTTTGTTATTGTCGCGATACCTGCCCAGTTGTGTGATGATCTGGAACTGTTGATTGAAGTGTCCTGGTTGTTAGTGCAACGACTGCTGCTGAGTTTGGTCGTTGATTGTTGCTCATTGTTTATGCAACTGGTTGTGCATTTACTGCATTAGCAGCATTTTGCGTCATATATTGCTGGGCGTAGTTGCTGTATGTGCAAGAATTTGCTGATTTTTTTTGTGTTTTATCTACGTCTCGAATAAAGCATGGGGTGAATGCCCTTAGACTGCGTAGTGGCGCATTGGCCCGAGAAAACGATGCGACGACTTGAGGAGGCGGTCAGACCCTGCAAAGAAGGTTATTGTTGAGGATTGGAGGTCTGTCAGCATGTGGTTATTCTCCGTTTGAACTGCGGTCCGGTCATCTTTGCTGCGCGTATTGGGTACCATTGCGGGACCCTCAGGGTTGTCGAGGCAACAAGGCCCTCTCCAGAGAGTTGAGTCGGTCCCCCTCGTATATCTCGAGAGTCTGAAACCCCTTATCTTTTGCACTTCTTACTCTAAGTCAAATCCAGTTCTAAGAGGAAGGCAGCAGACAGGATTGCAACCTGTAGGACCACATCAAGACTCTGTGGGGAGTCTACCCACCGATTGTGGAAGCCTTGCGGGAACTCAGGAGGAGTTCTGCAGGGAGGGAACTGAGAGGTAACTATTGCTTCCTCTCTATAAACCCAGTTATAACCCCTATCTGTACATCCTTCTACATTTTGATTGAGTATATTGTCTACATCCCTACTTTAACTTTCAGTTTGATTTTTAGAACACAAACCTGACTTAATAAAGGAATGTTTGTGTAAAGTCAGTTTCAGTTTTTGTTGTATTAACTGAAAGTAAATTATGAAAAGGGATTGCATATGGGGGAAAGGTGGGAGGAAGGTTGTATTGCTTGTGTTTGACTGGGTCAACCAAAGACTCGGAGAGTCTCCATAAGATTGGAGGGTCCAGTGCTATGTTTATTTTCGAGTGCCTGAAGGACCAGACAGATTCCCATAAAATTGGGTGGTCTGGTTGCTTTGACTTGCGAGGACTGCATACGTTTGACTTTCAGGGACCAAACATTTTTCCATAAGATTTGACGGTTTGGTTGCCTTGTTTTCTTTGGATTTTTCTTATGTTTTGTTAGTTTCTGAAAGGGAGTTTGACATGTTTAATAAAATTGGTTGAGCCTAACTCTCTCTTGTTTTATTCTGAGGGGGAATTCAGGCAAAGGACTAGACAGATTCCCGTAAGATTAGGTGGTGTGGTCTAGAGTCACGCATATGCTGGAACCAAAGGGATAAATTTTATTTATATTTTTATATTATTTTATTTATGAACAAGTTAGTCATACGTTTTTTCATAAGATTGGATGGTCTGACTATAGCTCATCATCAAATGAAGAGAGTATGAATTAAGAATAAACTTGTGGTAAGAAGAGGCACGTTGAACCGTGATCTAAGATCATTGGTTCAGTCATATTCTACCTTGAAAGACTAAGTGCATATAATTATATATAACTTGGATACTCAAACAGTTCAAAGCGACTAGGCTGGACAACCTAGTCATATGCCCAAGGAAGAGAAAACATGTAGTGTCATGTGTTCGTGTATATTAATGGTTGAGCTAGACAGGTTTCCATAAGATTGGATGATCTAGCTTTATGCCTTATGTAAGTTGGGTATAAGAGATAAATCATTGAAAGACTACGAACTATTGTTTAACCAAGTTGATTTGGGATTGGTGAGAGTACTTATCATTTTGGTTTGATTTTGCATGTGGCTGAGTGAGATCACTACCTGATTAAAGTTTTAGTTTGATAGGTAGTTTTAGATGCTCGTCACGTGCTAGAGTCATAGAAGTTAGCTAGTTTCAATTCCTGCATTTTCTTAGCTAAGTTTTTTTTACTTAGACCAATTCTTGCATTTTTTGTGATTTTTTGTTATACTTGGTCTTGTATAAATCTTGGTAAGTTACTTTTTCTATTGGAAGCGCTGCCAAAATTTTTACTAAACCAAGAAGTTTGTCAAATTTTGAGTTTTTAAAGTTCAGTTTGTCTAAATTTTATATGACTTAGTAAAAATATACAAAGTCTCATTTTTTAAAGAGAGTGCTGCCCAATTTTTTGTTAATTCAGGGAGTTGGAAAAAATTGGACTTTGTGAAGTCAAAGTTATTTCTAGAGTTTTAGATTTAACTTTGTATAAATTTTGAAGAGTTACTTTCTCTATGGAAAACGCTGCCGAATTTTTTACAAATTTAAGATGTTAGTTAAATTTGATCTTTGTTGAACTCAAGTCTTACTTTGAGTTCTTATTTGGCTTATTATAAATTTGGGACAGTCTACTTTTCTAAAGGAGATGCTGCCCAAATTTTTACTAATTTAGGGAGTTAGATAAAATTTGACTTTCAAGAGTTAGATATTGCTTCAGTTTTCATATTTAAGCTAGTATAAATTCTGAAAAGACACTTTTCCTATGGGAAACATTGTCGAAATTTTCTTAGTTTAAAGGAGATAAATTATATTTTAACAGGCGACGATTCTGACAATCACCCTGCCAAAGTCTACCTTTTCCTTGGACAATGACTTAGGGATAAACTTCGACTTAGTTGGTAGGTAGTTTTACGTAAGAATGTGTTGTGGAGATTTATTCTCCATACACTGATGATATAGTTTGGGCGTTAATCGGTCTTATGATATAGGCCTTCTTTGGACGTTTGATTCATGATTTGGGTTAGATTCAACTTTATCTCACTTGGATTTGAGTTCTCTTACCTATTTGGCGAGGTTTCACTAAATCAAGTGACCAGTTTCCCCTGTGGACTTCCAGGCAACCTCAGGACACGAAGTGGGCAAAACCGAAGGTCTGGCTTAAGTGAGTCCACGCAAGAAGAGATATTGGCTCTCGTACTCGACTAATTATGTACTTGAAACTTGAATTCAACAAATAGGTTAATTTTTATGCTTCAACTTTATGATAAACGATAAAAGAATCAAATTTATTTATATAAAAATTTATGAAAAGCATTGACAATTCAATTATGTAGGAACTATTGCTATTCTATTTTTATTTGTGATTATGATGCTAAATATAAAGATAACAGAAATTCACGAAAATGTATTACGTTATTTATCTGTAGGCGCTATTATTGGACTTATCTTTTTGTTGAAAATTTTATTAATTGTAGATAATGATTATATTTCAATATTACCATCAGAATTGAGTACAATTATATTTCAATATACCGTTTATGCTTCCAAAATACAAAGTTGGACGAATCAGGTCAGTTGTCGATTCGTCGGTTTACGACTCAACTCCAATTCGTTCTCGTTACCCAACCTAAAAGGCTTTAGTCTTGGTGGGTTTTATTATTTTATTAAGGTTTTCACCCAGACTTTTATTGAATGACCATTTAACAAAGGTACAGAGTATTTGTTTTAAAAGGTTGGACAAAGGTTGGACTTGCATGGGTAAAGCACCGGGTATGAATATAGAGAATGGTTGAAGTTGACCCCGTGTAGTGTGTGGACTTTTGGTTGATTCCTTGATGTGATTGCATGTATGTTTCTGTTTCGGACTTTGGATTTGACTATTTGCGATTACATACATACATATGGTTGAAAAGAGCCCCACTATGACTGTGAAAAGTGATCGTCCTATTTTAAATAATCCTTATTTATATATGTACATACATATGTTTGAGTGTCTGTGTGACCTATAGTGTCCACGCTTAAGGTTTAATTGGGGCTGAGATTGAGAGAGGAAAGGAGACTCCCCTCTTCTCACCGCCTAGCTTCTTAAAGTTTTTTTGTTGGACGTTGGTCTGGATTCGAGATCCTTGTCCATGACACCCCAGGTCATAGACTCCACGAGGCAGAGATCATCCCTCACGCAGAGCCTATTTGCCCTGCCCACCGGGACACTCAACCTAAGGGCCGAAGTTGTCGCGGGGGCTGAACGACTGTTCCTTCAGTCGTGTAATATCGTGAAGGGTTTGAGCTTCACAATACTTTGAGACTGGCACTTGAGTGTCATAAGCGGTACTCAGATCCACAAAGGACCACTTGATTATGGGCACTACATAATACGCCATCATTGTGACTGTTTGCGTATTCATGCATTGCTAGTCGATATGGGAAGGTTTTGCATTCGTGTGGTTTTATACTAAGTCTCTCGTGTATCGCCTATCTGATTTTCGCGTCGGAAGGTTATGGGATGGTTACTTAAGGGCCTAGGATTGTTTTGCGTTGTTTTGTTTTGTATCGTTCCGTGTTTTTTTTTTTTTTTTTTTTTACGTTTTAAGCGTAGTGTAACGTGTGGTGAGTGAGATGCGTCCTAGTCGACCGACGACTAGTCGAGCTTGGGACTTCAACCCCCCAGTGCGTCGATTTGCGTGCATGTCCGATAAAGGCGTGAGACCGCTCGTACCCCCTATGCTACAACAAACGAGAAACACCCTTTGCTGGTCCACCTCTGCGATTGCAACTGATTAACTTTTGTACTGTGGACTGGTAGATCGGCGGGGATACGCCCACCAAAGGGAGGTGACAGCTCCCGCAAGAGGAGGTAAGTTGTACCTCGCGTTGGCTTTATCCTGTCGTAGGGGCCCACGAAAGGTATAGCTAGCGCACTCGGCCGGAGCGGCTAGTGGAAGCTCCATGTGTATCGTGTTTATAGACCAACTCCTGCGTGACGAGGCCGGGAGGGTCCCACCCTGTGTGAGACCCATGCGTTGGACAGTGCATCAGCCTGCATAGACAGAATCCAACAGATGTGCTACAATAGAGGTAGATGCTGCTTCCACAGTGGTCTTCGAGGTGGCATAATTCTCTTCCACGACAGCCATCCCCTCTCGTCCCATCGACCGATAACTGTCTGATAGTCATTCTTGTGATTTTCGTTCCGACCGCCCCCGCCCCTGATGTAGTGACTAAAGTTGTCGAGTCGGCCGTTCACACTCTTGATTGCAGCCCTAAGGTCGTTTGTGTCTGACCCAGACTAAAAGCCAACTACAGTGTCGGCCATGTACTTAAGAGACAGGAGAAAGGATCGAAGTCACATACCTACTCCTCGTGAAGACCAGCATGAAAAAAAAATTGTAGCTGTATTTTCGGTTGTTGTTGTTCGATGCTTGGATTGTCACAAGCGGTTATCGGGTAGCTGAAAATTCAGGAATGAAAATTTTGAAGTGAGAGTTTTTGGCAGTCTAAAAATCCTGAATAGTTTTGAAGTGGTGAAAGGTTTGAAGACCCTGAAAACCACATTTTTAGGCAGGCTTCATCCTGAAGTGGTGAAGGGTGTCCTGAAGTGGTCAAGTGAGAGTTTTTGGGAGTTTGAAAATCCTGAATAGTCCTGAAGTGGTGAAAGGTCCGAAGACCATGAAAACCACCCTTCACCACTTGAGGATGCAACCTGCCTAAACAGGTGGTTTTCAGGGTCTTCGGAGCTTTCACCACTTCAGGACCATTCATAATTTTCATACCTGAATGGTCCTAAAGTGGTGAAAGGTCCGAAGACCCTGAAAACCACTTGTTTAGGCAAGCTGCATCCTGAAGTCGTGAAGGGTGTCATGAAGTGGTGATGAAAAATATGACTGCTGTTAACCTTCTCTCCGGATGGTGTACGAGTGTCATGATATAGAACTATTATTGTAACAGTGGGATGTCAAGTCTGTTTTTGTACAGGGCATCCGACGCTATTGCAACTAGTCGCCTCTAATTAAAGATTTGACTGAAGCCGAATGGGGCAGTTGTTGTTGACTGTGTCACAAAGGTGACGAGTTGCTGAAGTTGGCGTTGCTGACAAAGCTGAGCATCAGATCATGAAAGTTGTGGTGTTGGTTGGGAAGCCAGTCAGGCTGGAACTGTTGTTATCGCACGCTAGTCACTTTTAGTTGTGGTAGACTACTGCGACCACCTTGGAGTACCGTTGCAAAGGCCGTCGTTAACTAAGCTGTTGTTCCGCTGGGCTGATTGCTAGTAGGAATCGTTGCTGCCAGGACGTGGGCTCATGGAACGTGGTCGTTACTACCTCGACCGACTGTTGTTGGTTCCTAGAGGAACAAGCATACAAATGTTGTTGGGTAACTTCCTTTTAGCTGGGAATAGTGGGGGACGATCTGAAGGCGACATTAGGTTCCTGCAAAAGGGGTCCTTAATGCGATTCGGAGGGTCATCCGGGAGGTGATAGCTAGTGGTTTGACTTCAGTAGACGAAGTTGTTGAGAGTTTTGACTGCCATTGTGGGGCCTTCAGACGCATCAAGCAAACAAGGCCCTCTCCTGCGAGTTGAGTCAGTCCCTCTCTTGTATCTCGAGCATCTGAAACCCCTCTTTCTACTCTTCTTACTCTAAGTCTAGCCCGAGGTTATAAGAGGAAGGTGGCATGCGGGATTGCAACTCGTAGGACTGCATCAAGGCTCTGTGGGGAGTCTGCCCACCGATTGTGGGAACTCTAACGGTACTAAGGATGAGTTCTGAAGGTAGGGAACTGAGAGGTAACCATTGTTTCCTTCTATAAACCCAGTTATAACCCTTATTTGTACTTCTCGCTATAATTTGACTGATTATATTGTGTGTATCTCACATTGACTTTGGGTTTGTTTTTCAGGACACAAACCAGACTTAAGTAAATGAATGTTTGTGCAAACTCAGTTTATTTTTGTTGTTTGACTGAAAGCAGATTGTAAAAAGGGTATACATCAAGGGGGGAGGGTTAGGAGGAAGGTGGTCTTGCATGCGTTTGACTAGGTCAACCAAAGGCTGGGCAAATCTCCATAAGTTTGGAGGGCTCAGTCAAGGTTGTCGAGCCCCGGCCTTGGGGCCGCGGTGGGGGTCCGTGGGTTCGGGGTTGGGCATCCCCAACCCCGACTCTGAACCGCCTTCCCCCCCCAAAAATAAATAAATAAATAAATAAATAGTGGTAGGTGCGGAGCGAGAGCGTGCACCTCGTGGGCTAAACCCAAAAAATGGGGTTTTGTGCCCCACCCCGGACCCCCCCCCGGGCCACACCCACCACTGGGGGAACCGAAGTAGTTGCGGTTGTGAGGCCGGGGGCGGGACCAACAGCCGGCGGGGGTGGGG
>BFEA01000156.1:2090562-2108528 GCA_003427395.1 Chara braunii | reverse complement strand
TGGGAGCGGGGGTGACGGGGTTGGGGCAAGAGCGGGGGTGTTTTGGGGAGGGCGGGGGTTGGGTAGCCCCACGGCGGGGGTCCGGGGGTGAAACCCCTACCCCGGCTTGGGCCCCGGGGATCTCCGCGTGACAACGCTGGGCTCAGTGCTATGTTTATTTTTGATTGTTTGGAGAACCAGGCCGGTTTCGATAAATTTGGATGGTTTGGTTGCTCTGACTTGCGATGACTATTTGTGACTGTCTTTTTCAGGGACCAAGCAGGCTTCCGTAAGTTTAGATGACTTGGTTGGCTTTTTTTTTTTTTTTCATTGGTTTCTGAAAGGAGTTGAGCATGTTTCATAAGTTTGAATGACTCTTAACTCTTTTTGTTTATTCTAAGGGGAGATCAGGCGAAGGACTAAACAAATTTTCATAAGTTTGGATGGTCTGGTCTTGAGCCACGCACTTGTTGGAACCGAAAAGGGGTAAATTTTGACTATACTCTTGTATTATTTTACAGACTAGTCAGATATGTTTCTAGAAGTTTTAATGATCTGATAATAGCTTATTATAAACTGAAGAGATTACACATTAAGAACAATTTTATGGTAAGAAGGGGCAAGTTGAACCTTGTTTCTAAGTTGAACGGTTCAGTCGTATGCTGCCTTAAAAGGCTAAGGTGCAGAAAGGTATATATAACTTTGATACTTCAAACGGTTCAGGGCGACTAAGTTGGACAACCTAGTCACATGCCCAAAGAAGATAAGAGTTGTGGTGCCCTGTGCTTGTGTATATCAATTGGCTGAGCTAGATAGGTTTCCATAAGTTTGGATAGTCTAGCTTTACGCCCTATGTAAGTTTGACACACGGGACAAATCATTAAAAGACTATGAACTATTGTTTGACAAGGTTTAACCTTGGGGCTGTTGAGAGTACTTATTATTGTGGTTTGACATTACATGTGGCTGAGTGACATCACTACATAGTCCGAGTTTCAGTTTGATAGGTAGTTGCTTTATTTGCTTGCCACGTACTAGAGTTATAGAAGTCTGTTCATTTTTTTGCATTTTCTTGCCTAACTTTTTTTACTTAGGTCAATTCTCGCATTTTCTAGCATCATTTGTTATACTTGGCTTCATATAAATTTTGGTAAGCTACTTTCTCTATGGGAAGCGCTGCCAAAATTTATACAAATCCAAGGAGTTAGTCAAACCGAACTTTCAAAGTTCAACTTTTTGTATGAGTTTAATATCTGGCTTAGCGAAAATTTAAAAAGTCTTCTTTTGTAGGGGAAACGATGCCCGAATTTTTGTTGATTCAGGGAGTTGGACAAAATCTGGCTTTGAAAATTCAAGACTATTTCAAATTCGGAACTTAACTTTGTATAAATTTTGGAAAGCTACTTTCTTTGTGGGAAGCGCTGTCGAAATTTTTACAAATCTAAAGAGTTAGTTAAATTTTATCTTGAACTCAAGTTTTACGTTTGAGTCCGTATCTGAGTTAGTATAAATCTGAGAAGTGTACTTCTTTAAAGGAGATGCTGCCCAAGTTTTTACTAATTCAAGGAGTTAGACAAAATCTGACGTTCCATTATTATAGATTATTTCAGTCTTCGTATTAGAGCTAGTATAAATTATGAAAAAACATTTTTCCTACGGGAAGCGTTGCCGAATGTTTTTCAATTTAAGGGAGCTAGAGTATATTTTGATAGGTGGCGATTCTGGCAATCCACCCTGTATGGGGCAGATGTTGTCAAAGGTCCACTTTTCTTTAGGCACCCGCTTAGAAGTAGACTTAAACTTGATTATCAAGAGAATCTTGAGTGAGAATGTGCTATGAAGTTTTTTTCCCCATACATTGGTAGTTAGCCTTGGGCATTGATATGTCTTGTATTACATGTCCTCTTGATCGTTTCGATTCAGGACTTAGACTAGATACAGCTTGATCTCATGAGGATCATCTTCTGTTATCATTGATAACAAGTCGTTTGTCAATTTGCGATTCAACTCCAATTCACTTTCGCCAACTCAACCTAAAGGTTTTAGCCCTGTGGTTTGAATTGTTTCATTTGGGTTTTTACTCGAACTTTATTGAATGGTCATTTAACAAAGATACAAAGTATTTTTATTTATGGAAGGTTTGGACAAAAGTTGAGGTTTGTATGGCTAAAGTGAGGGGTGTCAGCGCAAAGAATGGTTAAAGTTGACCCCATGTAGTAGGTGGACTTTGGTTGAATCTTTGATGTGATTGCAGGTATGTTTTTGGTTTAAACTCTGGATTTGACTGTTTGCGATCACACACATGTATATGGTTGAGAAAAGTCTCACTGGGATTGTGAGAAGTGAACTTCGCATAGTATACACTTTTTTATATATACATATATATGTCTTGAGTATTTCGCACGACCCATTGTGACCATGCATAAGGGTTAAACAAATTATGCTTTGAGATAAAAGGGAGATTTCATTTTACCCTTCTGCTTTTTAGAATTACTATAGTTGGACGTTATAGTATGCTGCAACAGTCAAAGTCAAACCCCTTGAGTTATCTCCAAGCCCTGGATGATGGAGTTGGTCTCTATGGCAATAAGAGACGATTGTCACCACAATATAAACCTGTGTACCACCCACTCTCTTTAGGATGAAGGCACTGCAACCACGTGGTTTCATACTAAGTCTCACGAGTGACGCTTAACTGATTTCTGTATCGGAAGGTTATGGGTTGAATACTAAAGGAACTAGGAATGTTGTTGTGTGTTCTTAATTTTATGTTTCGGTTGGTCCACCGCTGTGATTGCAACTGACTAACTTTCGTATTGTAAACTGGTAGCTCGGCGGGGATACACCCACGGAAGGGAGATGACAACTTCCGCAGGTGAAGGTAAAGTTGTACCTCACATAGGTCCTATCTTGTCATAGGGCCTTGCGAGAGGTATGACTGGTGCACTCAGCCGAAGCAGTTGCAGAAGCTCTATTTAGTACTGCAAAGTGACCAACTCCTGCGTGACGAGGCCGGGAGGGTCCCGCCTTGTGTGGGATCGATGTGCTCGACATTGCTCCGTGGTATCCATAGAGGTTTCAACCTCATGGTATGTGATTATCACCTGGACCTCGACCGTGACGCCGTCCCACCGGCACCTTCGCTTGGCTATATTTTTTTGTCTGAGTCACGACAGCCTGTAGCTTTCGATCACTTATTATTTCTTCTGCTCTCGCTCCCTCCACGTTGATCTTCAGTTTGGCCTCATCACCCCCATCGTAGTTTAGGATAGTAGTGATCCAGGGGCCTTCCCTAGATATCATGAACCAACGTGTTATAAGAGTCCAACAATTTCGCCTATAGTCGTGCAACTCGTTGTGGCAAGTCATAGTTGTACCTAGAATAGCCATAGTCTAGTTGTAACCTCCACTTGCAGGAGACAACCATGGCCTGAGTACCGCACTACCCCTTCTCCCTATCTCAAGATGAGAGCTTGAGGGACAAATAAATTATAAGTACGCACCCAACGGCAAGTAGCAAGTGACGTGGTTCCCTCTCTCTTATAAGATTACTATGCGCCTCAGTCTTCTGCGTTCTAAACGAAAAACACTGATGACTTCTCGAATTTTGTTTATTAAAAATGAAAATTCAGAAGGGTAACCAAAATTGAAAGAAAAATTTGAACCCCAACAGTCACTTGAATAGGTACTACCTTTCAGACGTAGCCCACCTCCCGATCCAGCCTGAAAAGACTCAGATCGGCGCGCGGCAGTCCCATAACGGGATCCCGACGGGCGCCTCCCTCCCTTCAAAGCCGACACACCGGACTTCCCCTGAAGGGTACCCGTGTCCTATGGCAAAGAGGGGGCTTATGACCTTCCAAGGGCGGTGATAAGCCTCCTACCAACGCGGTTGTGGGTTGCCCGCATTTTGGGGTCCTCCAACGCGGCGTTTAATCTGTCGTGTCCGTGATAGGGGTGAGGCGTGAAAGGCCGAACTAGTCCAAGTCGCCCGTTTAATATCGAGTTCTAAAAAAAACTAAATGTTCGTTCCCCTACAAAGCGGCAGAAAGACGGGAATAAATTCTCAAAAGCAACTACTACTACTACTACTAATAAAAACAGGAAAGGTAATAAGAAGAACCGTAGCGGTGCTGCAGCTCGATGCCACTAGATAATTCGAACAGAAATGACGGTTTGAGTCAGGGTGCACATTAGAAACGAGACTTTTTCTCGTCTATTTTTTTTTTTTCCCTGTCTCAATTCCTCCTCGCCTCGACAGTGAGCGTAACCCCCTATACACATCCCGTAACTCTGCTAGAGGAACTTGGCGCGCAGTAGAAAACACTGCGTCGATCCCTCTACTTCCGTGTCCCTGGTCAAGCCTGAACATAGGCTGGTAGTGCTTTGCTGTACAGCAGGGCACCGAGCCTGAGTGGACCAATGGAAAACCCAGTCGCACCCCCCCCCTTTCTTTTGCCAGGGCAAGCACCAACTGGACTAGTCCACAACAGAGTGCAGTCCGGGTATGCATGGTACTTGCTTGTGTGTAATGCTTTAAATTTTATGAGTATTGTTGATATCAGTTACTAAGGTAATATATTATTTTCCATGAGTATTTATTATTGTGAATTTTGATATCTGTGAACGTACTATTACCGTGATATATTACCATTATTGTTCTTTCTAAGTTGGTTGGTCGTAAACACTGAAAATGATGAATTTTAGTAAAAGACAACTTGAAGTTCAGGCTTCAAGAGTAGGGATTGTAGAAGAAGATTATCAACATAGTAACGAAAGGCGTATGCTGGACGTTTGTCTGTGATGGACAGAACCCAAGCAAAGTGAAGGCAACTTAGGATGCCTTATGCTAAGGAAGATCCTAATATGACATTACCCATTGAAAAGGAAGATGGACTCGAGATGTCATTGCCGAGACGAGTCGAGGAAGGAGAATATATCTCTTTCTGGTGGGGTACATTGATAGAGAAGCGTATCTTTGTCTGGATCGAGTCTAGATTTGATGATGGTCAGGACTGCGTGATCATGAGGATAACCCTATACGCCTCCTCCTCATTTTTGGTCAAGCATGAGGTCGAGTTGGCACTTGGGCATGAGAGCCTACTTGCGAGACCTTTAAGGGTAGTTGAGGGAACTGCGGCAAAGTGGGCAAGAGGAAGGATCCATGAGGGAGAAGAGCACGTGGGGACCGATATAGAAGTCAAGTGTGTTGAAGAGTTTATGCTTCCTTCAGCCCCGTTACGAGTCGGCGTGCCCGAGTTTCTTGTAGAGAAGTGTTTCGAGGGCCGAGCAAGGGTAGAGGCAGCAGTAGAAGCCACTTTGAGGGGGCAAGAATGAGGGTATGGGCGTTATATATGTGAATATATGGCATGTACCTAGACCTAAGATTTTTACCCCTTAGTAAAAAACTCAAGAATTTGGTTAATGTAATTGATGCATATACTAGTTCCCATGACCCCGATGAAATACTTGAAGATTAGGACGAGGTTCGGGCAACACTGTGCTGATAAAGGGTGTTCCCATATTCTTGCCAAGTGCGTCTTTCTTTAGAATCATCTATGGCCAACTTACTACCTAATGCGAGCACGATGACCCATGGCAGTTGTAGCAATTTATATTGTCAGTCTATAGTTGGGTTTAAAAAGGTTTCGGCTATATAGGTTGTATATTGCTTGCGGTACCCTTGAAATTAGCGCAAGGGTAATTAAAGTTTAAAGTTTCGTTGTGCGAACAATTAGAGAGTTAATGTGATTTGAAGTGTTAGCAATATCATTTTGCCCTTCTTTGTTTTGAGTTTTCGTGGGATACAACCTGATGACCCATTGCTTGTCATGTGTGTCAGACCGGCACCAACATCATGGCTGAAGAAAGTGGTTTCGCTAAAATCCTGCTTTGGAGGAGCTCATGCGTCACTAAAGTGCTGCAGTGCGAGTCTGTACATGACTCGATGACCCCAAACCTTCGATCCCTGCTGTTTCAAGGAAGAAATTTGTCTAATTTCCTGCGCGACTATCATGACTTCAGTCTCACAAAGATGTGGGACGAAAATACGATGTGAAGCATGTTGCCGTTGTTCGTCTATGAAGAGTTGAGTGAGGAAGTATACACTCTCATGTTGAAGTCGCGAATCTGGGACGAGTTGAAAAACTCTTCGAAATTAAGATTTTCAAAAGATAGAATAGAGAATCAAAGTGATGGAAACATTGTGCAACTAGTCGGAGTTAAGTGGCATGCGAAGGCAAGTGAGAGTATTAAAAGAAAGGTTGACGCGACTAGAATAGGCAAGGAAAGAAAAACAAAAGGTTTTGGAAGCCACATCAAGTGAGCCGGATGGTCAGGGTAAAGGAGGGGTAAGAGATGGTGATCACAAGTCACTCCTCTCCATGAGAACTCCGAGAAGGCGGACTAGTGTTCAGGGATATAGAATGGCGAGAAAGTGTTTGACGTAAAAAAGAAGCAGGGATCTAGCATAGCCCTGCTTACCATTGCATCTGATCCAAAGAGGGGGTGTGTTGACAAGGAAGCATCGCCAAAGGCAAGTCGGACCAGACGAAAGAGTAGGAGATGGCGAGAGCTATGGGCGAAGATAGTGTGTAATAGTTGTGGAAAGGTTGACCATACCCCTCAGAGATGAAAAATGGCAAGGGGGTTAAAAAATGTACAGCACCGTGAGAGTGTGATTGACCCTAACCCCTAGGTTTAGGAAGCTTCAACATGTGGGGGTGTTTTAGGTCATTTGGAGGTTGTGTTTAAAAAAGTTCAGTTGTAGAGCTGCGATTGTATACAGGCTAAGATAACATGCCAACTGATTGTGCGATCCCAACTCCATGCTAGCTAATAGGATTTTGGCGATATATCGTGCGAATTAGAAGAGATATACATACTTTTAGTGTGTTGTGTATACATATATTGAATCATAAGAGGCTTCATGTTAGATTAGATAAGCGTCGCTCAGACTCTTGTCTGCTCAAGGGTGAAATGGTTAGAGTGTGATCAAACTATAAGTGTGAGTCTCGCACGTATATGGGTTGATGAGGGTAGGAGACAGATGAGGGTATAGCTTGGAATATAGTTTTTAGTGCATTGAAAGATCAGGTGAGGGTGTGATCTATCAGGTGCACTGATTTGACTTTGATTGTGGTACTTGTCCCCTTTAAATATGTACTTTCCTCTGCGAATATCACCCTAAGATTCGAGACGAGGTGATTGTATTTGAGGGATGAGTTTTTTTTAGTCATACCACCACAAGAAGAGAGGGTGTATGCACCCATACGTTTGTATATATAAGATGCATTAAATCAGGTAGGTTTTAAATTTACATTTTCGAAATTTTATGACCTCGAGCGTTAGTGTGGTAAAAAACATTTTTATTGGTTGTCCTAAGAGATGAGAGAGGGATATGCACAACGTTCTAACTCGAGGTTATCTTAAACTTTTGATCGATTGAGATCTGGTGTGCCTTGTTTTACTTTTGGATATTTGGATACGTCTTAGGTTTATTTGATTCCTCTTAGTTAAGGGGTACGATTGCGCCCCGACTGAGGCGATTTTTATTTAATTCGGGTCATGGAGGTCATGATTTTTGTGTGATACCTCGTTGAGATAGGAGTTACTTGGTTCAGTTTTGAGTTGAGATTGTTCAACTCTCAGTGTATATTGAGTTGACATTTATAAAACTATTTCTTTTGTATACGACGATCACAGTCACTCTCACATGTGTGGTTTTATCCTGATGTATGATGTCTTTGTGTGAGAGATGTATGAGAAACATCTCGTGTGTTTTGTATTTTTCAAATGTGAATGTGTGTGAATTGTCTACTCTTCAGTATACTCGTGCGGCCTGCCCACGGGCAGATAATAAGGTCGGGTATAAGGAGAGGAAATGCGGTCTGTTTTGTGAAAGAATGTAAAAATCCTGAAAGATTTACGAGTTTTCTCTGGCTCGAATGCTTTGTGATGCCAAATATTTATTGTTGAGTTGTGACGAGAACCTATGAGTTGGTCTCTCAAGTGCTGAGTGGTTTTATGGTTGAGACACTTTCAAGTGTGAAGGCGGTTGTTTCGTTTATTTAGAGACTCATCTTCAAATAAAAGATGTTTTAAAAAGATCGTGTGAAGTTCATCCTCGAGAGAGAGGGATGACTGAGAGACCTAATCAATGAGACCTCCTTGAACTGAAAGGTGGTTAAAAGATTTAATGGCATGAACATAATAATTTTGTGTGATAAAAACTTACGAGAAGAACCAAAAAATTGTTTGGGGTCATTGGTGGAATTCGAGATGCCGCAAAAATTGTTAATTTGAGATATGCCATTGAGATGTGTGACCTTCTTGATCTGATTAAGTTGGGAGGTTACGGCCTAATGAATCTGATGGTGATTCTGTTTGGTGAATGTGGAGAGGATGTCGTGCTCTCTGTGTTGCCCCATAGAGGACTAGTAAAGGTCTTTTATGTGGGGCAGACCTTCGTGTAGTGCCGCAATAGGCCTATGTTGTTGCGACACACCGCCTAACCACTTGATGTTAATCTTAAGGCATATGAAGGAATATCAAGCTAATGGTGAAGTTTAGCATCACTAGGGTGCAACCCCTAGTGTTGGTTGTTGATCGGCGTAACCGGACAGGGGCCCACGTCTCACCAAAGGAATAAAAACTTAAAAGGCGTGGCCGCCTCGGCGGGTTTTACTCCTGCGGGATGTCAGAGGGATAAGAGTCGAGTCAATCGAGTCTTTTTTGGTAGTCATGATTAAATGTTTATCAGGAGAATGCCTATCGTTGCATAACCAGCGGGGGCACTACCGAAAAAATAACAATGTGGTGGACCATAGATTTGGCTCGATCAACCAGACTATGGTGGGCCAAGATGGAGACCTGGCCTTCCTGTATCAGACTGCAGGAAAAGTCTAAGATAAGAGTTATATATATACACTTGATTGTTGGAATTTTTTGGAGGAAGGCAAGAATGCCTTCAAAGGTCTCAGTTAGGGCTCACGTCCCTAATTATGACCATGCTTGCAGTGTGGAGACAAAATGCGACACTTGAGAGGGTCGTTGGAACTTATTTTGTAGTACCTATCTCTAGTACACCGGCGTCCTAGTGTCCGGACAATGGAGACCCATGTTAGAATCCTGACAGCAAATAGTTGTAATTGGCATGGATGGATGAAGGCCTCGAACCGGAGTCTGTCGGCTGATCATATTGGTTACTTTCTCGTCAGCATTTTGGGTTATGGATGAACTGATAGCTTTTTATTTTCCGGAGGGACAGGGATGTCACTTAATATGGTATGGTAAGTTGTCGGTACGAATGCCCTTACAAGGGTATCCACCCTGGGTTTTTGCAAGTGACAGAAAGCAAGTTTGGTCTAGGAATTGAGTGTCATGCATGAGCTGCAGCAGTGTTTGTTGTCTATGCTGATTGAATGGTTGGCTACAACAAAGAGTGTTTGGGCGCGCAAAACTTAAATCACGCGTGATTTTTTTTCTTGTTGATAATTGTAAAGCCAGCACGGTTGCCGGCCAAATTTTTCGTTTTGATTAAACCAGGATTAAAAGTTTGTTTTATGATTGGAATGTTTCAGTGTGACATGTGCATACGTACGGAGGACGACATCGACAACAGTATGGGTTTGAAACGTTTCATTAGATCCCCATGTTGCGCAGCACCTGCTTATTTAGATGTTCACTAGTGTTAGACTCAACCATGGGTTTAGCACGATTGGTTATGATACGGGACTTCCATCCAAAAGATTCAGGGATCAAGACCACCTGCGACAACACACGAGTATTAGAGCGGCGAGGAGGGGCATTGGGGTTGAGGGTCCGGCGGGACTATCCGCCTTGGGTTTTGCTGATAGCGGAGTCGAAACAGTGTTAGCAGCTTCTTTCAAGTTTACCCATCCGTTGTTTTCCAACGTTAAATTTTTTTAAATATTTTATTATTTTCGTTGTCTCAGCGTTCTTTGAATCAAGGCGTTGTCGTACCAAATACCCTTACAAGGGTATTTGGCGTGCTTTTTACAAGTCGCACATAACGGGGCCTCGTCAGTAATTGACGGCGCAAGCGAGGGGAGGAAGATGAGTCAACGTCCGCATGAGAGCAGTGTGCGAGGTGTGGTAGCGGTAAAAGCGTGGACGTCCGGAGTCAGAGGGGGCGTGCCGTCACAGTCCGGCGGCAAGGCCCTCCTTTGTTTATCGTCACACTTTCTCAATTTATTCTTGAGGTGTTTATTTTATTGATTGTTTTAACTGGTTTGCCTTTGATTGGTGTCGGTTTCGAGACCCACGGCGGAGTTGACGGGTTTTAGTTCAGTCAGTACAACGGTGGACCGTCGAAGTGCAAGGCCAAGTTCGCAGTCCCGCTATAGTCGGGCGATCGGGACAACCAGGAGCTTTACGGTGCAAGGGGAAGCCGGGGTCTTGCCCGGGTCACCCGGTCCCAGGCGCGGGCCCTTGTGGTTTGTCCGATCTAAGCGAAAGGGCATTGTTTAAACAGGGATGGCACAACTGTGGGTGCTCCGTCCGCCACCCACAATCTGTTCAGAGAGGGTTGGATGTGAGCGTGCCTGCTAGGATACGTAAGATGGTGAACTATGATTGAGTCATACGGGGCCAGGGCACTGGTGGGAGGTTGCCGTAGTCTTGGCAGAGCGGCAAGCTGTCCCGGCAACAGGTGACTTGGAACCCCTCTCCACCTCGACCGCCCGAGTGCTTTTTCTAAAAGTTCGCTACTACCAACAAGATTTGTACCGGGGCTCGCTTCACCCAGGCCCACGCTGTTGGTCTAGTAGCAGCCTACGCCCCTCCGCTCGCTGCAGCGTGGGAGCCACTGCGACGGCCGAGCATATGCTAGCCGCTGCAAGGCTGCCTTTCCAGGGCAGCCCGAGTCTGCAGATGAATGAGCACGTGCTCCTTAGCAGATGTCGCCTCTCGTGACCGTCGCCCTGCAATCTCTATCGGTCAGGGGAGTGAAGCACCAGAGAGAGGGACGAGGTAAGTGTAGACAGGGAGGAGCGAAGGACCAAAGAGCGGAGGCTGGTCCAGGACGCCAGCTGCACCTGAGGCTATTTTGAAGATTGGAGCGGGTGCGGCAGAGAACGAGCACAACAAGAAGGGAAATGAACCCGAGCTGGAAAATGCGTTGGGTGCATGCAAGAGCTACAGGCTATGGTCGAAGGAGAAGGGAGTGGAAAACGTGAAACCCGCCCGACCCTTGATGAAAAGGGGCGGGGAAAGAGTCGACTCCAAGGTTTCTACACAGGGCGATTAAGATTATGCAGTTAGTTTGTGGGTTAGAGTGTAGTGCAGGGAGGTTAGTGAGAAAAGCACTGCGCGGAGATATGGTGGAAGGAAGAAAGAAGGAGATTGAGAGCGAAATCGTTGTAACTCAATCAATCCTATACCGTTTTTCCACGGTTTTGGCCAAGGCGAATCTATTGGTGAGGTTAGTTCCTAGTGTTAGTGAATAGATTTTGAGATATGAAGGAATGGAGCTGCCTGATAATACCGTGAGAGAGGGAGATGGAGGGAGTGATTGTCACGAAGCTCAATCCGTTCTTGATGAAAAGGGGCAAGGAAATATGTTGGATGGGGGTTTTGGGATACTGAGAGCAGGATGGTGAAGTTAGATTTGGGAAAAAGGTTGTAGGTTTTGTGTCATGATGAGCATAGGCTGCGTCCGGGGGAGTAGTTGGTTGAATATGGAATGAAACTACCCGCATGTTATGGACAAATTCATTCGATTCTGCTCATCCTAAGTACGAGGGAGAGCGTGACTTGCCTGCACGAACACGCCGTCATTCTTAAACAGTGAGAATCTTGTGGGCGGTCTTCCTCGTAAAAACGCAGTCGCTACTGTTGAAGCAGTCGTTGTACGGCTGAACCCGGTCGAGATCCGGGGCAGGTGATCAGAAACGGGAGATAAAAGGGGGAATAACGAAAGCGGGAGACAACGAAGCAACAACGGGCGGGATTGCCTAGTGCCCGCGTGTATCTTTCCGCCTTCCAGTGGAGGATTCATTCTGATTTTGCTCATTGAGTCGATCGAAGTAGCGGGGAAAAAGCCAAGGGATAGGGGACTTACCTGTTCGCAGGCGGGCTCGAGCGGGTAATGCAGGCCGGGTCGAAAGATGAACGCCGGTGCTAAATTGTCGACGGGCGAATGTGAATGAACCAACAGGCAATCAGACATATGGGTTGTGAAAGGGGAGACATGAGAGGCAAAGATCGTGGGAAAGGGAAAGACGTAAGGGTACGTACCTAGTCCTGGTGATAATCTAGAAGGTCGACGTCTTCATGCAATACGATTGTTGCTACAGACGCCAGCGGGATGCATGGCTAATCTATAGGCTGCTCGTAGCTGTGTAGTAGTAATCTGGGCGGTGAGAGCCAAGTAGGAGGAAAAGCCTGGGGTACACATGTTGGGGATGGCAAGACTCCGCAAGAGCATATGCCCTCATTGATATTCGGATTTGGTGCTTTGGCTCTCCACTGGTGGAATACTGCTGTATTTTTGTTCTCTAAGCGGTTGGCAATTGCCAGGGAGTGCGATGATCTCCCATTATTGGGGAAGTGTTGTGTGTGGTGCTGGTTGCAACCAGCAAGTGGGCGAGCATATTATAGACGGATTGGAAGGGAAACATAATTGCCTTTTGCGGCGTTGTTGAGGAGCATTGCGCACTTGCCGTATGAATAGTAGGGTGCTTGTTGTTTGCTGCGTTGTGGCTGTGCGGATATTGTGCACGTTGTGTGCTGCCGGCTACAAGTGTGGTGTTTTACCGTGGTCTGCGCTGCGTAGTATCCCGGTATCGTCTCTTTTGTGCACTGTTTTTTTTTTGCGCACACCATGTGCGCTGCTTGACTGTACCTCCTCTAGGTTGTGAGGCGACAGTTCGATTGGAGACGGAAGACAGCGCGACTTGAAAGAACGGTCAGCTTACGCAAGGGGGCTACCGCTGCAATTGGGAGGATCATTAGGGAGTCAACAGTTAGCAGTTTGACTTCAGTTGACCAAGCGGCTGCAGCGGTTTGGTTGTCGTTGCGGGGCCCTCAGGCGCTGAAAGATAACAAGGCCCTCTCCTGGGAGTTGAGTCAGTCCCCCTCTTGTATCTCGAGAGTCTGAAACCCCTCATTCTATCTTTCTTACTCTGAATCTAATCCTGTTCTGAGAGGAAGGCGGTAGGCCGGATTGCAACCCGTGGGACCGCATCAAGACTCTGTGGGGAATCAACCCACCGATTGCGAGAGCTCTGTCGGAACTCAGGAGGAGTTATGAAGGCAGGGAACTGAGAGGTAAAGCTTCATCATTCTTCTACAAACCCAGTTATAGCCCATATGCGTACTCCTTGCTACATTTGACTGAGTATACTGCTTGTACCCCTACTTTGACTTTTGGTTTGATTTTCAGGACAAAGTAGACTTAACTAAAGGAATGCATGTGCAATGTCAGTTTAAGTTTCATTGTTTGACTGAAAGCATATTGTGGGATTGCATCTGGGGAAAAGATGAGAGGAAGGTTGTATTGCTTGTGTCTGACTGGGTCAACCAAAAACTGGGAGAGTCTCCATAAGATTGGAGTGTCTAGTGCTATGTTTATTTTTCGATTGCATGAAGGGTCAGACATGTTCTCATAAGTTTGGGTGGTCTGGTTGCTCTGACTTGTGAGGGCTGACTGTGATTGACTTTTCAGGGACCAAGCATGTTCCATAAGTTTGGGTGGTTTGGTCGCCTTGTTTATTTTGGGGTTTCTCAGTTTCTTCTGGTTCTAAACGAGGGGGTCTGAGTATGTTCCATAAGTTTGGGTGACTCAGACCTGTTTTATTTAAAGGAACGAATCAGGCAGAGGACCAGACATGATTCATAAGTTTGGGTGGTCTTGGTCCAACGTCACGCACATGCTGGAACCAAAAGGCTATAACTTTATTATACTTTACTATTATTTTATCTATGAACAGGCTAGTCAGACAGGGTTCCATAAGTTTGGGTGGTCTGACTGTAGCTTATCGTCAACTGAAGAGAGTATCAACTAAGAATAAATTTGGTACGAACGGGCATACTGAATCTTGAGCTAAAGATGATCGGTTCAGTCATATGCTATCTTAAAATACAAAGTGTAGATAATTATATAAAACTTGGATACTTAAACAGTTCAGGGCGACTCGGGTGGCCTGGTCATATGTCCAAAAGAAAAGAAAAGTTGTAGTGTCCTGTGTTTGTGTATATTCAATGGCTAATCTAGACACGTTCCATAAGTTTGGGTGGTCTTGTTTTATGCCTTATGTAAGCTGGGTACAAAGAGACAAATTATTGAAAGATTATGAACTATTGTTTGATAAGGTTGGTTTTCGGATGATGAGAGTAGTTACCTTTGTGGTTTGGCTTGCATGTGGCTGAGTGAGACTACTACTTAGTATGAGTTTCAGTTGATAGGTAGTTGCTTTAGTTGCTCGCCACGTGCTAGAGCCATAAGAGTAAGTTTCAATTCCTGCATTTTCTAAGCTATGTTAGTATGAGTTTCAGTTGATAGATAGTTGCTTTAGTTGCTCGCCACGTGCTACAGCCATAGGAGTAAGTTTCAATTCCTGCATTTTCTAAGCTATGTTTTTTTTTACTTAGGTCAATTTCTGCATTTTTTTAGATCTTTTATTATACTTGGTCTTGTATAAATCTTGGTAAGTTACTTTCTCTACGGGAAGTGCTGCCAAAATTTCTACAAAACCAAGGAGTTAGTCAGATTTTGTCTTTTCAAGGTTCAGTTTGTCTGACTTTTTGGCTTAGTCAAAATCAAGAAAACCTAATTTTCTAAAGAGAATGCTGCCAAAATTTTTGCTACTTCAGGGAGTTAGACAAAACTGTACCTTGAGAAGTCAAAGTCACGTTAGATTCTGAACTTGACTTTGTATAAACTTTGGTAAGCTGTTTTTTCCACGGGAAGCGCTGCCGAAATTTATGCAAATTCAAAGAATTAGTCAAAATTTGACTTTTCAAAGTTCAACTTGCCTGATCGTTATATATGGCTTAGTAAAAATCTGAAAAGTCTTTATTTTTTAAAGGGAGTGCTGCCAAAATTTTTGTTAAGTCAGAGAGTCAGACAAAATTTGACTTTAAAAAGTTGAAGATTATTTTTGTTTTCATATTCGGGTTGATATAAATTATGAAAATACACTTTTCCTACGGGAAGCGCTGCCGAAAGTTTCTTAGTTCAAAGGAGTTAGATTATATTATGACAGGTGGCGATTCCAGTGATTCATTATGTATGGGGGAGATTCTGCCATAAGTCTACCTTTCTTTGAACATTAGCTTTGAGGTAGACGTAGACTTAGTTATCAAAAAGATATTGAGTGAGAGCGCGATATGGGGATTTATTCTCCATACACTTATAAGCTTAGTATGGGAATTGACATGTCTTCAGGATTTGACTAAATTTCAAGCTCATCCCACGAGGATCATCTTCTGTTATCACTGATAACAGGTCGGTTGGTTGATCGTCGACTCGTCGGCTCACGACAGAACTTTGCTTACACCTGTACCTCTACTAGATTGTAGCCTTGAGATTTAATATGTTTCTTTGAGGGTTTTAACCATACTTTTTTTAATGGTCATTATAAAGAACTTATGAGATTTATGGAAAGTTGAATTATGACTGGGGCTTGAATGTGAGGCGTGGTGTGAGTTACAGGGAACAGTAAAGTTGACCATATTGATGTATGACAATGTGACTATTGTGTGTGTCTGTGTTTTATGCAGGTTAGTATTTTTGGAGCTTGGTATATGAGTCGTACCTTCAAGACAGTGAGAATGTCAACCATGTGTGGCACGATCTGCATACCTCCCTTTTTTTATTGTTATCTCGAGCCATGAATTGATATATGAGTGTTGGAACGTTTATTTATTTATTGGATGATTTTGCTTGTTAATTTTAATAGTTGGACGTTGGAGTCCGTAGCAGTCGTCAAAGTAAAACCCCTTTGACTTTTTTCCAGACCCTGGATGATAAAGTTCACTCGTGACCAATGGACCCCGGAAAATACGCCGAATTGGATAGTGAAGCTTATTTACGAAGGGTTGGCGAAATCGCTAAAAGCGTTTGGCGAAGAGAAAATGTTCATTTATGAGTTCGTATTTTGAGAACAACGAAGTGCCCTTTTTAAGAGAATTACAAGTTATGGACAATCACGAATATCTCAGAATTGCACTTCCGGTTGTACTTAGTCGTTTTCTTTGGGCGGGGTGATTATATCCCGACATGCGTTCGGGATCTCGGTACCGAAAACGCACTACTGAAAACGCACTTCGAGATTTCGGGATTTTACTTAGTCGTTTTTTTGGGGGGGGGTGATTATATCCCGACGTGCGTTTGGGATTTCGGTACCGAAAATGCACTTCGGGATTTCAGGATTTTACTTAGTCGCTTTTTTTTGGTGGGGAGGGTGATTATATTCCGACGCACGTTCGGGATTTCGGTAACGAAAATGCATTTCGGGATTTCGGGATTTTACTCAGTCGTTTTTTTGGGAGGGGGTGATTATATCCCGACGTGCATTCGGGATTTCAGTACCGAAAACGCACTTCAGGATTTCGGAATTTTACTTAGCCGTTTTTTGGGGGGGGAGGTGATTATATCCCGACGTGCGTTCGGGATTTCGGTACTGAAAACGCACTTCGGGATTTCGGGATTTTACTTAGTCGTTTTTTTGGGGGGGGATGATTATATCCCGACGTGCGTTTGGGATATCAGTACCGAAAACGCACTTCGGGATTTCGGGATTTTACTTAGTCTTTTTTTTTTTGTGGGGAGGGTGATTATATTCCGACGCGCGTTCGGAATTTCGGTAACGAAAACGCACTTCGAGATTTCGGGATTTTACTTAGTCGTTTTTTTTGGGGGGGGTGATTATATCCCGACGTGCGTTCGGGATTTCGGTACCGCTGCTACTTGAATTCTCGTTTTCCGGCATTCTTTTTGTGATAAAGCCCACCTCTATGATAAGTTTTTTTATCTTGGTTAGAGAGTGGTGGTGGAACAAAGAGTTTTCTTTCTGTGCATGTCGTGGAAGTGTGTCGTTTTGTCACATTGTGGAAGAGTGGTACTTTTTGACATCTGTTTCTGCACCCTAGCTGTTGGGTTTCTGTAGTTCCGCTTAGACGTATGTGCTGGCCTTACTGATCACATTCTGGAGCTAAGCCCACCCCTGTAGATACTGCAGGTTGTTATATTCAGAGCGTTGGGTTTGTGTTTGTGTACTTTGGGTTTGTGTTTATATACTTTGAAATACTCGAAATGCAAAATTTATTTTCGTTAGTAAGTTTTAAATGCAGATTGGGATATTACTCCAAAATCTCTCTCTCTCTCTCTCTCTCTCTCTCTCTCTCTCTCTCTTTCTCTCTCTCTCTCTCTCTCTCTCTCTCTCTCTCATATATAAAGGACGCGTACCCGTTTTGAAGATAAACCTGTAGATCTTGGTCCAATTTCGAGCTATCCTATAATATTTTTAAAAAAAAGTGAAAAAAAAAACTTTTTTTCTTCTTTTTTAAGAATTTGTAGTTGTAATTTTCACAATGATTTTTCTTTTCCTTTCCTCCTCCCCCTGTTTCGTGTTTCTTGCTAAATTTTTTTATTTTCGCTTTTAGTATTAATAGTTAAATACTTCAATGCGCTTGTGTGCTCCCTCTGTTTCTCTCTCTTTCTGTATATATAATATATATAAATTAAATAATATATAATATTATATATATATATAGGACGCGCACCCAAGCTCCTTCCTTCGAAGACCATTTTAAAGACAAACCTATTTTCGTTTTTTTTTAGAATTCGTAGTTGTAATTTGCACAATGATTTTTTTATTTTTTTTTCCTCTCTTCCCCTGTTTCTTGTTTTTGCCTAGTTTTTTATTTTTGGCTTTAAGTATTGGAAGGTAAATACTCGAATGCGCTTGTGCTCTCTCTCTCTCTCTCTCTCTCTCTCTCTCTCTCTCTCTTTCTCTCTCTCT
>BFEA01000156.1:2071268-2088112 GCA_003427395.1 Chara braunii | reverse complement strand
ACCCGTAGGGATATAATATGCCAGATCAAAAAAAATGACTAAGTAAAATCCCGAAAATCCCGAAGTGTATTTCGGTAACGAAACACCGAATACACGTCGGGATATGATATGCCAGATAAAAAAAAATGACTAAGTAAAATCCCGAAAATCCCGAAGTGTATTTCGGTAACGAAACACCGAATACACGTCGGGATATAATATTCCAGATCAAGAAAAATGACTAAGTAAATCCCAAAAATCCCAAAGTGTATTTCGGTAACGAAACACCAAATACACGTCGGGATATAATATGCCAGATCGAAAAAAATGACTAAGTAAATCATGAAGTGTATTGTGACTTAATGGATGTGTTTGTCTTCGGTATATCATATATAAGACTCTTTTCACTGTACATTCGGCGGAATATATAGCCTCCATTAACCATCTCTCATAAAGTTGGTCACCAAGACAATAAGAAACGATTGTCACAACAGGTATGAATCTGTGTACCACCCACTCTCCACAGGGTGCAGAAGAGGGTGTGGTTTTCTACCTCACTTGACGGTTGTCCAACATCGAAAAATCAGCCGACACTTGAGTGTCGAATGCGACCCTCGAGATTAGCGAGGACCGCACGACTATGGGTACTACATAGTACGTCATCATTGCAACTGCTTGCATATTCATACATTGTTAGTCGATATGGGAAGGCCCTGCATCCGCGCGATTTTATACAAAGCCTCGCGAGCAACGCCTACCCGATTTCCACATCGGAGAGTTATGGGATGACTTCTAAGGGACTAGGAGTGTTGTCTCGTTGTTTGTTATGTGTGGTTCTGTATATGTGCGTGTGCATACATATTTTAAATTTTATGTCCTTAGAGTCGTGTGCGAGTGGTACGTGGGATGCGTCCTAGTCGACCAACGACGGGGCGCGCTTGGGACTTCAACCCCCCAACATAGGTCCACGTGCGGGTCCGATAGAGATGTAAAGTTGTGCGTACCCCTATGATACAACGAACGAGAAACGCCCTCGGTTGGTCCACCTCTGCGATTGCAACTGATTAGCTTTCGTACTGTGGATAGGTAGCTCGGCGGGGATACGCCCTCCGAAGGGAGGTGACAGCTCCCGTAAGGCGGAGGTAAGTCGTGCCTCATGTAGGCCCTATCCTGTCGTAGGGGCTCGCGAGAGGTATGGCTGGTGCACTCGGTGGGAGCGGCTTGCGGAAGCTCTACGTGTATTTCACGACGAGGATCAGACCGACTCCTGCGTGACGCGGTCGGGAGCGTCCCGCCCCGTTTCGTGTGGTGCCGGACCGATGCGCTCGACAGCGTGACGGCGGATTTGAAGGTTGTCAGGGCAGTCGAGGACCTTGAGCACGTGCCTCTTTTTGGCAGACCCGTTTTAATTCCCGCATGTTTGGGATGTTGACGAAATTTCTCTATCCTGTCCATCTTGAAACACGAGTCGAGAAGGTCAATGTATGAAGAGAGTGGTGGGGTCCGTGGTCGTGGCTTCCCTCGCTTCCCGTTTGGAGAGCGTCGATAGCCTAAAGTGGAAGTGAATTGGATAACATTCCAAGCAAGCATGTGGCGCTGCAGCTGGAGGAAGGCAGGGGTCGCCTCGGGTGCGTCGTCTGCCAACCGTGATCTGTTGTGAGAGGTTTGAGTGTGAGCAGGCCCGTCGGGCCCCATAAGGTGTTGAACTATGCATGGGCGGCAGCTGGGGCACCAGAGCAGGCGCCACAGTGTGGCCTTACTCACATGAGACCCTCCTCCACATCGTCTGCTACTACCACCAAGTTTTGCATCAGGACCTACCCCACAGAGGCACGAGCTGCAGATGTTGCTGCACGCCCAGCGCCCTCCCACTTGCGGCAACATCATCAGTCATCAGAGTCGCCTCAACGGCTGAGCATGCATCGCCAGCTGTAGTGCCATCCGACCGGGGTTGTTCGATTCAGCGGGTAAGTTGTTACTCACTCTTTAGCAGACCTCGGCTTCGACAACCACCGTTCCGCTGCCAGTATCAGCAAAACGCATTCTAAGTAGTCAGCGTTGGAGTGCAGCTTGGCGCTGACAAATGGAGGCAATAAGGGCAGAGTGAACCTGGGTGTGAAGCGACGCCGGATGCATGTGGACGAAGGTGGAGATAACGCAGGAGGAGAGAAAGGAAAAAGTGAAAGTAAAAGACGAATAGCTTGCCCGATTCTTGACGGAATCAGGCGAATTAAAGGTTGGAATCATGGTTTTTTAGGCTGTTGAAGCTGAATCCGTTGTTATTTTAAGAGATAGTTTAGTAGAAAAGGGAGTAGTAAGAAAAATAGGTGCGTGGAGAGTTGACGAGAAATAGCTATGGAAGGTGGCAAAAACTCATAGCATGTTCGATTCGTTACGGAATCGGGCGAACCAGGATGCGAACTTAGGGTTTAGAAGCGGTACAAATCGTTTGGCGAGGTTAGTTCGACAGTTGGAGTAGTATTTGAGGAGCTAGAGTAGAAAGGGGCTGCGCGTGAAGGAGAACAGCAATAGCCATGGCGGGAACAGGAATGAGAGATTTCACACGATTCCTGAAGGAATCGAATCAAATAAGGAGGTAGGTAAGGGCTTTGAGCCGCCACGAGTCGGATAGCGGTGATAGAGTTGAGATCCGATTTTTATCTCATCCGCTATAAAAAAGAAGGGGTGCGCTAGATTAAGAGGTTGAAACGACGACGTATCATTCCATATTGCACTGGCGGATTCATTCGAATTTTTGCCCATCTTACCGATTGCAAAAGCATGACACGAGCTGGGGGGAGGAGGTTGGAGACTTACCTACTGGCCGTTGCACTGCGCATCCTATCGACAGGGGTAGTCTCTCTTTATCTCTCTTCATGAGTGACTGGATGGGCAGTGTATGCTCGCACGTTCTAGCGGAAGATTCACTCTTACTCTGCACCGAAGATCGCAGTGTACCTTGGGGCTTGGTAGGATCGACGTTGGTCATCATCAAGATGTCGTTGGTGAGAGGTGGGTTCATTGTCCCCATACTGTTACGAACAACGCAGGTACCTCCGCACAAGAGAGAGAGGGAGGGAGGACTCACCATAACTAGCTATGTATGAGAAGATTTGTGGTAAGTGTCGATGTACCTGGGGGGGGGGGGGGGAAGATTCATTCCAATGTTGCTCATACCATCGATGGAAGTAGCGTGACGCGAACCTTGAGTCGGAAACTTACCTACTTGGTGGTGCGTTGCTGTGAGAAGGGTGAGTACCGGTTGATGGAGGTGGTGAGGCAGATGAACCGAAAGTCGAGCAGCGGCACCGAACTGCGCAGTAACCCGGCATGCTGGTTGGTGGCATTCTCCCTGCTCGAAGACTCCGCTCGTGGGATTGAGAATGAACCTAGTAGTATGAATGACTAGGTGTGTTTGCATATCAAAAGGAGAAAGAGACAAGAGGGAAACTAAACGCGATGATGGAGTAGGTGCAGGTGTCTTAGCGCGGATGAGGGTGAGGGAGAAAATCGACGAAGAGAGAAAGGAAGGGTGGTGTTAACTTAATCAAGGCAGTCTTGCAATTCACGATTGTTTTTGTGAATAACTCCGGCGAAGTGTACTTTCTCTTATTCTAGTGGAAGGTTCCTTCTCACTTCGCAAGTCTCGACAGCGAACCTCGTTGTGGCTTAATCTCGCCCTCACCACGTTCACTGCAGAATTATTCTTTTGTAGTGGCCTCAAGGTGGCTGCCCCGAATTCTAATGACATCAACCTTCGTCCACGAGCACAACTGTTCTCATTCTCTATGTAAGTACTACCTCCGTTCGGTTGACAAGCCCGTTGCTTATTTCGAAGTTTGTTGTGGGCCATGTTGTAGGAGGAAGGGAAGGCCAGAATGCAAAACTGGCCAGAGACAGCATGAGTAGTTCTACTTACCTGATTTCCGATGGAGGATGGTTGTTGTTGTCCTATGATGATTGTCACACTCAGCGACAACGTGCTGCTACGATTTTTGTAAAGTACCGACCAAGGCTTGCTATTTGAATGGGCTGCTATTGGTCCCTACACACAGTCCGTGTTGGTTCGCAACTAGGTTGTTTACTGCCCATTGCGGAGCAATTGCAGTGTTGTGCCTTACCGTATTGGGTGTTGCACACTATCTTGGTGTTTCATTACTGTGTACAACTGATTGGGCATGTCGAGAGTGCTGGAGTTGTTGTGGTTACACTCGTATTTCGAGTAGGATATAAGAGATACATCCGAATGTGGTTTTTCTAGACTGTACATTTGTTATTTGTTCGAAGGTGGAAGCCGGTGACTTGGAGAGGGGATTAGACATTGTAGAGGGGTCACTGTTGCGGTTTACAGGATCGTCTGGGGGGAGTTTTCTGCTGGTTGGTCATAGTTTCGGCCATCTTTGTGGAGTTTAACTGCGGTTCGGTCGTTCTTGCTGTGGTTTGACCGCCATTGTGGGGCCCTAAGACGATTGAAGGTATTGAGGCTCTCTCCTACGAGTCTGAGTGCACATTTCCTGGATTTGAGAGTCTTAATATTCCTCTTTCTGTCATTCTTACTCTAAGTCTAATATGGGTTACGAGGGGAAGGCCTCAGGTAGGATTGCAACCCGTAGGGCCGCATCAAGACTCTGTGGGGAGTCTGCCCACTGATTGAGGAAGCTCTATAGGAGTTCGGAAGGAGTTCTGGAGGCAGAGAACCGAGAGGTAAACTTTATCTCCCTCTATAAACCCAATTAACACCCTTATCTATACTTCTTGCTACAGTTTAACTAAGTATAATGTTTGTATCCCATATTGACTTTACGTTTGACTTTCAGGACTTGAATCGGACTTGAGTAAAGGAATGTGTGAGCAATCTCAGTTTCGCTTTTGTTGTTTTCCCTGAAGTCAAATTGTGAAAAAGGTTTGCATCTTGGGGAAAGGCGGGAGGAAGGTGATATTGTTTGCGTTTGACCGGGTCAACCAAAAGCGGTTATCGGGTAGCTGAAAATTCAGGAATGAAAATTCTGAACTGAGAGTTTTGGGCAGTCTGGAAATCGTGAATGGTCCTGAAGTGGTGAAAGGTCCGAAGACCCTGAAAACCACTTGTTTAGGCAGGCTACATCCTGAAGTGGTGAAGGGTGTCCTAAAATGGTCAAATGAGAGTTTTGGGCAATCTGAAAATCCTGAATGGTCCTGAACTGGTGAAAGGTCTGAAGACCATGAAAACCACCCCTCACCACTTGAGGATGCAGCCTGCCTAAACAGGTGGTTTTCAGGGTCTTCGGCGCTTTCACCACTTCATGACCATTCAGGATTTTCAAACCTGAATGGTCCTGAAGTGGTGAACGGTCCGAAGACCCTGAAAACCACCTGTTTAGGCAGGCTACATTCTGAAGTGGTGAAGGGTGTCCTGAAATGGTGATAAAAAATACAATTGTTGTTAACCTTGTCTCGGGTCAACCAGAGGATTTGCCATTGTACTAAGTTGGACGGTCCAGTGCTATGTTTTATTATGATTGCCTGAAAAACCAGACATGTTTCCATAAGTTGGATGATCTGGTTGCTCTGACTCGCGAGCACTGTTTGTGATTATTTTTTCAGGGACCAAGCATGTTTCTATAAGTGTGGATGGCTTGGTTGCTTTGTTCTATTTGAGGTTTCTTATATTTGTTAGTTTCTGAAGGAGTTGAATATTTTTTTTATAAGTTCGGATGATTCTAACTTCTTCTTGTCAATTATGAGGGAAGATCAGGCGAAGGACTAAACATGCTTCCATAAGTTTTGATGGTCTGATATGGAGCAACGCACATGCTGAAACCAAAAGGGTAAATTTATTTGTACCTTTATATTATTATACTTATAAACATGCTAGTCAGACATGTTTCCATACGTTTGGATGGTCTGACTATAGTTTATCACAAACTGAAAAGAGTATTAATTAAGAACAAACTTCTGGTAAGAAAAGGCAGGTTGAACCTTTTTTCTAAGTTAAACGGTTTAGTCATATATTGCCTTAAAATATTAAATGCATACAATTATATATAATTTGAATATTTTAAACATTTCAAGGCGACTAGGTTGGAAAAACCTACTTACATGCCCAAGGAAGAGAAACGTTGTGGTGCTCTTTGTTTGTGTATATCCAATGACTGAGCTAGACATGTTTCCATAAGTTCGGATGGTCTAACTTTACGCCCTATGTAAGTTGAGTATAAGGGACAAATCATTGAAAAATTATGAGCTATTGTTTGACAATTTTTAACCTTGGGGCTGATTAGAGTATTTACCATTGTGGTTTTGGCCTCGCATATGGCTGACCGAGATTTCTACGTAATTTAAGTTTCGGTTAGAAGTTTGTTAAATTTTCTGCATTTTCTGAGATAACGTTTTTTTTGCTTAGGTCAATTCTCGTATTTTTTCGGTCATTTATTATACTTGGTTTTGTATAAATCTTTGTAAGTTATTTTCTTTACGACAAGCGCTGCCGGAATTTCTACAAAATCAAGGCGTTAGTCAAATCTGGCTTAGTAAAAATCTGGAAAGTCTTCTTTTTTTTGAAAGGTGTTGCCTGATTTTTTGCTAATTTAGGGAGTTAGATAAAATTTGATTTATAAAATGTCAAGATTCTTTTAAATTCTGAAGTTAGTTTTGTATAAATTTTGGAAAGTTACTTCTCCTGCGGAAAACGTTGCCGGAATTTTTAAAAATTCATGGAGTTAGTTAAATTTTGTCAGAACTCAATTCTTATGTTTGAGTTAATAAATAAGTCAGTATAAATATGATAATTTTACTTCTTTAAAGGAGATGCTGCCCAAAGTTTTACTAATTCAAGGGGTTAGACAAAATTTTATTTTCTAGAGTTAGAGATTATTTCAATTTTCACGTTGGAGCTACTATAAATTCTGTAAAGACATTTTTCTTACGGCAAGAGTTGTCGAAAGTTTTATAGTTTAAAGGAGTTAGATTATATTTTGACAGGTGGCGATTCTGACAGTCCACTCTACATAGGGGAGATGTTGTAAAAAGTCTATCTTCCTTTGGACATTAGCTTAGAGGTAGGCTTAGATTCAGTTAACAGGAGGATCTTGAGTGAGAATGTGCTATGGAGATTTATTCCTCATACACTGATAATTAGCCTTGGACATTGACATATCATGTGTTACATGTCCTCTTCATCGTTTCGATTCAGGAATGGGACTAGGTTCAGCTTGATCCCACGAGGATCATCTTCTGTTATCACTGATAACAGGTCGGTTGTCGATTCATCTGTTACGATTCAACTCCAATTCACTCTTGCCAACTCAACCTAAGGGCTTTAGTCATGTAGTTTGAATTGTTTCGTTGGGTTTTGACCCAAACTTTATTGAATGGTCATTTAACAAAGACACCGAGTGTTTTTATTTATGGAAGGTTGGACAAAGTTTGGGGTTTGTATAGGTAAAACAAGGGGTATGAGCGTAGAGAATGGTTGAAGTTGACCTTGTGTGGTATATGGACTTTGGTTGAATCTTTTATGTGATTGCAGGTATGTGTGTGGTTCAGACTCTGGATGTAACTGTCTGCAATCACATACATATGTATGATTGAGAGGAGTCTTACTGTGATTGTGAGAAGTGATCGTCTCATATTGTATAGCCCTTTTGTATATGTACATATGCCTTGAGTGTTCGCACAACCTACTGTGATCGTGAGTAAGGGTTAAGGAGAGTATGCATTGAGAGAAAAGGGAGATTCCCTTTTATCATTTGTTTTTTAGAGTTTTCATAGCCGGACGATGGAGTCCGTGACAGCCATCGAAGTCAAACCCCTTGAATTATATCCAGGCCCTGGATAATGAAGTTTGTCTCCAAGGCTTCGAGAAACGACTACCATTACAAGTATGAACCTGTATACCACCCACTCTCCACAGGATGCAGAAGACGGTGTAGTGATCAACTGCCTTGGCGGTTGTCTAGCGCGAACCGACACTTGGGTGTCGAACGCGACCCTCAAGGAGCGTGTCAACCGACACTTGGGTGTCGAACGCGACCCTCAAGGAGCGTGTCAACCGACACTTGGGTGTCGAATGTGACCCTCAAGGAGCGTGTGAACCGACAATTGGGTGTCGAACGCGACCCTCGAGATCTTCGAGAATCCCACGATTATGGGTACTACATAATATTCCATCATTGAGACCACTTGTGTAAGCTTGCACTGCTAGTCGATATGAGAAGGTCCGGCGTCTACGTGGTTTTTATACTAAGTCTCGCGTGCGTCACCTAACCGATTTCCGTGTTAGAAGGTTATAGGTTCGATATTGAAGGGACTAGGAGTGTTTTGTCTATTTTGTTTTGTGTGAGTATTTAATTTTTATGTTTGTAGTGTGGTGTAAGGTGTGGTGAGTTGTATGCGTCCTAGTCGACCGACGACGAGTCATGCTTGGGACTTCAGGCCCCTAATGCGTTGGTTCGCGTGCGGGTCCGATAGAGGTATGAGACTGCGCATACCCCCCATGCTGCAGCATAAGAGAAACGCCCTCGACTGCCCCACCTCTGCGATTGCAACTGATTAACTTTCGTACTGTGGACTGGTAGCTCGGTGGGGATACGCCCACCGAAGGGAGGTGACAGGTCTCGCAGGTGGAGTAAGTTGTACCTCTCGTAGGCCCTATCCTATCATAGGGGTTCGCGAGAGGTATGGTTGGCGCGTTGAAGTGGTCGCGGACGCTCCATTAGTATCTCGATAATAAACCAACTCCTGCGTGACGCGGCCGGGAGGGTCCCCTTGTCGGACCGATGCCCTCGACAGGTGGCGCCGTTGCTAGGGATAACGGTTGCCTACCGTTGTCCCTTGTGGAACGACATTCGGGTTTGGGAATGTGAAAATTTAGGCAAAGTGGAAAGTTTTTCCTTAGACTTATAAGGTTGATTATACGAAGTTTTGACTATCAACTGAAGATGTCTTAAAACTATGAGGCCCTTAGAAATCGAGCCTTGGTTAGAGGCAGACTGATGATTAAGGCAAAACGATAATATTTTTTTATTGGTCGGATTGGTTTATTAAGGATAGAATGGTTAGTTGTTGCTGGTATTGGATAAAGTGCGAGTGAAGGGTGATGACGTGATTTAATTTTGTTTGAAGTTGTATGGGTGGCGTGAGACTAAGGAGCGTCTCGATTACGCGTTTGCGTACCTTGATACTTATAACGGTAGCTGGAGTTGGTACCTTGTCTGACCTTGATAATTGGCAAGCTTGGATGATGTTTTGCATGAGGCGGAATCAACATGGCGAAGCATGATTATTGTGGGAGTTGGCCCTATGAGGTACTTACTACGGTCGTAGGAGGCATCTGAGTGGTCATGACAGCCGCATGGTACGCTTGCATTGGAATGAGGTCGAGGATGAGTAAGAGAATTTTCCCCTTGCCAAGAGTTAGGAGAAATAAATCCTCCTTTTAGGTGGTATGTTGGACGTCATAGGAACTTCACGGAGGAGTAGGCAAAAAGAGGCTGACAGGTATACGAGCATGGGCGGAGATCCTTGAGTTTGGGTTCTAAGTGATTGATTAAGTTATATAGTCACGGAAGAGTGAGATCTGCCTTGCACTAGTTGACTTATTTGAGTTGGACGTATAAAGCAATGAATAGGTCTAATGAGTGTCGTGTTATGACCTCAATGGAAAAGAGTACGGGAAGTAGTACATCTGCATGACGCCTTCTTTGCAGAAGGAGATTTCCTATCCTAGGGGTTGTTGGAGTGAAAGTTGGAATGACAGTGAACGATTTACTTAGTCTTGTTTTGTGGTTATATCCGCATATGCATTCAAAATCTTGGCACCGAAATCTCTCATCAAGATTTAGTTAAACTTATTTATATTTGCGTGTGTATTATGAATTTCATTACCGAAACCCAAGTTCCGTACATCGGAATTTTACGTAGTCATATTTCAATATTATATTTGTGCATACGTTCATGATTTATAACTGAAATCTCACTTCGCTATTTCGGGGTTTCAAAATTTTACTTCGTTATATTTCGAAGTTATGTATGTATGTGCGTCCGATTTCGCAATTTGCTCATTCTTATTTTTTGTAATATCTACACATGTATTCGATATTTATTTAATAAAACTTTGTAGTTATATCCACATGCATTTATGATTCCATTGTTGAAAACCTATTGCAAGATTTTGAAATTTCACTTCGTTATATTATGATTTCACTTCGTCATGTTTAATTGTGAAACACACTTCGGTATTTTCATAATTTACTAATTCATATTATCATTTTATATATCCGCTTGTAAATTTGTTGGTTATAAAAATCAAATAAAAAACTTTAAGAAGTGGAAAAAACAAAAAAAAATCTTACAGAGATGAAAAATTAGAAAAAAAATAAAATTTGTAACAGTGAAAAAAATAAAATAAAATAAAAACCTTGAATAGTTGAGGGGGAAGAAACATCTATAAACAAATAAAAATAAATAAATATATAAAATTGTGTGCCTAATAAGAGATCAAACACTATATTAGTATCAATTATAGTCCAATGTATGCAACACGGAACTATTAATTACTGTTTCTCCTCTTACTTGACGAATACGTATGGTAACCTTAACCCATACATGATGAAAAGGTCATTAATTATATTAAGGTAGATAAATCAGACCTAATGATTTAGCTGAGTTAAACGAATTACTCGCTCTTGTATATCAAAATCAAATTTTTCGCTTGTGGATCATAGCCTTGCGAGGAGGTTGCCGGGGGGATATCTAACGGTTTTGGCTCTACTGTAAAAAAACTAATGAAAAAAAAACTAGCAAAGAACAGTCAAAGAAGGGTTACAACACAATCCTAACTACTTCACTCTTATCCCAAAGTCGTATAGCTATGCAACCTATGTTTTCTAACACCTAACTCTAAGGACTCTCAACCTACCCATCCTGACTCCCAGTTTAAAGAGAATGATTCAAAATAAAAAAAATAAACGAGTAGGAAGGCAGTAAGAAACATTATTAGAGGAGAATGTTAAAATACTAAAAGGTAATGAGGAAAATAAAAAGTTAGAAAGAGAAATTACAAGTTTTGAAAGGGCAAACACTCACTCATTGTTACATAATAAACCTTAACCCATCTACCTCGGATATAACCTAAAATATAACCATGTAAAATCTCGAAATCCTGGAGTGCGATTTCAGTAGTGAAATCTTGAATGCACACTCGAATATAACCTCAAAATACAACTAAGTAAAATCTCGAAATCATCAAGTATATTTTCGTAATGAAATTTGGAATACACGAACAGATATAACCTCAAAATACGACTAATTAACATTTTCAGAGGATTGAATAGTGGAGATGCGATGGGTCTACGAACACTCTTTCATTAGTCGAAGAGGACACCGTCTACTGTGGGATGCTCTTGCATAGGCTCGGGTGATAACAACATGAAGGAAAAAAATGACTGCTCAGATTCAATCATAGGTAAGAAATGTATCCTTTCAACAGTCATGCATAGATCCATCAACCTGGAGTTGGTATACAAGATTAGGTAAGGTTTCGACTCTGTATCTGTAGGAATACTCTGTCTCTTCTGGATATCTACAACTCAGACAAAACCTGAAAACCCCAACTAAAATCACCCTCCCACGATGACAAGCAGTATGGAATGAGGATCTGTCAGATGCAACCCCTGACTTTGAGAGGTTGTGGGAGACTCTTACCCTCTTCCCGAACAAGAATCATGTCAGTATATTATGGCTGCTATCTTTGATGGTGTCCCCGTCCGCGGTTTTGCTAAGGAGTCAGAGAATGAAAGTGAAGTTGGCCTGTACATATTGTAAGTGGCCATTCGAATCCACACGCCACCTTTGGTAGGAGTGTCTTACGGCCAAATGCACCTGAAATGTCGTGGTTGGGGTTACATTGCCGATGCGGTGAAAGACCTGATTTGGGAAACCATTTGGCTGGACAAAAACAGATTGAGGTTTCAAAGAAGACCCTTCTCAAATGTGGAAATAAAAAAACACATCAAACAAGGGTTGAATCACGATATTTGGGTAGATTGGAGGAGGCAAGCAATAGTAGGTAAGGAGAGAAGAAATCAGATTTGTGATTTCTTCGTACGTAGGTGAAGAATCATCAACTCAATAGAGCACTCTGCAAAGGGGTTAGTGGTCTCAAAGTGCATATTGGACCTAAACAATTTGGGAGGTAGAAGATAAAGGGTAAGGTAGTTCGCCTTGAGGCCTAGTCAGTGGTACATTAGGGTGATTGTAGGATGAACCAAGGCACTCGGTTCAACATGGGCCACGATAGGTCAACAGAGGAGGAGGGCGACATAGTGTCAAAGGGTCATTGGGACCTGGTAGTAGGTTTTGACCGGTCGTAGAGACCGGTGTTAGGCCATGGGGGGCCTGTGTATTAGGTAGTGAATGGTTTGCAGTGGTCTGCAGCGGTAGTTAGACAAAGTTACTTTGACTAGAATCTTACTTTGGTATCTAGTTGCACCACAACCAACGACTCGTTATTGGGGCTATCGAGTAACTAGTACATCTAGAAAAGCTAAAGAGTTTTTTGCAGGCAACTGCATGTAAGCTAAGCTAGCTGATGATATCAGTATTTCGTGTCAAATTGTGAGGTCGTCGGCCTCTATTCAATTGCGTATGCAATGAAATTGCTATATTTAGAGGTGGGATATATGTATATATATATTCTATGTAGCATTCCAAATTTAACGGATGTCCCGAAGGATACCCTCCAATTTTCACAAACGGTGGTACCAGTAGCTTAGAGGCTCTAGAAAATTCAAATTTAGGCCCTGTACATTTAGCTTCATATGTACTGGTGGTTTGACAAAGCCCATATGGGTACCTCCCTCAGGGCCTAGTTGCACCACTTGCCATCCGCCATAATTTGTGGCGGATTGGTGGAGGTTAAAAAGATTGAGAATCGTGTCGAACTGGAGGCCTGGTTGCAGTTATTGTCCGCTATATTTCTTCTACAAAAAAGTTAAAAAAATTGTCTGACTGATCTCCACCCGTGAAGGTGTGCACTCGCCAAAGAAGTCAGTTTGTTGAGAGGTTCAAAGGACCACCCTCCACAAACCGCCGTGCACAGACGGGGAAATAAAAAACACTCACCATAACTTATGTCGACGGTATCGCCAAGTTTGGCGAGTACGTGGCGAGTAAGTGCAACCAGGCGCCAACTCGCCAAACTTGGAGTACGGCGAGGAGTGCAACCACGCCCTCAATTTTCCAAACGGCGGTTCAAATTTAGGGTTGGACCCCACAGCCGCGCGGACGATTTTCGTCCTTCCCACCGCCGACAACAATTTTCCTTCGCCAGCGGAGAGGCGGAGTTGGAGGGGATCCCACCTCGCCCATTTTTTTTTCCATCCTCTGTCGTTTCTGTTTTCCGAACAGGAAAGTGGCAGAGGACTTTCCAATTCGGGCAAGGCGTTATGGGCGTTCGGTGAGGCTGATGTGGACCTGGGTACAAGACGTCATTCCGCGCCACTGTCCTTGGGCGACGTTGTGTGGCGTGCGGCATCATGGGTGGGGCAGCGGTGGGGCAACACCCCGCAGAAGGGGTCGACTTCAGTTGGGGAACTGATGCAACCCTTTTGCGACCGTTGGTCAGGGCCGTTGCGGTGCGGTTGTTCCAGGGGACATTTCGACCGTTGTCGACCTCCTTGTTTGTATCCACGGTGGAACCACGGGATTCCACGGTCCCACCTGGGAAAGGGCGAAGGCGATGTGGGGCGCAGTGAGCATGCTCTCTCGGAGTCCGTGGCTGTTTCGGGCAATGCACCCGTATTCGTCACACTCGATGTGTCCACCATAGCCGATCGTTGTTGAAGGTCGCGCCTACGGATCGGGGTATCACCGCGGTTGCATGTCTCTGTCGTCTGCGACATATCCCTGTGTTGTGGAGGGGGAGAGGTTGTGCGCCATTGTGAAGCCCATGGACAGCGGTGTAGAAGACGTTGGGGACTGGGCAGCGCGAGGCGTGGTAGGCGACAATGAGGTTGACAATAACGACAATTTGTTCATGGTTGTTTTTATTGTTATACAGTTGGTGATGCAGCGGAACAGGGCGACTCTTGCTGTTCTCAATGCAGCGGCTTCATCCTGTTCAGCTGCACACCCTGAAATGGGAGAGGTTCTTCTGCTTCTCGCTAGGGGCTTCCTGCACAGCGTTTCCCTTGTGTCCGCCGCCATGGACAGCGTGAACAAGCGATGGAGGAGACGATCCAGGAGTATGTGGGTTCTGGACCGCCATGGTGGGACGTGGAAAGATCTCCAGAAGGTCGGTGAGGCTCATGACAAGGTCTTCGTCCGGTTCTGCAGACTCCCTCAACCACTTTTCTATGAAGTTGCACAGCGAATAGCGCCACACATTCAGAGAAAGTTGACGAACTGGAGGCAGCTAATTCCAGTTGCACAGAAGTTCGCGTGCGCGTTGATCAGATGGGCCACAGGAGGCTATTACCGGCAGACGAGCCACGAGATGGGGATGGGGCTGGCGAGTGAGTTAAGGAGTAACGAGGACGTTGCGGACGCCCTCATCAAGGAGTATGGCCACCTCATAAGGTTCCCAGAAGGTCGCCGTCTACAGGAGGTGATGGATGCGTTTGACAAGAAAGGTTTCCCAGGGTGCGTGAGTGCGATTGATGGCACGCATTTATACATCGAAAAGCCAAAGAACGAGCGGGCGGAATGCTACTACGACCGCACGAGGCAGTTCTCGCTTATGGCGCAAGTGGTGTGCGATCATGAGTGTCAGATCCAGGATGTTTTCGCGGGGTGCCCTGGATCGGTGCATGACTCACGTGTCGTTCGCATATCACACATGTACAAGGATGCGCAGGACGGGCGTGGGATATTCCATGGTGGCACATCCTTTCTTCATGACGGCACACCTGTCCGCGGCTACGTTATCGGGTACGCAGGGTACCCATTGCTGCCTTGGCTGATGACACCGGTTGGAGGAGACGAGCGCACGCCCCAAGAGGTGAATTTCGATGATTGCCACACATTGGCGAGGAGTTGCAATGAACGCACGTTCGCACTTCTGAAGGGTGTGTGGCGAAATTTCTTGAGGCGGCAAATCGACAACATGAAGACGATCATGAAGGAGTTCATGGTCGTCTGCATTTTGCACAATATGATGGTCGACATGCGAATCGACGTCGACTTGGATGACCTTGACTCGGACGACGACGACGATCAAGCAAACAGTGGAAACTTTCGTTGTCGACGACGTCCGCGTGTCCATCAGGCTGTTCAGCAGCCCCGGAAGAACCGTCGGGACGACACGTATGGTAGCGCAGAGGGTAGGGCGGCGAAGGCGAGGCTCATCTCGCACGACAATCACCATGTGCGGGTGTATGGCCGACCACCTGCCAACCCCTGGAGACAAGCGCGAGCTGCACCGTAGACACAAACAGGAAAGGACGGCGGAATGTTCTCCCTCTCTCTCTCTCTCTCTCCCTCTCGCCGTAGATAGATAGATAGATATATACATTATAGATAGATAGATAGATAGATAGACACGTAAATATATCGATAGATAGTCAGACAGGTAGATAGATTGATTCTATCTACCTGTCTAAATATCTATCTTTCTATCTATCTATCTATCTATCTATCTATCTATCTATCTATCTATCTGTTGGTCTATACATCTACCTTTCTTCCACCTGCGTATCTGACTATCTGTCCACCAATCTATCTATCCACCGATCTATCTAGCTACCTATTTATCTGTCTATCCACCCATCTATCCATCTGTCTATCCACCTGTCCATCTTACTATTTGCCCACCCATCTATCTATCCACCGATCTATCTATCTACCTATCTATCTGTCTATCCATTTGTCTACGCATGGAGCCTCTCCAATACCTATGTGTGAGGGCATGTGCGTTTGTCGAAATCAGTCAGGTAATTTGCGTAGCACGGTGGTTGCACATGCAGACAGGAGGTTATGCACTCATGAACGATATCAGTTGCCATTCCAATGATATTTCTGTGAAATCGGTTTTCAATCGTGTGCTAGTCAGTTTTAATTTTATTTCTCTTGTTTTTTTATCTATCTTTTAAAGTGTTTATCATTCGTGATGTGAATGTCTTCGAAACTGTCACGAACCGAAATGTCTTCGATAATGGTTGGCATTCGTGACGTGAATGACATTTGTGATGTGAAATGTTCGTAATGTGACCAACGAATAGGCGGTGATACAGCTTCACAATGTGCTCATAATTTCATTATATTCAATCGTTTATTAATGGCAAAAGTAGATATGGACATGTGAAAATGTATATGCATATACATAACGAAATGCACATGTTGACGACGAGCGACAAGCCAAAAAAACGATATTATTCGGAAAGTTCGAAAAAATGACGAGAACAGACGGCATGAAAACGAAAAAGGTCATACACACGCATCCGCACGCAAGCAATGCCGCACCAATTATAGACCGGCACACGAACAAAAATATTCAAATATTGGACAAGTGCAGTATCCAGAGATGGTTGTTCGGCGGCAAAATTTTGTCCTTCTTCCACTCCGTTCTCACAATAATCCCAAAAAAAAGCACTCAAAGCACCAACCAACATCGGCAACGGCCTCGTTCCGGGCATTGTTTCTCACACGAAGACTACCACGTATCCAACCGGCGATGCATCGTTACAACATGCTTGACATGTGCTCGTCTTCACACCCATGCCGGCAAAACAGCAATCAGGCGAGCGGGTGATGATTGCTTCTCGCCGCGGCACGAACACACACACACACACACACACATGACGATCGAAGTTCATGACGTTAGGTACATTACACATCGGCGGCGGCCGACTACTATTCTCCTCGAGTGCCCTTACAAAAGAAAAAAAAAA
>BFEA01000156.1:2056275-2069770 GCA_003427395.1 Chara braunii | reverse complement strand
CTCTCTCTCTCTCTCTCTCTCTCTCTCTCTCTCTCTCTCTCTCTCTCTCTCTCTCTCTCTCTCTCTCTCTCTCTCTCTGTATTGGTCGGTTGCTCGCTCTCGCTCTCTCCACGACTGATGTGCACACGTACTCGGAAGGGGGGCTTCGACTCCTGTCACCACAACCCGGCAGAGAGACAGGCACGGGCGATCTTATGTCGTGACTCTGTCCAATTCGTGAATTTATAGCTCCGGACGAGGGCAGAAGATCCTACCCGCACTCGGAGTTTGACGACCAGCCCGCCCCCCCCCCCCCCCCCCCCGTGACTAGCCACCGTGGTGTCGGACCCGACACGACCCCTTCCATTCACCGAGGGATGCGGCAATGCACGAGCAGTGACGGTCCGCTGACAGATGTGACAACCCCGTTTTTTTTTTTTTTTTTTCTGCATTCCTGTTTTTCTTCTACTTCCCCACATCTATTTTGTACCCTGTACCGTTTGTTACCAGCCTCTTCACTACCCACCGCTTTGAAGGATAGGTTCCCCTACACCCCCCCAGTACTCCGTGGTCCGCCCGAATTCCGGGCACCCATCACACCAACCAGGAGCTGCAGCACAGCGTTCCCTTCACCCATGGCTGATGCGACTGCACCTATCTGGGTCGCCATTTCACCTATGCTCCCGGCGATGATGGTGGCACCTTCCTTGCTCACTTGAGCAATCGTCGTCGCGACTCTATCCAAACCGTCCACGTACACACGTGTGGACTCAGCCATGGCAACTCCCACAAACGACACAGAAGATGGGTCATCTCCAACATGGACTCTGCTGTCGCTGGTTCGCCTGAACTTCGACCTACTTCCCGGCGTGTCGGACCCTCCTCTGTCTGACCCTGCTTGCTCACCTGAACCTCCCCCCGTGCCTTCTGCTTCAACTCCACCCATGGTGTCCGAGTTCATGGCTTCATCACACGTCCCAGACGGTCTTTGTAACACCCACTTCATCGCCTGCCAAAGACGTTGATCGAATGTGGCGTAAAGACCTTCGGCCTCTCTCTCCTCTTCGGTCATATCCCAATACGATTGATGGTCTGACCGCCCCACCTTATCCACAAGCAGTTTCAGCTTCTGTCCCAGGTTAAACCGTTTTTTCCTGCAGTCCTCGGCGGACCTCATCATCCCTTCCTCTTTCATGCGCTCGGACACCCACTCTTGCCTCTCCCCCTTCTTCATGCACTTGTGCCTGACGGACGCATCTGCCATCATGGCGTCATCCTCACGTTGCCATTTCGCCAACGCCAAGCACTCCTCCAACGTCCAAGGCACTATCTTTTTGGCAGGAGTTTGTCCTTTACGGACTCCCTCGTTAACTGGTGTCGGGTTGTTATTGGTCTCCTGCCCGCCTACGTCCTTTCCACTCCCACTCGCCTCCGCAGGGCATGCAGGTGGTGGTGGAGTACACCCTCCTCTGCCACGTCCTCCCCGTGCCGGCTGTCTTGCCCGACCGCTTTATCCACTGCTGTCACTTGTGGCTTGTCGCCCTTCACCTCGCCCCCTTCCATCACCACGGCTGGCCGGTGGCAAGCCGCCACGCAGACGATCGACGGACTCGGACGACCCAACCTCGACTGTGACCTGCTGGAGGGCTGCATGAGGGCACACCTGCCCTTCACGCACACCACTGCCACTGTCCACGTTCGCCCCCGTCGTCGCATGTAATTGCCCATGTCCCAACTCCCTGTGGCAATGTCCCCTGCCCACTCCCGATTTGTGCCCCACGTGTCAAAAAGTCGTTTTGTCCATGGTTGTACACACCGCCATTCCACTACTGGTTGGATGTCACCCCGTTAGACCGCTGTGGTCCTGACAGATCGTCCACTGACATCCGTCTAGGGAGACCATCGGAGAATGGCTCCTTGTACTCCCCACACAACGCCGCTGTGAAACTGCCTGCACCGGTCGTGCTGCCCTCGTGCATGGGCATGTGAGCGGGAGTCCGTTGTGAGTACACAGCGCCAGACAAACTGCCGCGGCCGACCACGCCCCCATGGTCATCTCGAGCATGGTAGAAAGGCACATGACCCGATCGCACATCTTGGAGGCCGGGCGGATCGTTCCTCCATGCCGGCAGTTGCCCAACAGCCGCGGGGAAGGTAGGAGGGACACCGAACTTGTCAGCGTCCTGACTCAGCATGGACAAGTGGGTGGATGGCGGAACGGAGTGCAAACCTTGATACTGCGCCGATTGTTGGGAACTGTGGCGAGAACCTCCGATACCTCTGTTTTCGCCGTCCTCGATCTAACGTTGTCTGTCCATGCTCACAAAGCAGATGACAATGCAAAAACACCGTGACCTTCGTCCCCTACGAAAAACGGACGAAAATGGCAACGCAAAAGGCGAGAGCGAGGAGGAGAACAACACAGGCCAGGAAGATGGCAATGACAAGGATGACCGACAACCCTAGCATGAAGAGGATTGTGGGATGAAGGGAAATGCAAGGAGTATGGACATCTGTGGAGCTTGCTCCCCTTCCGCAGCAGCAACAGATATGACCTTTGCTGCCAGGCAGGTTGATCCCCGACGCCTCTGCCGTCGTCACTGCCGCAGACACACGAGGCTGCAGGGTCGTCGACTCTTGTGCTGCTGAACTGGTTGTGGGTGGCAACTGCCATGGGCGAAGGACACATCGGGCCGGAACGGGGGACTGGGAAATCGGGAGATGACACCGACCAATGGCTGATGCGGACTGAGCGAGGAGCCTGCAACGTGGCACGCATGCAGGTGATGTTTTCGTCCGTCGGGAGGGGAGGACGCCCCTGATGACGATGTCCCCGCCAACCTCACTGCAGATTGGTGGGACTCGGGCTGCCACATTCGGGAGACCGCCGCTGCGCTCGCTGGCCTTGTTGCTCGTACCATTGCCAATCGGAGGAAGCAGTCGATGTCCAAGGTACGCTCCGCAAGCTGCTCCTACAGCCCGACGATGTGGAATGTGCGGTGACAGGGCCGCTAGGATTGCATGAACCCCTTGCATGCCTTCGAACAGCCTGAGGTATGGCGCTTGGAATGATTGTGGAAGGTCGGTAACGGCTGCCCGGGTTGTCGCTTGCATGGGACATGCACGGGACAGTCGTCGTTCGAATGCTCGATGCAACGGATGTCCCTTTCCTGTCTTTTTTTTTTTTTTTTTCGGTTGCCGTTCACGTCATGTACAACCCTTTTTGAAATCCTCCCGCCCGCCAAACCCGCCCAGCCTCCCCCTTCGAATTTTGAATTTGAACCGTTGTATGAGACCACGCGCGCCAGCAGCGGGAAGGGAGCCTGGATGACCCCAACGCAAGGTGTTGGACCCTTCGTCGGCCTACGACGGGTCGTTCTCGGTACCCCCCCTCCCCCCCGAAAGAAAAGACACATCAACCACGCCTTCCACTTGTGTGACACCCACTTCTTGTCCTGGTACGGCTGTGGATCACCTGCTTGGACCACCGGAAGTCCGCACACGAGCACAGTCCCCGACCCTCCGTCGGCATCGGAGCGGATGCCCCCCCCCCTACCCTTCCGTCGCCACCGGGAAGTGCTGTCGCTAGGGGGTACGAAGGGCCCGCCGCCTGAGTGGAAACACTCCTCCCATGTTTCCAAAGACCGAATCCGCTCGCTGTGGGGTCTCGCTGTGGGGTCTCGCCGAAGTGGTTTTGGAAACCATATTTCTTGCCGCGCGGCTGTGTGGGGTCTCGCCGAAGTGGTTTTGGAAACCAAATTTCTTTCCGCGCGGCTGTGGGGTCCAACCCTTAGGCTGGTACATTTAGCCTCAGATGTACTGGTGGCTACTTGCCTTCCGTCCGGCTTGCGAAAAATATACATCCAGGTAAAACGGGCTGTGCAAGCGTTGTGTATTGCCTGGATGCTTTTGTTGCAAACCGGCAGGCCAGTACATCTCCCCACACGCGGTGCGAGCAGTGCCTCGTTGCAGAAAAATGGCTGGGAAAGTGGTGGTCAGACCGAGCGGTGGCCCTAAAGGTTTCCTGGGGCTGTGCGACCGGCCCCAAAATACTGCTTTCCGCCGGTCGTGACCCCTATTCTATTGAGCTCAAGTAGAATACGAAGAACCTGCTGCTCGAGGACGCAAAACGACAAAACACCTTCATCATCCCCCGCGCAGCCTGAGGGTTGAGAATACCCACGCGTTTTTCGCCTGAAATTCCATCCGAACTGGAACCCCATTGCGGGGAGTTCAACCCTCGGCCTGAGCAGCGTTTTAGGCTTTTAGCCGAGGCGGGCCGTGCTGCTCTAGCCCGACACATTTACGCCGGTGCCACGTGTCGCGACCTACATTCCTTCGGCACCTCATCCACGCACTGCATATGTTATTCTCTGGTTGCATGGGCGACGCGTACCGTCATCGTCGTCGTTTTTCTTCTTTCTCGCAAAGGCGTCGATCAAACAATCGTTCACGGCGATAGCAGGAGTGGGACTCTTTGGCGGACAGGCACCGGAAGGCGGCCCTGCAATTGATTGATCGATAGATCGGTAGAAAGATAGGCGGGTAATGAGCAAGTACAACGATGATAGGTGTTTTGGGGAGAGAGAAGAGAAAGAGAGAGCGGAAGGGGTTATTACTATTACTGAGAGCTTGCGGATGATCATCGAGCGGTGACGATTTCGAATGATCGAGGAGGGGCCGACCGGTGGACGTACGGTGCCGAGGGAGAGAGAGAGGATGGCGATGATGGCCTTATTCCCAGAGAAGAGGGCGGGGATGGGGTCTCCGATGGCTCCTCCGTCGAGCTCGAACGAATTGGGGAATCTGCGGTGTCCCGCAGCGCTTAGGCAGCTGGAGTCGTGCGCGGCTCTTGTGGTCGGTGCCGGAGGCGGCGGCGGCGGCGGCGGAGGGGGAGTTGGGGGGGGAGGAGGCGGAGGTCGGGTAATCGTGGTAGGCGGGGGGGGCTGTCCTGCCTCCAAGTTCCCGCCTCCTCTCTTGTCTGGCTACGACAGTTTCCGGGACTTAGGCGTTCCAGAGGCGTACTCCAGTGCCTCCAGCTTCGTCCCATCTACGATCCAAAGCGGTATTCTCTGTTCGACCAGGGATGTCGACACTTCTGGCATGGTCTTGTCGGGGGCGGGTTGTCGTTACTCAGATCCGTTGGATTACGATCTGTCCGTCTGTGGCGCTCCCAGCAGCGAGACGGAGGACGGCTACGGTACCAGGTCCAGATTCGGTGGGGGAGGTGACGGCGATGGCGGCGAATCTTTTGGACGGAGAACTCCATCGCCGGCAGACAATGGTGGGAGAGGATTAGGAGTTGGAGGTGAAGGTGAAGGGGAAGAAGCTGCTCGCTTGGTTCCCGGTCGATCGAAAAACTGCCGATGTCTCTATCCATGTCCCGGGCGCATTTGTGGCTTTGATCGGGATTACCGCACTAATAATTCTTACCAATCGGGATCGGGACGTACGGTTGACGATAGGCCGGGTTGCTCGTCCGAGGACGGCTCCCACTGTTATCGTTTGTCGGGCCTCGGGCGGCAGAGGAGGAGTCGGCCGCATTCACTTCGACGCCAGTCGCTGTATCCCCACCTTCAGCAGGGACAGTATCAGAGGGGTGTTGGGGGAGGGGAGGAAAGGTATGGCGATGAAGAGCACTGCCTGCGAGAGCAATTTCTGCGGCAAGATGAGGCGAGCGAGAGGACGGTTGGGAGCGTCACGTCGGAGGCGGGCAAGGGTTCGAGCAGCTTGTCAGGACCTTCTTCCACCTACGGTCAATACAAGGACAGGTGGAGGGAGAGATGGCCGCCGTTTGGGGTATCGGTGCATTCGGCGTCGTCGTTGCAGCCGCTTTTGTCGTCGGCGGGGCGCACAGGAAGCGGCGGGGTAGATGGCGGCGGTATGGGAGGAGAAGAAGGGGACGATGAGAGAAGTGGGGAAGTGGCATTATCGAAAGAGGATGGGATGAGCGGCGCAGAGGGGGCAAGCGGGAGGGGGGAAGGTGAGGAAGGGACAGAAGCAGCGGCAGCTGATACGGCGAGGGCCGGGGGGGTAGAGATGGCTGGACGAGGCGATTCGTCAGGCCGTTCCCGCGCGGTCGTGGGAGCAGCAGTAGCAGCAGACTGTGTATCGCCTGATGGAGGGGGCGGAGGGGGTGGGGAGGGCGGGGAGAATGCAGCGCAGGATGACGCCGGGGTCACGGATGGCGGTAGCAGGGAGTTGGACGCTCTCCCTGGCGCCGCCGACGGAGTGGGTGCGGGAATGATCGTTGAGGTCCCGCAGTCGGGGGAGGAGGACGATCCCGGAGAAGTGGGGCCGTCGATGAAGCCTCCACGCGGGGCCGTCGTTGATCAGCTGCATCGTCGCTCTCTGGCAGAAGTGGCAGCACGCACTGTGATAGAGGGGGTGGAAGATCTGCTCAACTCCTTAGCGATCCAGTCGGATGATGTCATTTTCAGTGAGTGGAAGAATCCTCTCAGAGAGTGCATGCCCGTGGACGACCGTACGGTGGACTTCCGCCTCACGTATTGTTTTCGCGCCCACCTTCCCCAGGGGAGGTTAGCGCAGGTGATGAACATGAACATGAAGCCCAGCGTACCGCTGGGCCCGGGGGGTGTTCCCGCCGGCGGGCTGCAGAGCTTGAGGTATCTTGGGCCGGATGCTTCGCCGTTCATGTTTTCAAATTTGAAACGGATAAGCGGAGCGGATCGCGCGCCCGCCGCCGCCGCACCTGTCCCTCCTGGACCAGCTCCCGCCGGCCCTTCTCCTGGAGCGGTGCCTGGAGCTCTCCCGGGGGGGGGGTCCTCTCTAAGAAGAGACGATGAGAGGTTGGTGCATCATATCCCCGACGAGGAGGAGGAGAGAGACGGAAGCGGTGCGTGCGTGGACCCAAACCGCCCACCTTGCTTGAGAGTGCAGATCAAGGATAATGATGTCCGTCTGCGGAATAGCAGCAGCACGAGTGAGGGAAGGGCTGCTGGCGCTGCAGCTATGGATCTGGTCGCGGCTCATGAGATGGCGGGCGAAAGGCGTGCAGGGGAAGCGGCGGTGGAGGGAAAGGGGTTGCCGAAGGCCGCAAAGGAGTTTTGCCCGAGATTGCTGGGTTTGAAGAGGACTGCTAGCCTAGACGGGTTCGACAGGGCGGAGCGAAGCGGAGCGGTGGAGATGTCCGGTCAGTGGCGCGCGCCGAACGCAGGCGCAGAGGACCGGCGGTGTCCGGACAACGAAGCATCGTCCAGTGTGATGGGGGACGGCGGCGGGTCCGCCGGGACCCCGCCGTACAGGATTGAATGGCGGGGATCGATGTGGAATCGCACGGGCGTGGGCCGGCCTGTTTCCCCCATAAGGGGTGTAGACGGCAAGGAGGTGGGGGGCGGAAGGGATGCGGAGCGGGGCTCGGGAGCGGGAGCGGGGGGGAAGGGAGCGGGAGATGGCTGCGCGGGCTGTGGGGCGGCAGCAGTGCAGGCGCCCATCAATGCAGTGGCGGGGGCCCGGGGACCGAGGAGGGATGCCCTAATGATGCTAGACAGAAGGGATTTGCCGCTTCGGAAAGACGACGATTGCGCGCTTATGCTGTATGATCACGCAGGCTCGCCAGAGGAATGGGAGATCGACTACAATCAGCTGCATATCCATGAGAGAGTGGGGGTGGGTGGATTTGCGGAGGTGTTTCGTGGAACCTGGCAGGGCACTCCCGTCGCTGTGAAGCGGCTGGTTGGCGACTGCGCCCGGCCAGCAGTTGTGGACCAGTTCAGAGCCGAAGTGCGCACCCTCTGCCGGGTGCGACACCCTAACTTGATTCTTTTTATGGGCTTCTGTACGAGCCCGCCGAATTTGTGCATCGTCTCGGAATTTATGAGAAAGGGTAGTTTGTATAATATTCTTGCCAAGTACGGCCCCATGGAGCCCGCAAAACAGATGGCTGTGGCCATCGCTGTGGCGAGGGGTATGACCTACCTCCACAGTCGCAATCCCCCCATCTTTCATCACGACCTCAAGAGCCCTAATATTCTAGTGGACGATCTCTGGCGCATAAAGATATGCGATTTCGGCCTCGCGAGGGTCAAGCGGCACACTCGAGGGGTTACCAGCTTTGGCTCTGGAACGCCGGCGTGGATGGCGCCAGAAGTCCTTCTGGAGGAGAAATACGACGAATCTGCCGACGTGTACAGCTATGGCGTCGTCCTCTGGGAGCTCATGACCGGCCGCGAACCCTGGAAAGGCGTCGATCGACACCAACTTGTCACCGAGGTGGCTTATAAGAATGAGAGGCTTCCCATTCCGGAGCGGGGCAATCCTATCCTCGCTCGTCTGGCACAGGCGTGCTGGCAGAAGCGGCATTTGCGACCAAGTTTCGTCCAGATTCTTCGCGAACTCGAGGTCCATGCGACGTCCTCGCATCCGTCTCTCAACAATCATGTTGCCCCTCCTTACTCGTTGGCCATTCCGTATGGCCATTTTCTCCCTCCTCTTCTGCCTGCTCCCCCAGGCGTTCTCTCCCCCTCTCCATCAGCCGTGCATGCATACGATCACCGCCATGGCCAGTTTCACCGGAGGTGATGTATGGATGACCTGGCCTGCTGAGATACCGTCTACGTCATCCGTCCGTTTGCTTGTCGTCTTACGTTTCCATCGTCGTCGTCGGATTGCATTTGTTCCGTGGGGGCCTTCGTTCTCTCTCTCTCTTGTCCCATCAAGTTAGGGTTTGCTGCGCACAAGTAGTAGGATGAACCTGGTCACAAATTTGTGAGCAGGATTCTTTCGTTTGCAGCAGGGGCACATGGAGTAGGATGACCCTGGACAAATATGTGAGCAGGGTTCTTTCGTTTGCAGCAGGGGGGAGAAGGTGTAGTTTTCTGCAGAGGGTACATTTCGCCCTCTGCCGCCCGCGGTTGACTGGTCAACTGCCACGTGTCAAGTCTCCGTGCGCCCACGTCGAATTGTCGTTGTGCGCCCGTGTACAGCTCATCAGCCTTTTCCTAATCGGATTAGCGTCATCTCTCTACTGCCTCACTCCAACCCCCCCCCTTCGCTAATTAGTTGTTGTTTGATAAAGGCCACTTTGATGGAGGCTCAAGCATTCGGGACATCCCGCCCTTATTTGCAGCACGTTGTGTCAGTTCACTCGTCCTCCTATTCTTTGTTGTGGGCTCATTTGACACCGCCGCCGGCTGATGTGTCCCTTGCTGATGTGTCCCTTTCCACGTCGAAAGAGGGAGTCAGGGGCAGCAGCAGCGGAGGATGTTGATAGCAGGAGATTACGATTGGGAGGGGGAAAAGGGGCCTGGGAAGGGGAGGGGGCGGGGGAGGGGAGAGGGCCGGGGAAGGGGAATGCCCCGGGACCGGGGCCGGGGAAAGGGAACTGAGAGAAGGTGAACTTGGTATTTGTTTGGACCGGATCGGTGCGCTTCACTAGTTGCGATGGAACTCTTGATGGAAAAGGGTTCATGGTGTTTTATTTATTTTATATGTAGTTTTCTCAGGCGTCTTCAAGACCCGGGATTTGAAATTTGAGAAGGATGATGATCGGGTTGTGTACAGATTGTGGTAAAAGCTCATTTTGCCTCCATTTACGAGGTCGGTGTACAGCCAAGTCAGCAAAGGCGAGCTCCAGAATCGTACTTATCGCTCGCTCCATTTACCGCGGCTACCTCTGACTGATTGGACTCGAAAGGTTCTGGCTTGAATTGTGATTAAGTTGAGCGGGTGATTTGCTGACCTGGAAGATGTCCAGCACAGCTTCAAGCGTAGCAAGGCGCCGCCACCAGGGATACCCTGCTTGGTGTCGCAGGACTATAGCAAAGTGCAGGACTACAGCAAAGTGCAGGAGTATAGCAAAGTGCAGGAGTATAGGAAAGTGGCGCGCCGGTCTTTCTCTTTCTCATGGTCCATTTCAGTGTTGTTGTTGTTGGTTGTGCTCTAGCAAATTTGATGCATTGCAATTGGATTGAAGAGAACAGTTGTTGTGTGTGGGGATCGGGAGGAGGAGGGTGCCGATCTGGATCTGCTGACGTGGAAAGATGGATGTCCAGCGCGGCAGGCCAGGACGCTGCCGCGTTGGAAACCCTGCCTGCCTGCCTGCCTGGGGAGGTCGCAATGGTGCATCATCCTCTTCCTCCGCGTGCTCTATTCTACTGTTTTAAAAGAATGTGCTCCTGGCCGCATTCCAGTGTGCATGTGGCCTGCCACGCGTCATCACCACAGCGCGACACGTCAAGCCCCGTCTGCTACACTTGACCTTTGCTGACGATCCTTTGCTTCCCTATCGAGTTATTACGACGAGCAATGAGGTGTGTTTCCAAAAGTAGGAGTAGGAGGAGGAGGAGGAGGAGGAGGAGCAGAAGGTGTTGTTCGTTTATTTGCGCCTTTCGGCCGTTGCGTTGAATTACTGTTACGTTGATGGCTGCGCTTCTCTTAGCTCTGGTCCATTGGATTGGCGATCAGACAACCAGAGTTTCGTTCTTCTGTCTTCAGGATTTGGGTCGTTTATTTTTTCCCCTTTTTTTCAGGAGGGAATGGTGGTGGAGGTGGCGTGGATCTGTTTCAGACCTTGATGATCGGACGACTACCTTCTTCCCGCCGAACCCCCCCCCCCCCCCCCCGATCTCCCTATCTCCCCGGTACGGTACAGTCATTACGAGGGTGCGTTATGCTCGTGGGAAGACGAGAGAGGGAGGGAGGGAGGGAGGGAGGGGGTACGGGGTGACCGACTCTTGGCCAGATCGTTGCCGGCGACAGGCGATCGGATTTTGGGGTCGCGGCTTGGATGGAAGAAGAAGCTCTCTTCTCCAAGCTCCGACTTCCTATCGTCCCCCCCTCCTCCTCTCTCCCCCCCCCGGTCCAACGGTACGCACCCTCATCGCGACTGTATCGGGCCGGAAAGCTAGGTTGAGTACGTATCATCAATCATGATGAGGGTGCCTTGTGTTGGGCAGAAGACGGCTGCTTCGCGGGAGGACAAGTGAGTGGCTGGCTGGCAGACTTTCGAAGTCGCTACTTGGTTGCTCGACGAAAGGGATCGCTATCTATTCGATATCCCCGTTCCCTTGCTTTGGGGCAAAATGAGCTTACCTTAATCTGTACACAACCCGAAAAACTGGCATTGGGAAGGGTACGCTTTGGAGCTTTTTACGTGCAGTTCCCGCCACTTTAGGAAGGTCGTCAGCGTAGTGATCCACGTCAGCAGCGTTGTGATCCACGTGTACAGCATCGTCGGCCGCGACTTTAGGAAAGTCGTTGTCTACGGCAGCGCGTAGTGATCCACATCTGCAACATAGTCGTCCACGTGTCAGCAGCTAGCTGTACACGTGTCAACAGCCTAGCTGGCCACGTGTCAGGAGCCTAGTAGTGCTGGATATCACCATGCTCCCACAGTCGACAAGAGAACCAGATCGAAACGGTTTGTGATGTTAATCCATGTCAGCGGAGCCGACGAGAACAAGCCATACAGACACCGTTTTGTGGTGTCCATGTGCATCGCTGGACTGGATTCGTTTTATTGCTGCTGCTTCCTTTTTTTTTTTTTTTTTTTTTTTTTTTTTAAAGCTGCTGCTTTTTTTTTTCTGGTCTCTTTGTTTATGTGTTTTTAACTAAAAATATCATTTTGGCTACTACGCTTTAAAGACGACCGAGAATTGGTCGAGAACTTCCGTTGACTCGGAGTTTACATCAGACTCATCGTGCGAAGAAAATCTCGTCATCAAAACGAAAAAGAAAAAGGACAAGAGTCTCGTGTCTGTCTTAAGTTCCCCACACTAATGCAGAGGCTTTCATGGTAATTGGCGGGTAAAAATTAACGGGGATTTTTCCACGGCGGTAAAAATTGGCGGGAAATTTTCCACGGCGGTAAAAATTGGCGGGAAGTTTTTCACGGGCGGGAAGTTTTCCACGGTTGGCGGGAAGTTTTCCACGGTTGGCGGGAAGTTTTCCACGGTGGTAAAGATTGGCTGGAAGTTTCCACGGTCGAGATTGGTGATTGAATGCAGAGGGACGCATTTGATTATTTTTTCTAATTTCGTAATTTCGTAATTGTTGCTCCTCTCTTTACGTTCACTGAACGTTCCGTGAAGAGCCTTCGACATAGGATTTCTTTTTCTTTTTCTTTTTTCTGGAGGGGGAAAAAAAGGGCGACGGCCTTGTTGGGATATGGTCATAAAACTGACCGGGCTCAGGGAATTCAGAATTATTTTATTCTAGTCATCTGATTGTATCTGGATTCGAACTTGGGTCTGATTCATATTTGAACAGTTCATGGGTGTGGTGTACCAACTGAGCTATACGCCCGTTGGTATAGGTCTTCGTTTTATTATTATTTTTCTCTCGTCTTTTTTCTTCTTCCATCCTCGTTGTTTTTTTTCCTGTCTTGAAGCACCTGGCTGTCCTTGTAAGTCGTCATCCTGTAGGATGTGTCCTTCCTCGATGACCTGTCATCAAGTCAGTAGAGTCCTGATGCATATTATGCACACATGAAAGGACTATTTTGGTTGAATTTGGCCTCTGGTCACGGTCAAATTCATCCTGGAACTGTAGTGTGCGAGAACGTGTCCTTTGCGGGCTTGCCTGGTGAATCTTGAAAGGTTTGGCCTTTTGAAGTCCCAGCGAGCTGCCGTGCCGTTTGTTCTCCTTTGACTTCTATGATTTTTCTAATGCCCTGTACTTGACCTGTATGCTTGTCTGAATACACGCCGTGCCGTTTGTCTCCCTTGACTTCTGTGATGTTTCTGTTGCCCTGTGCTTGACCTGAATACTTGTCTGAATACATGCCGTGCCGTTTGTCTCTCTTGACTTCTGTGATCTTTCTGTTGTCCTGTACTTGACCTGAATACTAGTCTGAATACATGCCGTGCTGTTTGTCTCTCTTGACTTCTGTGATCTTTCTGTTGTCCTGTACTTGACCTGAATACTTGTCGGAATACATCCCACTCTTTGCCTGAAACCTTATGTTTGTCAATCTTGTATGCGTCTCAGTTCACTACTTGTAAATCTTTATCTGATTATTTGAACCCCAAACTGTTTGGATTTTGGATTTTGGAGGATGCATCTACCTTGAGTTGCATCCAGATTCACTCGATGAAGTCCTGATATGAGCATGCCTGAGACAAAGATTAATCCTTGTATCACAGATTAATCCTTGCATCAAAGATTTCGTTGGCTGATTGACTCTGAAAGCTTGTCTCAGAGATTCACCAGAAGATTCCCTGAAATCTTCTTCTATTTATAGAATGCACTGTTGCCGATCGAGTATTCTGCATTGCATCTTGGACGCTCTTGGGTGAGCGGCAGTCTGTCAGTACTCGATGTCCAGTATGGTCTTACCTCCTTCCTTCTCAAGGGATTTCCTGGGGTTGTTCGTTCCCTCCTTCCCCCCTACCCCCTCCACCCGGCCTCCACCCTTCCCTCCCCCTCCCTGCCCCACTTCTCTCCCTTCAGAAAAGGATATCTGTTTTTCTTTGTCTTTGTACCTTGTACCCTCTGGTCTCTTGAAACCTAGCCTTATCTAATCTTCGTCATCCGGGGGTTCCCCCCCCCCCCCCCC
>BFEA01000156.1:2038332-2055201 GCA_003427395.1 Chara braunii | reverse complement strand
GGGGGGGGGTATATCGTGCATCTGTTTTCACTCTGCGGCAGGAAGCTTCTGTTCGTTTAGTGGCTGCGAAGAGGGCGTGTTGCCATATTGGTTACTCTTGAAGTTTGGGTCCTGCCCGGACACACACACGGGGAGAGAGAGAGAGAGAGAGAGAGAGAGAGAGAGAGAGAGAGAGAGAGAGAGAGAGAGAGAGAGAAGGGGTTATATACATGTACATATAATTCAGACTGATGAGCTGAGTGGAACCTCGATGAAAGTCTGTCACAGCCCCTGTTGTTGTCCTGTTCTCCCTCTCTATGCAGTTCTCTATGAATGTTATTTCGTCAAACAGAACTGCCTACGGTAAACCGTAGGTGGCAGAGAGCGAGGGAGGGAGGGAGAAGAGGACAACAAACGAGGGGCTGTGGCAAACGGTTTCGTCGGAGTTTCACCGACTCGTCAGGAGGCTGTAATTCAACCTTATTTAAAGTTATTTTATCCATTTTGAGCCCATCAGGATTTGAACTGCGGTCTGCTTATCAACAGTTCATTCATGGGTGTGTACCATTAAGCCACATGTGCAGGGTAAGACGTCTGTCTCTTCTTCTTCTTTTTTTTTCTTTCTTTTTCTTCTCTGCCTTTGTGTGATGCATTCTCTCGCCGCCTGGCTTCTTCTCCACCTGAAGTCTTGACCTCAAAATTCCATCGATAAAGAAAAAAGGGAAAAATGGGGGTTCCCAAATAAAGGAGATCTGTCTACGTTCTTTTCATCGCATTTGCTTCTTACTTCCTTTTTCTTACCGTCCACTTTTCCTAGCCAGAAAACAAATGCCCGCCGGTTAACACAGAGGCTGTGCTCAGGCACGCATGCCAGCCGGACGCATTCCGAATCCTTGCTGCGCAGAGCCCACGGCCAATGGCTGGGAAAAGTACTGGCAGTTTGAATGCCCTTTTGTTCCCCTTTTTGAAGGGGAACTTATTGCCCTATTTTTATTGGGGGGGGGAGCCCTTTTTTTTTCAGCATACCCTCTGCTTGTGAGAGCAGCCTGCCTTTCTCTCCCAAAAATATAATGGGTTCGCCTGTTGTAGGAAGGAAAAACCAAAAAAAAAGACAGTGGGGATGGTGGAAAGAATGGAAGTGTAACTAGGCAGCCTATCTCAAGTGGTACACCCCCCTTGAAATGAACTGTTGAAATACAGACCAGGTGCTGAGTTCGAACTCCGGTGTGAGTGGATGAGTGAAGTGCTGCATTCCTGAAGTCTGGATCACCTACGGTCGGACAGTTCGATGATGATATCTCAAGGCTGTCGCGGTTTTGGGCGAAAGAAGGAAAAAAAAAGGAACAGTGCAAAAGTGTTGAGAGCAGTGATAGGTGTTAAACAAGATGGCAGAAAGGGCATGGGATGGATAGTATGCAGTGTTTTCATTTCCTTTGTTTTTCTTGTGTTTTTTGTTTTTTTTACTTCTTTATTATGCAGTTTTTTTTTTTTTTTTGGTTTCTTGTGAGCCAGGTTCAAAGGACTTGGGAAGGTAACTCGTGCTTCATTCGCCGTCTTCCCAGGCTGTTGGGTCTGGTGGGCATCATGTGAAGTGTGAAGCACAGCCTATATACTCCTTGAATGGCAGCTACAGTCGGACCGTCGGGTAGAGCCCTACACCACTCTGATGAGAGAGCTTAGTTAAAAAAAAAAAGAAAAAAAAGAAGTGTCCTTTGTTTTTTCTCTTCTGACTGCCGATTGGTTGGGACTGAAGTGTGCTTTGCTTTTTTTTTTTTTTTTTTTTTTCCATAGCCTGGAAGCTGGGCCCATTTTCCCACCCTGCAACCAGATGTGGTACTGGGAGTACATTGCGGAGTACCAAATGGGAAACCCGGGTGCAGATTCGGCAGAGTGATGAATTGGGAGTCAGAGTGCTTTAGGATAATGAGGTGGCAGAAGTGTGGATCTGCAGGCCTTGCTCCGCTGCAGAACATTCTACTTGTATGTGGACCTGGAAATTGTCCAAGTACATGCAAGGCGTTCGATCAGTATGAGCGCATCGAGTACGTAATATGGTCGATATATGTGTAGAGTGTTGAGCAGTGGAGTCAGGCCCTCAGTATTGACTTGGTAAAATGCCAAACACAGGAAGCTGGTCGTGGCTGACGTCAGAAAGGGCCCAACCAGGGGGCTTGGGGCTGACTTTCCATGTATGTAGATGTTGACGTCTTCCGCAGAGGAAAAGAGGAGTATGCTCTACTACAGCACGTGGCGGCGTGTTCGGTATTAAGCGTAGTAAATCGGGGGGGGAAGATGTGAGTACGCCGACAAATCAGCTTGATGGGGCACCGTGATAATCTGATGTGGCGTCGTCTGGCACGCGCAGAGGAAAGGAGGAGTATGCTCTTCTTCACCACGTGGCGGCGGCGTGTTCAGTACTCCGCTCAGCACGTGGGTGCAGATGGGAACATGCCGATGAACCAGCTTGGTGGTGCACTCTGACATAATCTGATGTGGCGTTGTCTCTCTGCATGTGGACTGCTTGGGTATAATTTTTTTGGGCGTGCTCGTTCACAGTAGGACTCTCTCGGAGCTTTTTGAAGTTTTTTTTCAGGAAAAAAACGAAAAAGAAAAGGGGAAAAAAGAGAAAAACAGGACTTCCTTGAACGAACATATCAAGAAAGCTGGTGTCGATTAAAAAAAAAAACAAAAAAAAAGAAAAAGAAAAGGGGGAAAAAAAAAAGCACAGGACTTCCTTGAACGAACATGGCGACAAAGTTGGCGTTGATTAAAAAAAAACAGGAAAACAAAAGGGAAAAAAAAAAACAAACAGAACAGGTCTTCCTTGAACAAACATGGCGACAAAGCTGGTGTCCATTATATATTTTTAGATATATATATATATATATATCCTGATGAGTCGGTGAAACTCCGATGAAACAGTTTGTCACAGCCCCTCGTTTGTTGTCCTCTTCTCTCTCTCTGCCTACGGCTTACCGGGCAGTTCTATTTGACGAGATATATATATATATCGTCACAAATATATATATATATATATTCTGCAGACTGTTGAGGGTTCAGCCTCCTGATGAGTCGGTGAAACTCCGACGAAACAGTTTGTCACAGCCCCTCGTTTGTTGTCCTCTNCGAAACAGTTTGTCACAGCCCCTCGTTTGTTGTCCTCTTCTCTCTCTCTGCCTACGGTTTACCGGGCGGTTCTGTTTGTGACGATATATATATATCAGGAAAGAAAAGGAAAAAAAAAGGGAAAAAAAAGGGTGGAAAAAAAAACAGGACTTGAATGAACATGGCACAAAGCAGTTGTCAATTAAAAAAGAAAAGAAAACAAGGAGAATAAAAAAAGCTGCTGTCGACTACCGTTCCCAGAGAGATTCCCAGTGTGCGTAAATATGGATGATGTTACTTAGGGGGGCTCCTCATGGCAGCAGTCAGGATATCCCCTTTTTCCTTTTTTTTCCCCTTTGAGCTTTCACACTATGACAGCCTGGAAACAGGTCTGGCACGGAAAGGTAGGTGGTCCACACCGGAAGTAAGTATGCCCTTTTTGTTTCCGCTAAAAATTGGAAATTCAGGTCTCCTCACTCTTTTTTCCTTCTTTTTTTCAGGAACACCAGCAACAGGGGGTTGGTGGGGGGTGTGGGGTGCTGATACGAGCAGACTGCCCCTCTACTGTCCCAACATCCCTCTGTTGGATGGCTCCGTTCCACCAGCTGGAAACTGGGCCCAGCGTCGCATTATGATCATGAGCCAAGTAGCATGTTATACAGACTGTTAAACCGATTATATTGGGATCAAATCACGTCTATTTTCCGAAGGCGGTGTCCTTCGTCATATCTGCAAGGCCGGGAAACTCCCATTCACCCAGTTGGAAGGGGACTGGATACATCATCCGGCTTAGCTTAAAGGGACACCCTGCTCGGCCCGTGGCCAGTTCGCAGCCTGTCAGCTGCGGTATACCTCACTGGTTTGACGTAGGAACGAACGGTCACTGTGGCAGGAAGGTAGTTCGGAAGGCTGGCCGAAATCGCGGAGGGCTGAAAGTGGTTTGGGATGCGGCCGCAGTGCAGTCCGCAGGTCTGTGGCTGCTTGTACTGTGCCTCTGTCCTCCCTTGTCCGTAATCTAGTCTACCTAGGGTGTCGTTAGACACTCCTTGGGGATGTGAAATCCGCAAGGAATTGTTCGTTCCACCTATCCTCCGGGACGCAATCCGAAAAAAAACAAGTGAAAACGCTCGTAAGGAAATTCCTCGGGCAATTGGGATTTCCCCAGCCATTTCTTCCTATTGCCCAAGGGACCTTGAGAGTTCCCTTGAGGTCCCTTGGGCACAAGGAATCCGCGTTTCACGGAGAGGAGAGGGCACACGGGTAGATAGAAGTTCCAGCCAAGAATCTGGATCGTGGCGGCATCCTATTGGCTGAAGGCATGAAGCACAACTGTTTTCTTCTCTTCTTTTTTTTCTTCTGAGATCTCTCTTCGGAAATGTCATCGCATTGCATCACATTCCATTTCATTACAGACCCTCAGGCTTCACAAATGTGTGAATGTGTGATGCATGGCTTTAGAGAGGGTATATGGTTTAAAGGGTTTGAAGGGACAGTCATAACAATAACAAACAAGTGGACTTCCCATACCCTTAAGGAAGAATCCCTCGTAAGCCCCGAAGTAAGGTTTCTAGGTGATCGGGAAGAGCGGGGTCTATTTTTTTCTTTTTCTAAGGGCCTTTTTCTTGTAGCTGGTTAGCGGCCGCGCCATGAAATTCGAGAAACAGTGGGGAATTAGCGGGGGTAGGAATTTCAAATTTTTGCGAGTGCGGCTATTTTTCAAATTTTTGCACGCCGCGTAAACCCTTTCTCCCGCCCTGCATCCCCGCGCCATCTTCCCTTCTTGCTGCACTTTCCCTTCCTACACGCCTCCTCGTCTTCCCTCTAGCGAAGTCCGCTCCCCGCCTTCTCCCCTCCCTGCGAACGATTGGCTGTCTGGTTGGGATGGTCGGGTCAATGTGGTGGTAGCGGGAAGTGCACCCCACTTGGACGACCACCCCAATCACGCAGATCACTCAACTCGCTTCCTTCGATCCCTCTGGAACCTCTGCTCTTCTTCTGTCCTGCTCATCTACACCCCGTGCTTCGCGCTGGCTCCCCGCCGCCTTCCAAGCTATAAATTCTCGCAACCCTTTCCTCTTGCTCTCTTTGATCTCGGCTGCAATGCTATGCGAGCTATGCGCGAAGTCCGTTGCGTCGAACAGGCTTGACGAGCCCAAGTGATGGGCGGAGTGACGACGTGACGGGCGGGCTTAGTGATAGACTTGGGGTAAGACAGTCGGAGGGACGGAGCGGTGGTGAAGATCGGACGCCGACAGTGACAGGGCCTTGTGGCTATGGTTGTCGGTGGTTCAGACGGATTGGGGGTTGGGCCTAGGGAGGCCAGCCGTATGAGAATCTTTGTATACTAGGGAGCTCAGTTTTATCTCCATTGCTGCTTTGGCCCAACGTGATGTATGGAAGGTCCCGATGTGTGGGTGTTATGTGGTATGCATGCTGTGGTATGAGAGTCTATGGATGTTGAACGTCTCCTTGTCCCGGAGGGTCCTTAGGAGTACGTGTGTCTGTGCTCTTCCATGTGCGATGATAGGGATTGTTGGGCGTTGATGAGTGTGTTGATCACTCCTCCCTTCGCCGAACCCCTTTTCTTTTTGCCCTGAATGCCACGTGTATGCGCAGGACCCCGCGCCCGTCTCCTCTCGAACCCCCCCCCCATCCAAGCGATGCCCATCTAGGCGGAACGGGCGGGCTTAGTCTTGTGACTTCGCTCGAAGACCGGAGCGATTGGTCGATCTCGTCTTCGCGACGCGGCCGATATCTCCGCGACGCGGCAAACCCTCGGATCCTCGGCCAGCACTCACGTTGATGCGGGGAGAGAGAGAGAGAGAGAGAGAGAGAGAGAGAGAGAGAGAGAGAGAGAGAGAGAGAGAGAGAGAGAGAGAGAGAGAGAGAGAGAGAGAGAGAGAGAGAGAGAGAGAGAGAGAGAGAGAGAGAGAGAGAGAGAGAGAGAGAGAGAGAGGATTTTGGCAATCGTCGCATGGCGCCAACGTTCGTCTCGACGGGTGTGAGCGCGGGTCCCTACCCGTGCCTGACCTTCGCATCGGTCCCTCACAGCGCACCAACGTTCATCTCGACGGGTGTGAGCGCGGGTCCCTGCCCGTGCCTGACCTTCGCATCGGTCCCTCACAGCGCGCTGCTGACCTTGCCCATGGCAGACGACGACAACGTGTACTGCGATGGGGACGTGTGGAGCGCTATGGGAAGGACCGAGCAAGTTTATGTGTACAACCTTGCTAGAGCCTGCCATATTGGAGGGAATGGGTTTGTATTGATCGATCGGTTCTCTTCCCCTCCCTTAGTATTGCCCTATACCGACTTAATTTTTTTGCCCTGGTTCGCGGCCCACGCCACGTGGCAGCCTCGATTTAACTGCTGTTGGTGTCGACATAGGGATTCGTATTCTTGGCGAAGGCTGGTTCTGGGATATGAAGGAGCGGGTTCCCAGAACTCTCCCGCAGTGCGGGTGCGCTCCCCGCTAACTTTTGAACATGGGTTCCCTCGGCCTGCCCGACCCCAGTTGACCCTTTGCAAGGTCACCCGCACGGGCTTGACGAGTCTGACTTTGAGGCCTGAAACTCGATCTCGGGGCGACCGCTCCCAGGGCCGCACAAACCAAGCTCAGTAGGACGTGGAAAAACTGCCCTCCTCCATCCTCCTTTTCCGATTCTGTTTGCCTTTTCCTTTTTGAGTTTTCGTTGATGGCCTCTCTGGAATGGTCTGTTGCCCCGCCCCTTGTGCTCGACGATGGATCGAACCCCTAACAAGACCACCCTCGGCCGGAAACAAGAGTCCCCCGTTCCGCTCGACGGACTCAACCCCACGACCAAAAAATCCTCGGCCATGCCCCCAACTACTCTAATCGGCGACCGAAGTACAGAACGCCGTGCAGGGCGTGAGGTTGGTATCAGAGCTGATTGGGCTCCGAAGGATCCGGCATTCCCAGAACGTCGGACCCCCTAGATGTATCTGGTCTCTGCTTGAGGTGAGATACATCTAGGGGGTCCGGTGTTCCAGGAACGCTGGAACCCCCGGAGCCAAAAATTTGGACCGGATTTCAGCCCAAAAACTCAATTTCAATTTCGTTCAAAAAATATAATACGTCCGTTTTGACGAAATGGCAGTTCAAAGGAAATTTATTGAACGTTTTGATCACACTGCACAGGGGCAGTGTTTGCGTCTAATCAAAGAATACACGCAGCAGTCCAATGAGACCCTTGCTAAGTACGCGGAGCGTTTCACCTATTTGGCAGAGCGTTCCGGGGTTGGCGAAAAAATGGTGCGAATGACTTCGTCAGGGGATTAAGATCCGCAAGAAGTGCAACCCGATTTAACACACCTTGACCGAGCTACTTCAATTCGCTATCAAGTATGGAAATGAGAATTACGATGTGGGCTTGGATTCGGAATCTGACGAAGACGACCCCTCCGGCGTCCGACGCAATAGCTACTTCTCTACGGCTTGGATAAAAATCGCTTCAGACTAGGACTGGCTAAGAGGAACCCGGACCAAAAAGTGTCATCTCCTTCCTGGCGCAGAGGAGGCCGGGACGAGGCAGAACTGTCAGTGAAAGAGGTAGTCGCGCAACTCATTACGATGGTGGCACCCGTGACCGAGTTCGTCCAGGGATTACAGAGACAACGGGCGGCAGCGGCTCAAAGGCAGCAAACGACTATGGCTACTGGGTCCCCCATGCCTCGACCCGCCTTGGAAGGGGCCACTCCAGCCCTGCGATGTTACAATTATAACCAGTTGGGCCGCCTCGCAAAAGATTGTCCGAAACCCTGGGCACCGGTAGGGTCTGTTGGATCTTCTCAAATCCCATTGGCAGCCCCTACTGCTGCAGGGCAAGGTAGGGTGGCAGCTGTTATGGATACCGGAACCACAAAAATGATGACCCTCGTGGCCACCGAAATCGGACCCGACGAATACATGGCGGCGGCCATGCTTGAACCCGAGACCATTGGAGTAATACGACATATCCAACGGATTACCGAGGAAAGCGATCTTGGGCCATGGAGACCCGGGTTCGAAGACCTTACAACACCAGGAGCTGAGTACAAAGATGGCTATATCAATGTATTGGATGCCATGAAAGCCCTGGACCTTTGGATCCCTGTGCCTATTCCCTACCTTCTGACTATTTCAGACACCGTCAATGAAAAATTGGTTGAGCAATGCCTAAAAAACTGATGCCGGTTTGAGGAAAACCGAAGGGGCAAGAAACCCCTTGTGACCAACCGGCGACGGCCGAGGAAGAACCATCGACCTCGGTCCACGAGGAAAATCGGGTCGGAATGATCCAAGCCGCAGATCCGCCGCCAGAGAAACCCGAGGTGTTCCTTCGGGCCTATCCGATTACCTGGAAGAGGGTCGAATGTGACTGCGAGGTCTGGGGAAGTCCCTCTGGATCGTTGGCGGTGGCCATCTCTTGGGGTCTAACGACCCGCTTGGGTCTGGAAGGACAGGTCCAGCCCCTCCGTCCCGACGGGTTGTATGTATCCGCTACGTAGGACAACATTCATTGTAAGGGGCTGATGGATGGGTGGATTATCTGTGTGACGCGATAGTATTGGATGTTCATGCATATGATGTGCTGGTAGGGATCCCGTGGCACGCGGCGGTATGAGCGTGAATGCATTTTGACAGCTCTAAGATAGCACTCACATCGGCTCACCCCAAACCCCAAACGATACTGATGAGGCTCGCAGTGAGTGTACGCGTGCAACCAGCTCCTCACATTTCTACTGAGGCCCGTAAGATCAACATGATTCGGTCGTCGCCGATGGGTGACGAAGAAACTACGAAAAAATCGAGGATTCGAATGTGCCCGAGTGATATCCCATCCGAATTCAAGACCGTTATCGATCACCCTGGCGGCGGCAGTCCGCCGAGGCTATCATGAGCGAGTCCAGCTGGTCCCAAATGTTCTCCTCCACCCTAAAAGGGAAACCCTTGCTGCGGGTATCGTAGATAGCCGATTTTTCGGAACCCCCCGCGCCCTTGTATCTCAGGATGGACCTTCTCCTGGAGAGATTTACTCTTTGGGGGCTATGCGATCTGTCCTTCAAGTCTCCGTGACCCTTGCTAACAAATGCCAAGGTCGCCCTGCTTATGGAAGAAGGGGTGCCCTTCCAACCCCGGTCCCATGAGTACCAATGGGGTCTGAGGGAACTCCTACAGGCCTTTTCGGTAGAACCCTCGGCCGAAGTCGAATCCGATGACGAAGACGGTACGGAGAGGAAACCAATAAGCCGGACGGATAGTTAGCTCATAGCCACCGTACTTTCGGTAAGAACCGACAACTCCTTGTTCGCAGCCTCCCCAGAGGAAACCGCCCAGGTTCCAACTGTCACCTCGGCGGTTTGTCTTCCTACAGGGAGCATCGACATCCAATTGCCTGCCCATGTACCTGACGAATATCGACGCCTCCTTCTTGCGGTAATACGGGCCTATCCCAAGGCGGTCATTATCCAGGATCACGACATAGGGCTGGCGAACTTGATAAAGCACGTGATCGATACCGGAGACCACACCCCGATACATTGCCGACTGTACCGATACTCACTAAAGGGACGACAATTAACTCTGGATAGGGTACAAGAGTTCGAGCGTTTAGGATGGGTGGAACCCTCCCTTGGCCCCTGGTCGTTCCCGATGGTCCTCGTTCCGAAACGAAACGGGACGGTTCGCGTTTGTATTGACTATCGGAAGTTAAATGCTATCACTACCAAGGACGTCTACCTGCTGCCCTTTATCGACGACCTCTTGGATGCTATCGGTTCCGCCCGAGTCTTCTTGAAGTTCGGTATCCGACACGATTTCCACCATGTCACGGTCCGACCAGAAGATCGACCTAAGACGATCTTCGTCTTATTCGAGGGCACGTGGCAGTGGATCAGGTGTCCCATGAGGATCTGCAACACCCCCACGACATTCCAATGGGCCATGAATATGGCCTTCGGGAAATTCGTTAACAAAACCCAGCTGACCCAGCCCCTGATAAGTTTTTGTATGATTATGTATATGGATGATATCTTGGTCTTTTCTAAAACACACGAGTACCATGTGGAACACATCGAGTAGGTCTTGCACGCGTTGAAAGACGAGGGGTTCAAAGCGGCCTTGGAGAAAAGCGAGTTTTTCTTATCGGAAATTTCCTTCTTGGGATACATCATCACAGTGGATGGCCTGAAGTCGGACCCAAGGAAAGTGACAGTCATACAAGAGGCACGAGCGCCGTTCACGCTCACTCAAATGCGAGCCTTCCTAGGCCTGACATCGTACTACCGACGATTCATTCAAGGATTTGTCTACATCGCCAAGCCTCTGAAAAATCTGCTCAAGAAGGAAGCGCAGCTGATCTGGACGCCGGATTGCGAGGCGGCTTTTCAGGCGCTCAAAAATGCCCTGACCACCGCGCCAATCCTGGTGCGACCGGATCCGACAAGGCCATTCGCTCTACACACCGATTGGAAGCCGCAGGCGATCGACAGTGCTGACTAAGCAGGGAGTGCATGGAAAGAAGCACATCATAGAGTATGCCTCGAAAACACTGAGCCAGGCCCAGTGGAACTACGAAGCTTGCAAGTGTGAGTGTTTGGCGGTGGTGTGGGGAATTTATCATTTTCGACCATATCTCTACGGTCAGAAGTTCGAGTTGGTAACGGATCACCAACCATTGTTGTCGTTACGAAACAACACAGATTATACGGGAACCTTGGGAAGGTGGGCGGTGAGGCTGCAAGACTACGATTTCGATATTCGCTATCGCACTACCAAGCAGCACAGAAATGCGGGTGGACTAACCCATCTCCAGCTACCAAAGAAGTGCTTGACGAACAAACGACTCATTTCGTGGAAGCCTGCCTCGCCCTCGACGGAGCCTCGCTACAGGGAGGTGCACGTCCTCCGCAAGGGAATTGCTGAGACACCCAATGGCGATCTCCCCTGAAGCTGCAACTGCCCCCTCCTCTTCTCCCTGTTCTTCGACCCACTCATCTATCCCCAACTCTCCCTCATGCCCATCTCTGAACATCTGTTTCTTTTGCACATTGCCCATGATATTGGATCGGGGGGTTTCACACCCCGGAGGGCCTAGTTTTGTCTCATGGGTACAATGCAGCCAATGCTGCGTAACCTGGTCCCACGGGTGCTGCATTAGGTACCGGAACGAGAAGAGGTGGGTCTGTCCCAACTGTTGAACGGACCAATTACCCACGGAGAAACGGTACTAGGAGAGAGGACGGATTTTTGCCAAGTGTCCGTAGAACAAACGTCTGGACGAATCTCTTTCTGTTAAGGAGACTAGTAGGGGACCCGCTGGCGGAGCTTACTAAGGCGGAACGCCGGCAAGTCACCGAACGGGCTCATGATTACCGCTGGCAGGGATTTGCCTTGCAAGAACGAAAAAACAATGATGATAGCGGACCTATTTGGTTGACGGTTCCACACCCTCTCACTAGGTTCGATTGGACACGAGCTGCGCACAAAGAGGATGCGGTCCACTTTGCAGTCAAATACACAGAAAAAGTCATTGAGGAAAATGGACGGTATTGGTCAGGAATTCGGGAAGATGTCAGATACATCGTCCAAAATTGCCCGGCCTGCGCGGCAGATAAGGCGCCGATACAGATGCCCCAAACAATGGTACCAACTAGGGTAGATCGCCCATTTCAACGAGTTAGCATCGATACGACATATATTACCGTACCAAGGGTTCATGTCAATCAGGGTGAGATCAATCTCCTTCTAGTAGCCGTCAATCATTTTTCCAAGTGGATCGAGGCCTACCCTAGGACTAGTCGGAACTCATTAGAAGTAGCCTGGTATATTAATTGCTTTCTATGCATGCATTTGGACGTAGAGCAGGTACATGTGGACAACGGGTCTGAATTCCAAGGGGAAGTGGAGCGACATCTTGTAAGGGTCGACGTTAGGATTTCATACTCGCCTGGCCACTGGCTACAGGTCAATGGGCTGGTAGAGATCGCCAACCGAATGATTAAGACCACCCTTAAGACGAAATATCACCGCAGGAGGTACTAGACCCTGACCCGTCATAGTCGATCATATCTTCGCCGTCTATCGGGCCACCCCCCACGGTAGTACAGGGGTGTCCCCATTCCAATTGAGAACCAATAGTGTCCCCCGCGTACAACTGTCACCTCTAGTGGGTACGGAAGTTAGAGCGACTTGGGCCCAACACCGAGATAAGGCTTGACACTACATGGAATTGATGGCTAGGACCTATCGTGCGTTAGCCCGGAGGCGACAAAAGGCCGTGGATCGGACGCATCAACGACAGATCCGGGATTATGAGAACCGACATGCATCCGCAGGCCCATTGACCCGCTATAAAATCGGGGATCTAGTGTAGGTACTGAAATTTGCACACTCCTCCAAGATTCATCCTCGTTACACTGACATTTACGAGGTAACAGAAGTTGGCGCACAAGGCCAACACTCCATGAAGCTGGTCCCCAGGCACAACACGCAAGCCAGGCTGCTGACTCGGCAAGCAGCTGCGCTTTGACCATTCCGACCATAGCTAGACCACGAGCGGGCTTCTGCCCCGTCAGGGCCTTCGTCTTCCTCCTCGTCCTCCCCTGCTTCTTCTTCTTCCTCCCTTCATTAACGTCGCCCTTCTTTGGGGCCTAGCACCGCAGTTTAATCATGATCGGCAACTGCGGTACGACATCCAGTAGGTGAATGTGTTGGGGCCTAGCATTACGGTGTCAGGTGGCCACAAGCAGTGCGCCGCCTGAAATCTACGGTTTTGGGTCTTAGGCTCAAAGACAAGTCCGTGTTTTGACGGTGCTCCGGGTTGACCAGGCAGCAAAAATTAGGGGAGCTTAGGGCACCCCTGATTTTGGGCGCGCTGAACTTTACGAGCAACCCTCAAAGACGACGAGATGAGTGGGGCGCGACCGGGGCCGAAATGAAGCCTCAAATTTTTGTCCATATTAGTACCACAATTAAAGATGGGGAAAAGGGATCAAGGCCAGAAGTGGAGGAAGGAAAAAATTAATATCCCTTAATTTCTTTATTTTTCGCGGCATTTGATTCTAGGGGGATTATCCTTGTTATTTTGTGTTCCCGGCAGAGAAAATAAAAACATAGAAAAATATTAAACATGGAAAAAGAGGAAAGAAACAAAAGAAATTCGGCCATTTATTTAAACTTTCTCGGAATTTAATTTTGGGGAATTTACGGTTGATTTGCTAATTCCGACAATAGAATTCAGGAGAAGGAAGAATGATATAAAAAAAAACGATGAAAGGGACGGGAACCCACGACTATTGAGAGATTGACCTTATTTCGCCTTGAATACCGGCCGTCAGCACAAACCGTGGATTGATCATTTTTCCCGGATTCTAACAGTTTTCACTTCTGCTGATGGTCGAGGAATCTTGCGTCGCTTCCCTGTTGCCTGAATACTAACGTTGCCACAATTGGGGTGTTCTGAGAGCGGGAGTCGCATGGACCACATGGGGTGGTGCTACCTTGGGTAGAGAGTATGGGATGTGGCTTGGTACGAGTAAGGGGGTTCAAAGAGATTCTACACTGTTATGGAGTGGCTGCATCCTACGGAGTCCGGGGTGTTTCTGGTTCGGTATGGGCACGACGACCCTGGGGGCGCAGCGGTGATCTATGTTCAGGACCAGAACCCCTACGACAGTTTATTTCAGGGTTGGAGCCAGCCGCGGTCCGGAACCGCTGCGCCGCCATATTTCAGGGTCGGCGTCGGTTTGGCACATCCCACGATAGCATTTTCACACTCGGTAGCACTACGGAGGCTTATTTCAAGTACAAGACCTTGACAGCAGTTGTTCCCGAATCGGCGCCATCACGGGTACTTATTTCACGTTCGGCGCTACCACGGCAGTTTGTTTCAGGATTGAGGCCATTACTGAGACATATTGAGGGCAGTGTAGTAATTCATTTGCAGGGCCGGGACCGGTACGACAGTTGCTTCGGGTTCAACTTCAGTTTATTTCGGACTCGCTCCTACCGTGATACCTCGTTTCAGCTTCGGTGCCGTTACCGCGGCCACTACAGTAGTTTATGACAGGGTTGGAACTTTAACATCTTGGCTGCACGGTCCTGAGATGGCGTGATACAGTAGCCCAACTCTGCTCTTCGGGTTCGGTCAGACTCGGCACCAGTGCGGTGCAGGCTATTCAGGTTCGGGATAGTACGACATGTTGCTCGCCCCTATGTGGCAGCAGGTCTGTGGTCCCTATTTCTCAATGATTGTTTGAGTCCGGCCCCGGAACCAGCGGAATCGGCTACTGCAGTGGGGACAGACATTCAGGCGCAACTGACCAGCGGACTAACTGAGAACTCGCCCGGCTGTGACGTGCCTGGGCCTTAAGGGCCTTGGTACTACGACACCCATTTGTTGGCTCGAGGGCGGTGCTCACGTACCGCCCGCATTGAGCCTGTGCTGAGCCTGGTGCCGATGGTCTCGGCTGTACAAGCAGATGCTGAATGAATATAGGGCCGGACAAAGGAGAAAGGAGGGACAGTGTGCAAGGCGTACCCGCGATACCTGGCTCAGGGTGGAAACATCGATGCGCAGACTGTTGCACGGGGGATGAGGCGAGAGGACTGATGGATGGCATGCCAGGTGTGCCCGGCATCAAGCAGTTGCAGAGTGAGAGACGAGCTCGAGGCGGAGACGCGTCGGCGCTCAGGCGGTTACTTGCATGTGTGAGAGAGAAGGGGACTGCACAGCGGGAGTGAGAGACTGCGTGTGAGAGGGAGAGKGAGAGAGAAGGGGACTGCACAGCGGGAGCGAGAGACGGCGTGTGAGAGGGAGAGACTGAGAGAGTGAGAGGGAGAGACAGTGTGTGTGCAGGAGAGAGAGAGTGAGAAGGAAGAGACTACGTATGCAAGAGAGAGAGAGTGAGAGGGAGAGACTGTGTGCATGCGAGAGAGAGAGAGTGAGAAGGAAGAGACTTTGTGTGCAAGAGAGAGAGAGTGAGAGGAAGAGACTGTATGTGTGTGAGAGAGCTGGAGAGTGCGCAGTGAGAGAGCTGGAGAGTGCGCAGTGAGAGAGAGAGAGAGAGTGCACAATGGGAGAGAGCGAGTGTGCGCTGTGTGTGAGAGAGAGTGTGCTGGTTGAGAGAGGGAGTGCGATGGAAGAGATTGAGAGCGGGACAAGCGCAGTACAAGAGTGCTAGAAGGGGTATCGACAGAAGACTAGAAGTCTGCAGCTCACGAGACTAACCAGTTGATGACGTTTATGCGTGTGAGCTTGAGATGCCGGTTTGTCCCCACTAGGGTGAGCAAGCGGGCTGTTGTCATTATGAGTATGCATGCTGCGGCTGAGAAATGAGATGGCGAGCCCATCCATCCCCGGAGAAGTGAGCCAGTGAGCGAGAGATTGAGAGAGAGAGTGCCGAGGGAGGTATGTATGAGAGGAGAGAAGATGGTGAGTACTCGTTATTACTATTATTATTATTATTATTATTATTATTATTTTGTATCTAGTTAAAATCTGCTCGCTGAGGACGATGGAGAGTGGATGCCTTAGAAAGAGTGAAAGAAACAGAGAGAGAAAGTAAGAGAGGGTGTGTGAACGGGTGAGCGAACGAGTGAGGAAGTCAGTAAGAGAGAGAGCGAGTGTGTGAATGAGCACACTACTTTTCCGCGGATATGACACGGGTGATATGGCTGTATCTAAACGAGAAATTGCCCCAGATACAGCGCTGAAGACCGTGACATTGCGTTCTAACGAGGGGAGAGAGTATCAAAGGCAAAGACTTTACTGAACTAATACAGTTTAATACAGCCCCGACGACTGTGTGTTCTATTCGGAGGGTAGCAGTACCAATGCAACATTCCAATCGATCTTACTGTATGCGGAGAGAAAGTGCTCCCAAATATGACCTTGAAGGCCGTGTGTTCCATTCCGCGAGTTGGAGAGAAACAGAGAGAAGGAGAGGGTGATAGATCTGACATGAGAAAAAGGTGAGGATAGAGAGAACTTACATGCACATTTGGGGTGAATGAACCTGGCCTGAGCTGCACGCCACATTCATTCAATGGCCTGCGACCACAAAAGTGTGCTCGCAAAAGAGAACAGAGAGAAAGCGGGAAAGTGAGCTAGCTAGTGTGGGTGCATGCGGGAGAATGAGTGGGATGGGTGTCCAAGAGAGGAGAGAGAGCATGAGCATCCATGAGAGAGGACGTGAGTGAGAAAGAAAGCGGGAGTGAGCGACCACTTGAGCTAAGGGCATGCGWGAGARAGAAATSTGAGAAGATGAGTGAGAGAGAAGAGTACACAAGAGAACCAATCAGAATGCAGATATGATTGGGATTGAAGCGGGTCAGCTGGAGTCTCGATTGGGGCACTCCTATACTCATGTATTTTTCCATGTTCTAGCAGCAGGTTCTCTCTAATTTAAACCGCTACATTGACGAGTCACCAGGCCATCCCACTGCAGGTGCGRAAAACGACGATGTATCYTTCCACGTTCTAGCAGCAGATTCATTCACACTGGTTCACTGCGGAGAGATGTTGCGCTGCCTAAGGACAACGCAAAAATGAAGAATATCACGACGTATATTTCCACGATTTAGCTGATGGAACTTTATCATTTTCTTTATTGGTGATTGAATGGGTGTCGTCCCGCAACACAGCAAACCAAGAATACAGAGCCCTCGGATCTGGACTCTCTTCAGATCACTATTCATGTATGAAGAGTATCCACACATACACATATACACACACACACACACACACACACACACACACACACACACACACACACACACACACA
>BFEA01000156.1:1956284-1969556 GCA_003427395.1 Chara braunii | reverse complement strand
ACCCTTCCTGGTCCTTGCACGGCCGGGCCGCCCGGGAAAACAGGGTGACAGGGGCAGCCCAGCTGGTAGCCTAGAAAGAAACAGTAAAAAAAGAAAAAAAAAAAAAAAAAAAGGGGACTGTTGGAGCACAAGCCTTAGTTTGATACCAGCTGGAGCTCACTTGCTTCTGTTCTTTTCTTTCTTTCTTTTTTTTGTTGAAAAGGCCATGACTTTGAGATATCATCATGGCCAGTCATGGATCTGACTGGCGCCAGGCAATTCAGAAAAGAAATTGATTGCATCTGGGTTTGGAATTTGGTCTGCATTTCAACAACAGTTCATGTGTGTACCAACTGAGAGCTACCGTCTTCCCCCGAATACAACGTACGGTCATTATAGCTGAATTTAGACCGAAAGATGCACCAAATTCGGCAATAATGACCGTGCGTTGTATTCGGGGGAAGACTGTAGGCCCGCTGGCGAAGAGCTCACAATTTGAAACAGAATGCCAGTCATATTCGTGTGACAAACCAACGGCATACTACAACCGCGGAATTTGTCAAGTGAATACAGGCACCATTATGGTCAGGTACATACACCCGGAAGATACATACAACGGGAATTTGTCAAGTGAATACAGGCACGATTATGGTCAGGTACATACACCGGAGTCTTCGTGCCAGTATGCCCTGAGGGAAGTCGTTTCATGAGGCAGATGCGGAATTTAGAGAAATTTGCCTTCAAAATTACGTGGATTTCATGCTAGCTTTTCATTTCTTTTTTTTTTTTTTTTTAATTACGCTGTATTCTTCTGTCAAATCTTTCATCATCTTTCAAATTCTTTCAATTGACCTTCACTACCTACCTACCACTACTCCTAAGGCTTATACAGGGGACCCCTGCGAACATAGCTTTGTTGTCTCCCTCCAGCCATCAGAGGGGATGCATGTTGCCCCCCGCCCCAACCATGGTGGTCGTCAAGGATGGCTGTGGGGGTCCAGCTAACATGAAGACGGAGCATTTTGCCAGTAGCTGCACCTCCCTTTTCATCGTCCCCCACCCCCAAGCGAATAATAACAGCAGTGTCCAAGGCCAACACTCACCCACACACCAAACACAACCCACTCACACTCACACTCACCACACCCTTGTTGGCCAGGGACCCTGCTAATACCGAACAGCGGTATATCACGCGGACGGACTATCACCGATGGTCGGCACTAAGTGCGCCGCAGGCGGATTTTTTGGGGCTCGAACCCACAACCTCCTGAATGCCACGTGCATGATGCCTAACCAACCGAGCTAGGCCGCTGGATTCATGCTAGCTTTTTGCCTCACCCTGCTGCATGGCATCGGTGAGTAATTATCATTCTCTTGCCCCAGTTCGTTAGTCGATCCGAGATAGTGGGCCTCTTTGTGGCCCTCTTTGTCCCCCAAATAATTGGTGGGGCCTCTGAAAAACATTCAAGTTTTTGAATTTTTAAAATATAATGGTTTCCCGAAAAAAAAACTTTTGCTACTTCGTCAGTGGTGTTCTGGACGAGAACGTGATGAAGGTTACAATCCTACTACACAATGCTCTACATGCATTTGGACGCTTTCTGGACCGGATACATTCAACATGTTGGAATCGTCAGTACGCACCTGGTCAAGAAACTGACCAGATGCATGTAGAGTGTTGTGTAGTGGAGTGAGGCCGCATTGAGACCCTAAGGCCTGTGCTCCACAGACTTACTTTGAGGAAATTCCTCCAAGTAAATGGGGCTCTACAGCTTTTCATTTGTCTTCAGATGAGCAGTGCCACGACCTCCAGAAAAGGAACCCCAACGGTTCTCTTACCACCGCCAGGATAGAGGGATATCGCAAGGGCCTTAAAAAAAAGAACCCCATCAGATTCTTGGCAGAGCCGTACCAGGCCGAAGAGCCCCTTACAAGGAGCCCGCTAAACTAAGGGCATACTCACACTAGCACTTTTTTACTTATTTCTGGATGTAATTGCGGCCAGATACATGTGCACGATTTTTCAGTTGTCACTGGGGGCGCCATTTTCATAATAGCCCCCACTCATTGCTCCCAGTGGAGTCCCTTTTTTTTTTTTTTTTTTTTAATTGGAACATTTCTCGATTGATGCGTGTCATCCTTGCGCAGGGGCCATGCTAATCACCCTTCTCTGTATCGTTCCAATGTTATCGGATGTCTCAAAGGACGAGCCCCACTTTTCATCTTTACCACGGACATTCTGCCATGCTTACTTAAAGGGCCTCGCGGCACTACTCTGGAAATGCACAGCAGACAAAAATCATGGCGGTGCATCTTTCCATATTCTAGCGGAAGATTCACTTTCGTTTAGATCGCCCACCGCTGTTGGCGCGAATACCCTTACAAGGGTATCCGCCCTGGTTTTTGCAAGTGACAGAAAAGTTCGGTTCACCTGGATTTTGAGTGCCTATGCGGGAAATGTGAGGGTCGTCCGCACGCAGGCAAGGGTCTGTTTTGTCCCGGTAGGGAGTACGTGGGCACACAATTTTTAGGCGTGCGTGTGATTTCTCTGATTGAGTGGGCGGCCGGGGTAGCCGACCGACCCGGACCGTGTTATGGCCTTGATTAGGGAATGAAAGTTGTTTTTGATCAGTGCGCGCGGCCCAGCGGTAGGGCTGGCACGCCGATAGGTGTATGGGACGGCCGCGGCGCGGGGTGATAGGCCGGCACAGACACTTAGGGGCCGTGGGTACAAATGTGGGCTGAAAGAGTGGCCGAGGCGGTATTTTGGCCCAGGAGCCCCGGGCGGTACTGCTTTATATGGGAGGCCGCGCCGGCTGGTACCAGGCTTGGGCTTAGCCCTATCGGTTATGGCTTTGGACTATTGCGGCGGAGGTGCAGGGATTGAGGTCAACAGCATGCGGTAAGCGAGCGGAGGAGCGCGGCGGAAAGGCTTGAGGGGTTGATGGGCTTGTGGGGCTATCCCCCTTGCCTTTTGCAATTTTGGGGGCCACGGTTTCCGCCCGATTGCCGCACGCTCTGCAGGGTTTTATACATCTATCTGTGTATAAGTATTTGTTTTAAGATTTTTTTGTTACTAGTAGTTGTTTATTTCCTTTGTTTTTATTGCGCCCGTATGCACGCGCGGGGCCGGGATGGGTACCTCCATGAGCCATCGAAAAGCAAGCCGCGCTTGATGGCGGAACTGGTGGGTGAAGCTAGGCATACTGACTTGCCTGGGGCCGGCAGCCTCCGCGGCCAGGCTGGGCCCTCTGGGACATCGGTTGGGGTCGGATCAGTACCGGGGTGACCTGCCCGGCCTCTGCGTAAGGACGGGGCGCAGAAGCCTGGGGAGAACCTGGACACGAGGCAGACCGGGTATATGCCCAAAAAGGAGGCGGTATGGCCCCGGCCACCAGCCCGGACGCAGACCGCGCCAGGTACCTACGAAAAACAGGGGAGGGGGCCGTGGATGGACCCGACCGACGGTGGTTGCTGGGGTGAACTGGGGCGAGATTGGGTACCGGGTTCGCGCGCAGAAGGGGGGGGAGCGCAACAGCGGGGGTAGGCAGCAGCAGAGCACCAGCAGGGGTTGAAAAACTAAGGCACAGTGAGCAACAGGAGGCCGGCGGGGAGACACCCAGATGGGTTCCAGTGCCGAGTACATACGCAGGGCAGCTAGGAGGGGAACTTGACTAACTCTTGGGGGCGCGGTGGGGCGTCGGCACGTGGAAGACCTACGGGAGAGATGTAAGTTGGAGGCGGTACTGGGCAGATCCGCAGCGTCAGCCGCGGAGGGGGGGATGTGGATCGGGCCGTACCCGGTCGCCCAAAGCGCTAGTTGCCGGCTGTGTCCATCGGGGCATTCGTTAAAAATTGGAATGATACAGAGAAGGTTAGCATGACCCCTATGCCAGAGCGATGTCAGCGCATCCGGGAGTGAACCCGGACGTGAATCAGGTTGGGCGGGGGCAAAAAGGCAAAAAGAGTCGTGGGGGCTTTGACCCGGGGTGACGTCATTCGGGGCATCCGCTGGATCTGGAGCGATACGGAGAAGATCCGTACGACCCCTGTGCAGGGCTGACACGCACAAGGCCTGAAGTATGGGCCAGGTTCGGGCGCAGTCCTACCGGGGTAGGGTGACACTGAGGCCGCCCAAACTCCGAAGGGTCGTTGGCGGGCTCTAAGCTGGGATAGAAGTCCTTCAGGACATCCGTTAAAATGGGAGCGATATAGGGAAGACTGATGCGGCCCTTGAATAGAGTCGACACGTATAAAGCCAGGGGCGGGTCTCCTTTCTGTTTTCGGCCCCCTGCTGTCCGTTTTTGACGACCCCGGACCCGTTCTGAGGGTTTTAGGCCAGGGCGAGCGTGGCTGCGAAGTTAGATTTGGAGAAGTGTTGGTAAAATAGAAGAGAGAAAGAGAATGGGCCCCACCGAGCTATGGCGGGAAGAAGAAGGATGAAGAAACGGGGATCGAAAAATCACTATCTTACTCGAATCTTAATGGTTTCGAGCCAGATGACAGCCTTGATGCGTGGGGAGAGGAGGATGACCGAATAATGATGTACTTAGTCTCGTCTCAGGGAAAGATCCCCTTGGTCTTGTTCGCTGCTGTTACGAGAGCGGCGACCACCAGGTTGAAGACTTACCTGTGGCCTGGTGTGTCACTCCGCCTACCGACGGGAAACTCCCTCCCTCCTCCCCGAGTACCCACGACGACCGAGCACCTGACTGTGTCCTAGCGGGGGATACAGTCGATCTTTGTCGGGTACGGGATCGGGTGGCTGGCCAGCTGGTCAGCGTGCTGTGAGGCCTGCCGGACGAAATAGTCGGGGGCGGGTCTCGAGAGTGCAAAGTACTCGTTTGCCGGTGGGTGGCTCACCTCTGATGTGCGAGGTGGCGTGAGCTCGGCCACGGGTAACTATATATCTACCGTGGCTTTGACCCGATTGAAGAAGGGCCGGTGCGCACCAGCAGGCAACTCAGTCCGGTTTGCTCGGTCGAACAGGGGAGATAGCGGGAGCACAGCCGAAGGCGGAAGATTTACTGGTTGGCGGACTCATCGCCTGTGCGTTCCGTGGGAGTAGCGGAGGGCTAACCATAGAACTGAAGGAGCACGCACCTGACCGTAGCCCGGTGGAAGGTTCATCCGCGGGCTACTTAATTGTAGTTTGTGTGTTACTGACCGTTGCTGCTGCTATCTGCGGACGAAGCAGGGAGGAGAGGTTGTTCGTGTTGTGTAAAGGCTGCTGGTGTTATTGCCCTACTAAGACCTCTGTTGCTGTTGTGCTCCGCCGTTCAGTGCTATGCACGGTGCTCAAGGTGACCATCGTTGGGTGCTGCTGCTGCGCCGATGTACTGCTTGCGGGCTGCAGAGGCGGACAACTACTACTGGAGTTGCTGGCTGCGGCGTGTGGTAGATAGCCACGGTGGGCTTTTGTTGGTCAGCAACAAGGATTGCGGTTGTTAGTACTGTCTGGCGCAGAATACTGTTGTTGCGCATAGGGGCTGATACTGGACGGTGGGCGGTGACAGTCAGGCTTGGAGGAGTAGATGTGAATGGGGTTATTGCGGCAATTTGGAGGGTCATTAGGAAGTCAGTACTCGGCAGTCTACTTGGCGCGACCAGGCGGGCGTTACTTGGCCGCCAGGACATAAGTCAGGTTGAAGTAAAGGCATGTATGGGCAAATCTCAGTTTGAGTTTGTTGACTGCCTGAAAGCAGATTGTGAATGGAATGGGTTGCATCTGGGGGGGGAAGGTTGGGAGAAAGGCCGTATTGTGTGCAGTCTGATTGGGTCGTTAAGGCTGGGAGGTCCCTTTAAGTTTGGGGAGACCTGGTGCTGTGAATTGTTTTGAGGGTCAGGACGCTCTATAAGTTTAGGTGCCCTGACTACTCTGACTTGTAAGGGCTTGAGTGTGAATGATTTTCAGGACCCCAGGGCACTCTATAAGTTCAGGTACCCTGGGTTGCCATGTTTATTTGAGGGGGTTTCTGCTTATTTAGTTCTGATCGAGGAGGTCTGAGCCACTCTATAAGTTTAGGTGTTTCAACCCTTCTCCTGTTTTGTTCTGAGGGAATAATTCTGGCAGGCGACAGACCGCTCTATAAGTTTAGGTAGCCTGCCCCACTGCCTCGCACGAATTGGATCAGAGAGAAACGAACATGCCAAAGGATCAGACCGCTCTATAAGTTTAGGTAGTCTGACCCAATGCCTCGCACATGATGGAACCCAATGGATATAACCTAACTATATTATATTACTATGTTATTTAGAACAGGCTAGTCAGGCCGCTCTATAAGTTTAGGTAGCCTGTCTATAGCTTATCATAATTGAAGAGAGTATAACTAAAAGGTATAACTGAAGGAAAACTTGGGCAGGTTGAGCAGTGTTCTAAGTTGAGCGGCTCAACATTATGTCCCCTTTTGAAGATTAAGTTCAGAGAGGAATATATAATTCGGCTATTTAAACAGTTCAGAGCGACTAGAGTGGTCGAGTCATACGCCCAAAGAAGAGAGAAGTAGTCGTGCCCTCTGTTTGTGTATACCTGGCCAAGTCAGAACGCTCTAAAAGTTTAGGTATTCTGACTTTGGGCTTGGCTAAGTTGGGCGCGCTCTGTAAGTTCAGGTGCCCTGACCTATGCCTTATGTAAGTTGGGTATAAAGGGGTAACTCACAAAGGAAGTACGGATTATTGCTTGCTAAAGGAGCTTGGGATTGGTGAGAGTGCTTACCTTTGTGGTTTGACCTGCATGTGGCTGAGTGAGACTACTACTTGGTCTAAGTTTCAGGTTGACAGGTCGTTGCTTTAGAGACTCGCCACGTGCTAGAGCGATAGGAGTTAGGTCAATTCCTGCATCTGTTGGGCTGACTTTATTTTACTTAGATCGCTTTTTGCATTTCTTGAGGTTCGCTGTTATACTTGGACTTGTATAAATTTTGGTAAGCTACCTTCTCTACGGGAAGCGCTGCCGAAATTTCTACAGATTCAAGGAGTTAGATGAATTTTGACTTGTGAAAGTTCAGTTTGTCTTTTCATTCTATCTGACTTAGTAAAAATCTGAAAAGCCTCCTTTCCTAAGGGGAGTGCTGCCCAAATTTTTGCTAATTCAGGGAGTTAGACAAAATTGGGCTTTGGGAAGTTAAAGTTAGTCTCAGGTTTCAAACTTAGCCTTGTGTAAATTTTGGGAGAGCACTTTTCTAGGGGGAGTGCTGCCGAAATTTCTGCAAAACTAAGGAGTTAGTCAGATTTTGTCTAAGTTGAACTCAAGGTTGGGGGCTGAATTCAAATTTGACTTGGTATAAATCTGGGAAATCCCCAATTCCAAAGGGGATGCTGCCCAAATTTCTACTAAATCAAAGAGTTAGACAAAGTTTGACTTTCAAGAGTCATAGATTACTCCTGCTTTTGACATTTGAGCTCGTATAAATTTTGAAAAGGCGCTCTTCCTACGGGAAGCGCTGCCGAAATTTTCCTAAATCAGAGGAGTTAGATTATATTTTGACAGGTGGCGATTCTGGCAATCCACCCTGGATAGGGGAGACTCTGCCACTAGTCTACCTTTGCCTTGGGTACTGGCTTAGAGGCAGGTTTGGACTTAGTTGGCAGGTAGCTTTGAGTGAGAATGTGCTATGAAGGTTTATCCCCCATATGCTGATGATCTAGCTTGGGCATTTGACCTATTTTGTGTTACAGGTCGTTTATGGTGTCTGATTCAAGACCAAGACTAGATTCAGCTTGATCCCTTGAGTATCACCTTCTGTTATCACTGATAACAGGTCGGTTGCCGATTCGTCGGTTTACGACTCGATTTCAACCCACTCTCCATACTCAACCTAAAAGGCTTTAGCCCCTGGTGGTTTTACTGTTTGTTAAGGGTTTTACCCGGACTTTTATTGAATGACCATTTAACAAAGGTACTGAGTATTTAATTGAGGTTGGTTGGATCGGCGGTTGGGGCTTGCATGGCTAGAGCGAAAGGGGTATGAGCATAGAGAATGGTTGGGGTTGACTCCGTGTAGTGCGTGTTTGTCGCTTGATTCTTGGTGTGATTGCAGGTATGTCCTGTGATTCGGATTTTGGATTTGGACTGCCTGCGATCCCATATACATATACGTGGTTGTGAGGAGTCTCACTGTGCCTGTGAGAAGTGATCGTCGCATCTCTATTTTCCCTTGTGCATGTATGCGTGGGTATACCTAGGATGAGTGCTCGAGAGGCCTAAGAGGCCATGTTAAAATTCGTTTAAAGGTTGAGGTCGAGAGGCGCAGAGGAGACCCTCCCTTCTGCCTATTTGCGTCTTGGGGCTTTCATAGTCGGACGTTGGTCCTGGGCCGGGATTCAAGGTCCTTGTCTAGGACATCCCAAACCCTAGACTCTGCAGGGAAGGGGTTTCCCCTCGCACAGAGCCTATTTACTTTGGCCGGCGAGACACCCCACCTTAGAGGCAGAAGTGTCGCGAGGGCCGAACGGGCGTCCTTCAACCGCTTAACATCGTGAGGGGGTGACCCCTCACGATGTGTCCTTCAGCCGTTCAATATCGCGAGGCCGGAGCCACGATTGCCACATACGATTGGCATTGGTGGTTGACATAGAATCGGCCTGCGTCGGCACAACTTTGAGTTAGAGTCCTGCACGCATTGCTTCGCCGCCCCAGCGTCTAAAGGTTATGGGATCGCCGGGCTCGCACGTAGGCGCAACGTTTGGGATTATTGTTGGCCGCCGACACTGCCCATAGAGGGGAAGGGTGCTCCAAGGCCACAAGCCTTTTTAAAGCCAGGGGACCTTTGCCCTATTCCCTCTTCTTGGGTTCGTGCATGTCTTGTTTGTTTTTTAGAGATTTTTATGGTTGGACGTTGTAGTCCGTGGCAGCCGTCAAAGTCAAACCCCTTGACTTTCGCCCAGGCCCGGGGAGGACTTACCCCTAGGACCGCGAGAGACGACTACCACCACAGGTTCTGGACCTGTGTACCACCCGCTCTGCACAAGGGTGCAGAAGAGGGTGTGTGGTCTTCAACCGCGCATGACGGTTGTCTGGCGTCGAGAGATTAACCCTCAAGGCGCGTGTCAGCCGACACTTCAGTGTCGAATACGGCCCTCGAGATTAACGAGGACCGCACAAGCATGGGTACTACATAGTATGCCATCAGTGCGACTGTTTGCGTACGCTTGCATTGCGAGTCAATATGAGTCAGCCCTGCGTCCGCGTGGTTTTATACCAAGTCTCCCGCGTGATGCCTAGCCGACTTCCACTTCGGAAAGTTATGGGTTGGCTACCGAGGGGCTAAGAGCGTTGTCGCGTTGTATGGGCGTGTGTGCGTGTGTCTTATTTTTTTCTGTGTGTGTTCGTAGAGTGGTGTGCGCGTGGTGTGTGGGATGCGTCCTAGTCGACCAACGACGAGTCGCGCTTGGGACCTCAGCCCCCCAAGGTGTCGGTTCGCGTGCGGGTCCGATAGGCGTATTACCGCGCGTACCCCCTATGCTACAGCGAACGAGAAACGCCCTCGGCTGGTCCACCTCTGCGATTGCAATTGTTCAGCTTTCATATTGTGGACTGGTAGCTCGGCGGGGATACACCTACCGATGGGAGGTGACAACTCCCGTAAGGTGGAGGTAAGTCGTGCCTCGCGTAGGCCCTATCCTGTCGTAGGGGCTCGCGAGAGGTATGGCTGGCGCACTCGGCCGGAGCGGCCTAAGGAAGCTCCATTTGCGCTTTAGTGTCGAGGTTAGCCCAACTCCTGTGTGACGCGGCCGAGAGGGTCCCGCGCTGCCACGAGCGGTGCCGAACTGATGCGCTCGACACCGCCGCCTCCCGACTATGAACTGGCTGATTGATCACACAAACCTTGAGCAAAAAGGACAGGCGCTTCCTTGGTGTCCTCGATGCCTGCAAGTATTCCCCTCAAGGAAAAGAGCAGAAACTATTGAACATGTGTTCATGCAATTCCCCACAGCACAGTTAACATGGCGCTGGTGGGATAGGATATGGAGAAAAATGATCCCGGACCCACCATGTTCGTGGTCATGGTGAGCTATCCTCACAGGTTTCTGGCCACAGCTCCAGGAGGCTCCCGACTTTGTGGAAAACATGTTCAGACTGGGCAGGAGATCAGTTCTATGGGTGCTTTGGTGGCAAAGGTGCGTCCTGGTGATGGAAGAAATACGATTAGAAGGGCCGAAAGTAACCGAACAAATCAACAACAACTAAATATGGAGATTCTGAGGAGATGGAAGACGCTGAAATCTCAATTGGACATCCTACGAACAAACAGAGATATCCAACACGCAATCTCCTCCTTCTGCAAAGATTGGTTGGGAGGAGAGAAAGGAGGATGGATAGCAAAAGTAGAGTGGGGAGGGAATGATGGGCAGCCAGGGGAGCTAGCAGAGTGCAGGGACTACCATCTGGTCCTAAATGATTGGACAATTATAGAACCCACCTTCCCGATGCGCCCCCCGTCTGACTTCCTGGACCCCTTCCCGCCACACCCTTTTTCCCTAGTGGAGACAATAACAGACTGACACATTCTGTTCCCTCTTCCTTTTCTTCTCTGTTGTTTTTTTTTTTTTTTGGTTATTTTTTTTTGGTTTTTTTTTTGGTTTTTTTTTTTTCTTCTTTTCTCCCCCTTTTTTTTTTTTTGTTCTTTTCTTTCTTTTTTTCTTTCTTCTTCTTTCCCCCCTTTCTTTTTTTTTTCTTTTCTTTCCTCTTCTCTTTCTTCTCTTTTTCTCCTGTTATCCTTAGCTGCACAGTCAACCCCCCACTCACTGGGGTAGTCAATGCTGGCAGCCAGACATGCATGATCAAAGTTTAAGTATTCACAGTGAGTAGCAAGCGAGGGTGCCTGGAGGACGGTCAGGGAAACAGACAGGGCTCGCTGGTGCCCCCCAGTGCCCCTGTTTTGGACCCTGACCGAGGGTCCTGGTAGTCAAAGTAGAGGTAATGGGACGCTGGATCCATTTTCTCAGCACAGGAGTCATGGTAGCTATCTCACAACTCATCTCTTTTTACCACAATGTAAGGGACGCTGGACCCGGTTTCCAGCCAAGCCAAAGCTGGGTAATGGGGGCCCCAGTACACTGGATTGAGATGTGGAGGGATTCACGGCCTCCTTTTGCCAAATAAAAAAGGATCTACACCGCCCGGTTAAAAAAAAAAAAAAAAAAAAAAAAAAAAAAAAAAAAAAAAAGAAAGATTCAATTTCGTTTTGCACATTTCGAGAGTAGTGCAGCGAGGCCCAAAAACGCGACTCAGACGCAGAACTATCATCTATAGGTGGCGAGGAGGTCAGGCTTGTTCAAAACATGAATGCATTTTTTTCATTTTTTGTTCTTAAACCACCACCACCTCTGAGCCTCCGAGTCTTTTTCCTGAAGCGGAAAAGAACTGCGTGCCCAGCTTTGCTGAAACACCACCGTAACTTCTCCTTTCTGGAGAATCTACGCGGGGGTCACAAAAATGAGTTACAATTGCACTATGGGCCAAGATGCAGTTTCAAATTGCAGTTTGGGCAATGTATATACAACCCGCCTTTCTGGCCAGGTAGGGTGCCCGAAGTGCAATTGCAAACTGTATCTTGCCCGTTAGTGCACTCTACTGAAGTTACCCCTTTTTTTTTCAGAGAAAACTACGGCGCAGTCAGGGTTACAGTTTGCAATTGCATTTCTTTTTCTTTTTTTTTATTTTTTTTTCTTTTTTTTTTTGAGAAGTTGTCGCTTTATATTTCAAAACAAAAGTGGTCGAGGCCGGGGACCTCACAATTCTACCTGGTATTACCTAGGAAAAACCTGCTGGAAACCGGGTCCAGCGTCCCAAGACCACTCAGTCCTCAAAAAGAAGAAAAACTCCTCAAAATAACCTTGAAGCACAGAAAAGGGTGGCTGAACCAATCATAACAAAACTCTCCGTTCCTTCACCCTATCATATAATGGGGCTCGTTCGACACTCCTCGGGCGCCGAAATTCCCCAAGGAATTCGTCGTTCCACTTATCCTCGGGGAAGATTTAAGAAAAATAATGTGAAAACATTTCCTCTGGGATTCCTCAGGGAATCCTCGGGCTACAGCCATTTTGGTGATTTCCCCAAGGGACCTCCCGAGGTCCCTTGGAGGTCAGCATCCAGAGGAATCGGGGAGTCGACTGCAGCTCCCTCGACGACATTTTTCGATCCCGTCTGGTCCATCGGCGGTCCTGCCTGTGTCTCCACGGACATGTTGGGTCTCCAACATTCGCCTTCATGGAATTCGACGCCAACGGTTATCATTTGCGGCCTACCGGCATCCCCGACGTCCAGAAGGTGGTGTCTTTCGTCGTCGCGCTTGGCACGCAGCGGGAATTCGCCCAACGATCGGCAGATACGAATATTTCAGCCGCCTCAACCTCTCCCGTACACGCACTGTCGTCCGTGAGCGAGTACGACACCTTCCGTTTGTCGACACGTTCCTGACGGCCATATCAGTGGACATGGACGTCAATATCAAAACAACACTCCACGAACACCGCCACGCGGAAGAAGACAGCGCCGCCTCGCCAGACTACCCTGAACGCCACGCGACGGACGTCAGCCTGCGACGATGGCGACAAGTCGATGGCGTCTCAGCTTCTTCGAAGGCGCACAGGTGCGTACCCTGTCAACACTGAGACCGCCGACCAACGTCGTCACTTAAGCGCACGCCCCCGCACGCTGGACGTTGCTGCCATCAAATTCAAAAAACGACGTCCTGTACGCGCCGCCACTCGCATTGCGAAAATTCGAATTTCAAATTTCGAACGGAGGGGCTGCGCGCCTTTTCCAATGGCCCCTTCATTTTCGAAAGCCGCCATTTTTCGAAATTGCGACGCCCAACAAAGGTGGACCAACGCCGTCCGCACGGACACATCTCCATGGACCACCGTCAGCCCCACCCCCGCGTCCGGTTGTACACATATAAATCTGGCCGCGGGAGCCCCGAGGAATCGTCCTCGGGGGACGTCTCCAAGGATGAGTGGAACGAAGGCGGGAATTTCCTCGGGTGACTCCAAGGAATCGTCCTCGGGGCCCGAGGACGCCCCGAGGAGTGTCGAACGAGCCCTAATATTCTTGCAGCGCAGGAGAACGCCAGCGTGTTTCTAAGAACGAAGCACTATTGGCAAAGAACTACGAATTATAATCTGCAAATCTCAAAAATGCACAAGGCAATTCGCAATTTTTTTTTTAAATTGCAAAACAAATCTATAGCAATATAATGTCCTTCCTACACCAGAGAACACCCGCATGCTTCTAAAATTGAAACACTAATGGCACCGGGCGACGGGCTGTAAACTACAAATCTCGAA
>BFEA01000156.1:1904482-1951731 GCA_003427395.1 Chara braunii | reverse complement strand
CTCTCTCTCTCTCTTAATTGCTTTCCTTTTTGAACTGATAGTCCTCGCTTTTTGAGTTTCTCGCCCCCGTACCGGTAATGTCAACCGCTTGCATCCGCGCGGACGGTCGACGCCCCCGTAAGGGGAGAGAGCTTAGACTTCGCCGTCTTCCCTCGACGCGCCCACCTTAGAGAGAGAAGAGTTGCGACGATTGTTGGATAGATTCGGTGTTGGTTCGGATGACCGGGAACGCGGGACCTTGCCCGTGTTCATCACGTACCTCCGATCGTCTCATCTTGCTACCGACCTTCCCCATCGCAGACGACAGCGTCTATTGTGATGCGGACGTACGGCGCCCGCTGAGGCGGACGGAGCAAGTGTGTTGGCAAGACCCGCCTCGGGCTTATGAGATAAGGGGGAACGGGTTTGTTTTGATTGATCGTTTTGATTCCCCGACTCTAATATTGCCTTATACGGTGTTGCCCTGGTCGGCCGCTCACGCCGTGTGGTGGCCGCAGTTTGATTGTCGCTGGTGTCGCCAGGGGGACTCGTGTTCTTGGCGACGGCTGGTCCTGGGTTACGAGGGAGCGACACGTTTCCCCGAGCTTTCCCGTAGTGCGGGGGCGCTGCCCGCGCAACTTCGAATTCAGATGTCGGCGAGTCCTCCCGCCACTTTACCCTCCCGGAAACTTTCGCGCGGACTATGTGAGTCCGACGCCGAGGCTTGAAGGCCTCGAACCAACCACCTCCACAGCAAAGACCTGAGGGTTCGGCCGCTTTGTGAGGCCTGAAGGCTTCGAACCCACCACCTATCCCCCAAACCCCTGACGGCTGAAGTTTTGTCATCCACCGCCATGGCCCTCTCCCCTTGATGCCTTTTTCCGTCCCGATGCAAGACGGCAGTTCATTTTTGCGGAAACCTTTTTGATTTTATCATTTCGGAGTGATCCGACCCCCCCCACGGGACTCCGCGACGACAGTCCGACTCCGGGGAAAACCTCTGCCCCGAAACGAGGGCCTCCCATTCCGTCTGGGAGACTCAACCCTTACGGCCAAAAATCCTCGGCCACACCCCTCCTAGAACTCTGATCGGCGACCCCGTACGGGAAGCTGCGAGGGGGCGTGAGGTTGCGTATCACACGTCCTACAAAGGCCAGAATTTCGCACTAATGAACAAGGCAGTCAAGATGACGTGTCGTGAAGTGCAGCGCGCGGCCTTTAGATGGTGAGAAAGGAGCCCCCCCTATCCAGCAGAAGGCTTGAGGAGAAGGCGGCTCCTCTGGTATCAAGGTCTTGTAAGGTGTGTAGGTTGGTATGAAGGTCCAATAAGGAGCTGCCAGGATGCCATGGCGTAAGAGTGCAGAGGCACTCCATACCCACTCAAGGGCTAGGCTACGCCAGGGCACTGTCGCCGTAGCTCTCACACAGCTATGGTGCCTGGCAGGGTAGGTGCCACGTAGGAATGATGGAAACCCGAGGCTCAAACGCAACACCTACACAGCCGCGACTAATGACTACCGGTCGCCGCCACCGCTGCTATCGCCGCTGCGTTAGCCCACTCTCGTGCGACCCCCTTCTACCGCTGCGGTGATTCTTGTCTGCAATTGCATTTCGAACTGCGTTTTAGCAGTTTAGACAGGGCCCAAGTTTCAATTGCAGTTGAAACTCAGGCTCTCCTTTTCTAGCAGTTCAGTCAGGCACGTGGCCGGTTTTCTTTTCTTTTCTTTTCTTCTTCTTCTTCTTCTTCTTCTTCTTCTTTTTTTTTTTGGTCGTGCGCCGCACCGCGCCACACCACGGCTTGGGGAAAAAAAAAAAACAAAAAAAAAACCAGCCCCATGGTTGGGCCACGGCCGAGATGTCTCGGCCGCACCCCAGACTGGCCACGGCCGAGATGTCTAGGCCACACCCCGGATTGGCCACGGCCGAGATGTCTCAGCCACATCCCAGATTGGCCACGGACGACATGTCTCGGCCACACCCCAGATTGGCCACGGCCCAGATGTAGCATGGCGGGCGTGGCGGGGCCGCCCTACACAATTTGAACCTGGGTCTGTATTTCAACAGTGCAGGGATGGGGGTCAAAGAAGAAAAAGGAAAGAAAACGAGAAAAAAAAAAGAGGAACCGGAGGGGAGGCACAGTGACTGGCCCATTGAAGAAGCTCGGTCCTGATGCTACCGGCTGACCCCTGGCTGGCATCGCCCACCTGCTGTAGCAGGTATCGCCCCTGCTGGTGGGTGCAGCTCCCGCATGTTCCCTCGTTGGAGGCTTGAGCACGGATGTGGCTGCTACGGGGTTCCCCGTAATACTATAATGACAATAAAAAAGGCCTGAAAGGCAGTCCTGGTTGGGCTTCAAAGAATTAGCCTTTCAAATTAAAAAAAAAAAGAAAAAAAAAAAAGAAACGAGGATCTATGAATCCACCTAGGTGGAAGTTACACCAGTGCTTTGAGGAATGTATCTGGCCAGTATGTGAGGACCGTGAGACATGTCGTTTTCTTTGATTTCTTTTTGTTGTGAGGTCCTTCTAGCGCCCTGCCAGCCAGGCAGGGCGGATTCTAAGCCAGGCAGCTAACTGCCTCTTTTCATTCAGTTCCAGACAAGTACCGTAGCATCCTGTATCGGACCGCAATCACAGCATAAGGGATGCTTTTTGGTTCTTTTTTTTTTAATCTGCTGTTCGTCCATGGAAGAGGGCTGAACTGCTACCTAAAGGAAGCCCGAGTTTCAATTCAACTGCAATTGAAACTCGGGGACGAGGGCTGAACTGCTACCTAAAGGAAGCCCGAGTTTCAATTCAACTGCAATTGAAACTCGGGCCCTGACTAAACTGCTAAAACGCAGTCTCAAATGCAGTGGGGGCCAAGACGAGATCATGGTGGAAATCAGGAATGCACTGGAGGGCAGTGAAACGACTGTTGCAGTGGACTAACGGCCCAGCATGTCGAACGGTCTCAAAAGGTCTTGGGGTGTGTTTTGGAAAGTCCCGGAGTGTAAGCGACAGGATGGCGGCAACAACAAAGTGGGCACCTGCAGGAATCTGTGATGGTCTGAGTCTGGCAGTCCTCATCCTGATTGCGGTAAGAAAAGGTTGGAGTTATAGGGTCTTCAAGGGTTCTAAAGGGTTCTAAAGGGACGACAGATAGTCACAATGAATAGAGGGGCTGCAGAACAGGGCCGCCTCATTTCGACAGGGATGCCCCAAGATACTAATGTTCTATTGTCTTGTGTTCTGTTGCTGTACTTTCCATCTCATTCCAACAGTACTGCAGATACTGTGGTTTTTTCGGTTCTCTAAGGTCACAGTGAGGGTTTAGGGGTTTAGGGGCTTCAAGGGTTTCAATAGAGACATTGCACAGAGGTGTTGCAGAATAGGACCCTTTTATTCAGGGGGGCTGCAGAACTAGGGCTATGTTAATAGTAAAGGAGGTGCTCCATGAAGGGAAGGGGAAAATTGCAGCTCCAAGGGACAACGGAGACCCGGGAAGAGACAAGTATCACCATAGCCCTAGGAAACAACAATCACCAATATCTGTATTGTATGTTGTACCAATGGGACGCTGGACCCGGTTTCCAGCAGGTGCCGCTCCCCACCTATAGATGGAGCAGCCCAACAGATAAGCCCTCAATTCTGACGGTTCTCTTACCACCGCCAGGATAGAGGGATATCGCAAGGGCTTTTCAAAAAAAAAAAAAAAAAAAAAAAAAACTGCTTTCGTGACTGCGTGGTAGTTATCCCGTTTTTTAAAGGTTGTGCAGCCTGAGGTATAGGCAGGCCCTACCCTGGCGGCCAGTGCTTTAATCACACTCCAGGGGGGATTCCAACCCGGGAGACTTCTCAGCGACCCCCCCCTGCCAACTATAGCGTCCTAAGCACGGCCAGCAGGACACTCGACGTGTGGGACCCCCCATACAACATCTACAAAGCCTTGCGACCGTAGCACCATGAGGTACCCGCTCGGGAATGTTTTTTTTTTTCTTTTTTTTTTTTTCTTTTTTCTTAAAGGACCCTGAGTTAATGCTAGGGTAGCTGATACGAGCAGACTCCCCTAGCATTCTCTGGACAGCTCCATCTATTGGTGGGGAGCGGCACCTGCTGGAAATCGGGTCCAGCGTCCCTCACATTTGGCAATTGGAATACATTTGAAAACTGTACAACCGATAGTCTTTGCTCTAGCTCTGACCTTTGAGTTCTATTGTAAAGGACCTCTTCACCCTCCCATAAGGCGCCTGATGTATCAGTCATACCTAGACCTTACAACAGTAAGGAGGAGTTGATGGGAAGACTGTCTATACCTCCCCCTCCTGTCCATCTGTAACTGAATCTTTTCCATACCATGATAATGGCACCAGTGCATTCTGAGGAAGCGTGAAAAGGCTAGGGAACTCGTTGGCCGGACGAAGGGGTATCGATGGATCCACCTGCGTCCACTCATTAAACCGAAGTTTGTAATCTTTGATAAGTTCTTGTCCTCCCTCCTTCCCTTCTCCCTCCGAATCCACCCGCCCTATTTTTCCCCCCTTTCCTCCCCCCAGCCAGTCACTGCTGAATTTTTGAAAATTTTTCTTGATTTCAACTTTGGAAGAGTTGAACTGGATTTTCTCCTTTATCGTGATCCATTGATCGAGATTTTCTGTTTGGATTTGCTGTTTTATGCTATCGTTAAACTCAGGCACATCCAATCTAACATTTTCCCATTCAAAGGTGTTCCTTTTTGTCCAGATCGCCCAGAGGACTGCGCTTCTACCTATGGTGAATAGATTTTGCGAGAAATTATCTTTCTGTTCAGATGACCAATGCGCTAGGAGAATTGCTCTCCATTCCCAGGGCCATTTTTCTGTGGTTTCTAGTTGTTCCCATATACGATCCCACCACCTCCAAAGCCAGATAGAGCCTGGGCACTCTAGGAACAAGTGCTCTATTGTTTCTGGTATTTTCCTACTTGGATATGCCGATTGGCAGAGTTTACACCACGGTTCTACTATGCCCCTTTTCTCGAGAGAAGACCTATCTATCAACCAATCATTGTTCGGGAGGCACCTGTATACAATCTGTCACTGGAGAGATGATATCTTTGAAGGTTTGATCTTGGAGTCCTTGAACCATTTAATGTTCCTTAATTTTTTCTTGCCTGTATTCAGGTGTTTCATCCATCTCTCCTCTACTTTATCTTTCAGGTTAATTCTTGGTCGAATCATACGATAGGTTGATTTGACAGATAAGGTATGCAGGTGTATGCTGTGTTTTCTTTTGAGATTTTTCTTTGTTCCCCATGACCAACATTCGGGGTCTATTGGTAAATCTGCAATGTCAGTTGAAGGTCGAAAAGCCAGCCACGACTGTGTATCCCGTGAGAGAACTTTGACTCTGAAGATGTTTTCCATTGGTAACCAAGCTGGATTGTTATCTGTTTTGGTGTTGCGCACGTTGTCTTCTTTTAATTTGTATTGCTCAATTAAGGCTTGTTTATCCGCTGCTACGAGGACTACATTGCCTACCACTCTTGGATTCCCTTTTATTGCTACCCAATCACTTTCCTGGAACCTCTTCCCTCTCCTGAGTACTCTGATCCATTCAATGGGGATCAGATCCACTATCCTTTCTAGATTGCTTTGCACGTGGTGACAATGTTTTAGTTTGTCCTTGAGAATTTGATGGGGAATCCAGTCCCTATCGGTTTCATCCCAGATATCTTTGATCCTGGTCACTCCTTTTCTGATCCAACCCTTCCATGGTCTGTCATTGCAATGGAGTGTGGTGCCAAGATGATCTCTTATCCATGTATTATTAAAGAGAGGTTGGCGACTGATCTCTTCCCATCTTTCCGGGAAATGTGCATCAGGTAAGGGTAATTTCCTCGAGGATGGTTGGCAAAAAGGGATCTTTAGCAATATTTATCCTTGTTGCTGCCCTGTTAGACAATTGAGTCATATCTGTTCCTTGGGTTGAGCTTCTTGGTACAGACCAGTCTCTGTTTTCCAGCCACATGGCTGGGTCTACGTTCTCCTCTGTATGTGGGGCAAGTCTCCTTAGTTGTTCCTATGCTAAGCCACTCCAGGGAGTTTGGGGATTGATTAACAATCTCTTAATCCATTGGATGGAGAGTGCCTTCGCTTGGAGTGTTGGGTCAATGATTCCCAAGCCACCCTTGGCTTTTGGTTGAATGATGGAGGACCAAGCTACTCTGTTAATGACATTCTTATATTTGTAGTTACCTCTCCACAAAAACCTTGTAAGTTGTTGTTGAAGGGATTTAGTCCACTTAGTGTCTAAAGCCCAAATCGTTGACTTGTACCAGATAGAGGCTAGGACCACATTATTTATCACCAATGCTCTACCCATTATCGATGTGTGCTTGTTCTTCCAAAGTTCTAATTTGATTTGAGCGCTTTGATAAATATTCTCCTCATTGGTTATTGGTTTTCCTTCGGCTGATAATGATATACCCTGAACCCTTATAGGCCTATCATGGGGGAGTCATTTGACTCGTGGTGATTCTGGTGATCTAACTCCTTGATAGTTTATCCACCATCCCTGGGTCTTTTCCCCTCAGTTGACCTTCATGTCAGCTAGTCTGCAAAACTTATCCATTAATTCATGAATTGCCTTCATATTTTCCTGAGATGCTTCTACCATCAGGGAGAGGTCATCCGCGAAAAATGAACACATAGGAATTGTTTCTTTTGGAATGGATGTCACTCGTATTTTTCTAATGTTCTTATTTTTCTTTAGGTTAGTCGTTAATGTTTCCATTACTATGATGAAGAGAACGGGTGCTAATGGGTCGCCTTGTCTCACCGATCTCTTCAATTCAAATGGAGGCACTAAGCTACCTTTGACCATCACACTTTGTAGTTGTTTTTTGATGCAAGATTGTGATCCATCTTCTGAAGTTATTCTCAAAGTTCATCTTAGCTAGGCATTTGTCTAGGAAGAGTCAATCTACATGATCGTAAGCCTTTTCTAAGTCAATGAAGATGAATACCGCATTATGTTTAGATCGGCGTGCCACTTTAATGAGTTCGTTTATGAGTAGAATATTGTCTTGTATGTTTCTTTTCGATATAAATCATGTTTGGGCTGGATGAATAATATCAGCAATGACTTGGAGCATTCTATCTGCTAGTACTTTTGCTACTAATTTATAGACCACCGTAAGTAGAGTGATGGGGCGCTAATTGCGAATGTTGAGTTTATCCTATTTCTTATACAAAACCGTGATGACTCCTTGATTTACTATCTCCCCCATGTCCCCTGCCTCCCACACTGTTTGGTAAAAATCCATTATATCTTGTGCAAGGGGACCCCACATGACTTCCCAAATTTTTTTGGGAAGGTCGTCAATACCCGGTGTCTTTTCTTCTTCCAAGATAATTAGTGTCTTCCAAATTTCCTCCTTTGAAATTGGCATCTCCAAATGTTCTCTTTGTATGTCTGTTATTGTTTTGTTGAGGGGAATAAGAAATTCTTCTATTTCCTTTTCCTTTAGCTCTGGAGGAATAGGTGAATTTTTGGATGTGAATAAATCTTTATAGAAATCCCTAGCTATTTTCATGCTGGCCGCTGTGGAAATGGCTAAAGGTTCATTGCAATTAAAGGGGTTCATTAAGGCCTCTATAGTGGTTCTACCTGACCTTACTTTAGCCATGGCAAAGAAGCGAGTGTCCATGTCCCCTTCCATGTGATGTTTCTTTAGTTTCCCCCTTATTCTGAACCCTTGCCATTTGTATTCTATGTATTTAATTAGTTGACTCTCTAGTGATTGGATTTCCATTGCCATTTGCTCTAGATTTAGACTGTCCGTTTTTTTTTCCCTTAATTGAAGTTCTTGGATTCTTTGAAAAATTTCCCGCTCTTTTTTATTTCTTAATTTTGCCAAGGCTCTGGAATATTCATTGCATTTACGTCCTAGGAATGCTAGGCTGTTGTTGAACCACGTGATACTATTACCAATGCATGTTTTCTGCGTTCTCCAAAATTCTCATACATCATCCAGATATTGGAGGAAGTTAGGATCCTTGAGGTGGGACGTATTTAGCTTGTAGATCCCCCTGCCCTGGTCAGACTTTTTTTGAAAGGAGAAGACCGTCATGCACATCGCATGGTCTAGGCCTTGATAAGGACTTCTACGTAGGATACTTGCAAATTGCAGGCCTCCCTGTAAATCTTCTGATGTTAGAATTATATCAATCCTGGACTTAGTAGGTTTGTTTGAATGTCTCCTAGTAAAGCAGGAAAAAGACTTAGTGGTAGGGTTCAGTTTCCTGAGGGTGTCAAAGAGGTTGTAAGAACTGGAGAGTTTATATATAATTAGTTCGTCGGTTTCTATATATGGAGAGCATAGCGTCTTCAAGACGAAGCCTAAACTCACTTCTCTTCAGGCTCGTTGGTGGCGTGACCTCTCAAGAGTTCGACTTCACCATCAAGAAGATTTCCGGTAAAAGCAATCGTGTTGCAGATGCCTTATCCCGCCGCCCCGATCTTCACTGCGAGGACCGTCAGCTATCTGCCATCTCAGCTCCTACCATCCACCCCGCCTTTCTGGATGAGTACCGCCGCGCATACACCCAGTGCCCTGAGTTTCAGTCCATCTATGCTGACCTAAAGGCTGGCAAGTCCGTCCCTAACTTCTAACTCGATCCCTCTGGACTCCTATATTGGCTTGGTCGCCAAGGTACTCGTACTCCCCACTTATGCGTCCCCTCTACTGGCCAGCTCCGCGTCCGGGCCGTCGCTGAGTGTCATGACCAGCGCGCCGCTGGTCATCTTGGTGTCTTCAAGACACTTGACCGCCTCTACCGCCATTACTACTGGGAGCACCGCCGTCCTTTCACCAAGGAGTAAGTTCGCACGTGCAGGATCTGCCAGGAGACCAACATTCCCAACCACCCCCCCTATGGCCTTCTCCAGCCCTTACCCATTCCTACTCAGCGTTGGACTTCTGTTTCCATGGACTTCATTGACCCTCTTCGTCCCCCTACCCCACGAGGCCACGACGCCATCTTCGTCGTTGTCTGTCGGTTGACTAAGCATGCTCACTTCCTCCCTTGCAAGTATGCTAGTTCAGCCAAAGACATCGCCTCCCTATACTTCAACCGTATTGCCACCCATCACGGTCTTCCCACTAGCATCGTCTCTGATCGCGATCTCCGCTTCACTTCYCATTTCTGGCGTGGACTCCATGAGATCTATGGCTCCGAGCTCCGCCTCTCCTCCTCCTATCACCCCCAGTCAGATGGACAGACCGAGGTCACCAACAAAACTTTTGGGAGTATCCTTAAGAAGTTTGTTGAGAATGACTCTGATTGGGATCTGCACCTTGCTCATGCAGAGATTGCTTATAACCATATTATTTCTCCTGCCACTGGCATGTCTCCCTACTAATGTGACTTGGGATACCATCCCCGTGTCCCATCTGACCTTCTTCGTCCATCTCAAATCCATCCCGACACCAAATGCCCTGCCCTCGATGACTGGGTAAAGGAGATGGATGCGCTCCTTAGCAAGGCTCGCGAGAGCGTTGCTAACTCCCAAACTCGCATGGCCACTCGCGCTAACCGCTCTCGCATCGACCATCCCTTCAAAGTTGGCGACGAGGTTCTTGTCGACGCACGTCACTTCCAACCCGGAGATGACACACGTCGAAAATTCTGACGTCGATACATTGGACCATGCACCATCCTTGCACCTGCTGGACCCAATCATGACTGTCCGGTGAGCTTCAAATTGAAGCTCCCCGATTCCATGTACCGCGCTAATTTACATGATGTGTTCCATGTATCTCTTTTGCGCCCCTTCAGACGGTCTCCCCCTGAGTTCCATGGTCGACCTTACCCTCGCCCCTCTCCCATCATCATTGAGGGTCATGAGGAGTTTGTCGTCTCTGGTATTGCGTCCCGACTTATGACTGATGGTGACCCTCCCCGCCTCGAGTATCTCGTTCGATGGAAGGGTTATCCTGATGAGGAGTCTACTTGGGAGCCTCTTGAGCACCTGAAGCATGCTATGACTTTCGTGCATGCTTACGATCGTGCTCATCCTTTCCCTTCATCATCCTCCCCCCCTACTTCTCATCCTTCTACTACTGACCCTTCTACCTCTGCGACCACTAACATTCCCCCTCCTCCATCGATGGGTCCTCCTGCTCCACCGGTACCCGCCTCAGGTCCTCCTCCCCCTATGGATGTGGTTTGGCCTGTTGTTGCAGTTCATTCCTCTCGCCCTCAGCGTACCCATCGACTTCCTTCTCGTTTTCATGACTGGTCTATATCCCCCATACACTCTCTATCTTTTACCATTCCTGGACACTTATGCAGCAGCTCCCGGTTTCGGCTTCTACATTCAGCTTCTACATTCGGCTTCTACATTCGGCTTCTACATTCGACTTTCGACCTCAGTGCTGCTCCTCAGTACCAGAGTACCTGTCGCATTGCTCCGGACTTCTATTCGGTTTTTGCAGTACTCCTACTTCATCCAGGCTACTTCGGTTCGACTTCAGCTTCGAGACTCATCAGTGGACTACTTCACTTTTTCAGCTACAGAGTTCCCATCATTCCTACCTATCTACCACCCTCGAGCTTACCCTTCAGTCGCATGATGACCCCTAATTTCCCTGTCTATGTGGGTGTGTCCGCTTGCCGCTCTTCTGCCTTACCTTATGGTGCGCGCCCTCCTCTTGAGTGTACGTTTTCCTTGCTCGCGGCTTCTGGCTACATGTCTATGCCGGCATAACCCTCTCTCCTCCCAGGCTCACCTTATGTGTGCTCCCTTGTGTGAGTGTTTTTCCCCCCTTTTCAGTTGGCGGTACCCGTTTGATGGTTTCCATTGAGCCCGGTGTCGTGCTGTTATTCCCCCTCTGAGCTTGATGATCCCGTACTTGGTTGTGTGGGTGCCCCTTTGGAGTTTACTCCGAGAGTTGTACCTGTCGCCTTTCCACCCATTTTTACTTCTGCCATGCGACTGAGTCCCTTTCTCTTTTCTTCAAGTATTGTGCATTGTGTACAGGGCACGTGAGACTGTGCCACATTGGTTTTCGACTTAGGACATCGGTTTAGTTATTCTTTGGCCTTTAGGGCCCTGGTGTTGATTTATATTTAGCCCATTTGACTGAAGAGACATTTTTCTTTTTCTTGGCCGACACAGGTCGACACAGGTCAGACGTTTTTCTCTTTCTTGGCCGACACAGGTCATGCATTTTTCTACTTTTCGGGTCGACACAGACTAGACATTATGGTATAGATTAGGCTTGAGGCTTAGTCTGCATTGCATCCCTTTTCATGCATGGAGCCTGCTCCGCATTTAGGATTGGTCCTTTTGCCGTTCCTTTTGGGTTTCTGCTATTTCAGCGGATAGCGTGCTTGATGTATCGCTTGATCCATTCACAGGTCCGAGGATTGTGTAGCGGTACCCCTACGGCCCGGCAGTGAGGCCGGACCAGTTTCAGGCCGTTGGCCTGACCCTGGTTCGGTACCAGGTTATCCCGTACCTGGACCTAGGCCGGTATATCACTTCGGCCTAGGCCCAGGGCGGGAGGTTTATTCATTTTGTTGTTCGTTCATTCGAGCGGGACTGAACCTTCACTCAGCTGCTGCTTTCGTGCGTGTCCATCTCCTCTCTCTCTCTCTCTCACACCATTCTCCGCACGTGCCCTCTGCACGTGCGTCACAATTCCATTTGTCCAGGTTGCGATCCGGTGCCGCATTGAAGTTACCTACCATAATAACTGGGATCCCTACCGGGAGGTGCGGAAGTAATGTCTCAAAAAAGGATCGGCGTTCCCCAACATCGTTAGGTCCGTAAACATTTAGAATACTGACCACTTCTAATTCCAGCATTGCCAGTATATATACCCATCTTCCTTCCTGCTGGTCAGCTTCCCATCTGAGAACCTTAGCTTTAGAATCTGGAGGAACCCATATCCCCACCCCTGCGCTCCCAGGTTTGGGGGCATGGGCCCTATACGCCATATGAGGCCAGAATTCCTTGTGAGCGTGGTTGTGAGAATCTGTGTTCATTAAGTGTGTCTCTTGGACACAAATAATATCAGGCCACACCTTCCCTCCCACCCCTTTTAACATTTCCATTACTGCTTGGCGCTTAGAGTATTTGGCTGAGGCAATTCCGTTTACATTTAGGGATCTGAGGTCCAAGTCAGCATTTCTCTTGAGACATTTCCAATTTTTGTCTTTATTATAAAGGAGGTCTATTAAATTCACTTCCTCATTTTTACTCCCCATTTTACTGTAGTTTTTCCCAKGTYACTTTATCAAGAAMTCCTCCTTTCTTGAGGGARGCCTCACTCACTAGTTTGAGGAGCAGGGTGATGATATCCTCCTCTGACCAAAACTGATTGGGTTTTATTTTAAGGATTTGTAAATCCTTAATCATTTCTGAGTTCATCCATTTCAGAGAGGGAGAGTCTGTTACTCTGCACTTAATAAATATATCACACTCTGCTATACTCTCCAGTCCTGGTGCTGTTGGTGAGGAGATGTATTCCCCTGTTGGGAATTTCTCCTTTATCCATTGGATTATTTCCGATCTATCTGTCAGAATATCTGTTCCATGTAAAGTGATCTCCCCATAGTGGGAGGGGTCAATTACTGAGAGGCCCGCTCGGGAATGTGAATGTGTTGGAGTCCAATATTGCGGATTTCGAGCACGGGATGTTTTTGTGAGTGCCAACGCACTCGACCAAGCCAAGCAGGACTCGATCCCGCTGCCTCTGTCTCGGGAGACATGAATCTCTAGAACACGGGCCTGACCAACTAGGCTTGGCTGGTGCTGCCAGCCATTTTGGTCTGGTGGCTCCTGGCCACCAAAGAACGCGCCTGTGAAAGGTAATGGCGGGTTCTTTGGTGGCCAGGAGCCACCATGCTGGCAGCACCAGTACTTGGCCCAACTATCGGCTGTGGCACTTTGTTAATTAGGGCTTTGGGGTACCAGACCACAATGGCTGGAAGCGCCAACCAAAAAAAAATTGAAACGGTACCCCGGCGCTTCGGCAAAAATTGGTGCACAGGGACATTCCAGGCTCGGCATCTATAGCTGGGCCAAGTACTGGGGGGATGTCACTTCCTTTCGGAGGTAGAACAAGGATTTCGCATGTGACAGGAGGCAAGGGCCCACTTGCAGCCAATAAGATATATTGACAGTAGATAACCAAGATCAATGGCCTGTACCTCTTACGCCACCAGTAGTTCTTTTTTTTTTGTTTCCTTACTAGAAACATCGGCAACGGTGTGTGTGTGTGGTGCTGGTAAGAGCAGACAACCCCTCTACACCCTCGTTATTGGATGGCTCCGTTCCATAGGTGGAGGGCTGCACCTGCTGGAAATCGGGTCCAGCGTCGCTTCATATTGAAATCCAGGAACCGGTGTTATCAGATCTGTTGCCATTGTTCGATTCCCGAGCCCAAGTACTATCTTTGCCCACAGCTGATCCTATGGGCTCTATTTCCCTTTTGAACTTTTATCCCCGGGCCTGATTTAGCAGGTCATGTCTCCCCCATATTGTGGTTGACAACTGCCCCGATTGCCTCCACCATTCCCAAAAAGGTCTGGACAGATCACATTGCATTGCAAAATGTTGTATGTCTTCCATTTGGGTCCCCGGACATACCTGACATTCCGGCACTGCCTTCGCAGTTCTCTTAGCACACCAGGTATTAACCGGGAGCACCAGATGCATCAATAGCCACAGCAAGCTTGCATGCTTGCTGGCGACGAGGTCCATCAACTGTTTCCAAAAACTAGGGAGAGCTTCAGACAATCTCGTCATAGAATCTTGTATCCATCCTGTGGCCATCCATCCCCTGGCCACTGTCCAATTGACGTCCAGTCGCGGCGCCATTAACTGATATCCCTTTTGTGTAGCATATTGTGATAAGTCCACTAACTCATTTCGCCGCGGGTGTTTCCACACCCAATCTCTGGGGTCGATTGGCAGGTTAAAGGCAGGAAGGTGTGCAAAATATGGCTTACACGTTTGTTTCTGTTCCAGAACGCACATTGATGTCAACTGATCAACCGACGGAAGAGGGAGTTGTTCTTGACAGGGTTGCAGAGGTTGTCCCAGAGATCGCACCTCTCCTTGCACCGCCCAACAGGTAGTCGGGATCTCCATCACTTTCGAGTAGTCTTCCACTCTCCAAACACAGCTTGGCTCTTCCTGCTGCGCTCGCTTGTACCACATCCCTTTCAATGGTACCAATCCCGCCCTCAATACACCAACCCATTGATGAGGCACAGCATTCTTCAGCTGTTGCAAATGGTCCTCCCGGTGCCACAATCCCTACAGTCTGGGAGCAAGATCATCAGCTGTTTTCCAATCCCCCACAGTAATGTCCCAGACGTCCACGAGGGTGCCAACCCCTCTGGACAGCCAAGCATTTCCAAATTGGCCCGGTCCAAAGCATCGAAAAGGAAACCCTTCGGAGTTAAGCAGCAGCGGGTTATCAATCAACGGTTGGGTGAGCAGTCTTTCAAACACCAACGGAGGGGGCCGCAGTTCAGGGCAGACCTTCCTCCAAGCCGTCAATATGCCTGCCCACACTCCCGCAGGCAGTCTTTTCTGTCTGTAGTCCGGCAGGAGCACCGTCAACCAGATACATCTGAGGTCCGCCCATTCCCACAGAGAGAAAAGCGAAAACTCAGCCAATTGCCTCCACGCTGTATGCGGGTTCTCCAAGATAGCCCACGGCACCCATCTGGCGAGAAGGGCATCAATTTGTCGTTCCGGATCCAAAATGGCCAGACCACCATTTCGTTTTGCTTGGGTCACAATTCGCCATGCCACCTTCGGAAGGAAGACGCTATCGTTGATTTCCTCCTTCCACAAATAATGAGTCAACATACGACGGACAGTCTGCAGTGTCGGCCGATCCAACTGATGTATGGATCGGCAATACCACAAGGTTGACAACACAGCATTGCTAATCACGATCGCTCTGCCGAAAAGGTTGGTCCCTTTGTATCTGACCCACGGTTGTAGTGCAGAGCGCAGGGCCGCTAAGGAAGTAGTGGGGTCTTGTACCAACCGCGAATCAAATGACAAATGGTGACCCAGCAATCTTTCATGCTGGTCAGGAGTCACTATTCGAACGCCCCAGTTTAAAGGGGGTTGTTCTCCCGGAGGTATGAGCACGGACGATTTAGTCCAATTGACTCGAGCTTGCAACAACTGGCAAAACAATTCCACAGCATTCCTCAGGGCGAAAAAGGCCTGATCGGTCATAGGAGAGAAAGCAACTGTGTCATCAGCGAACGCCTCCGATTTGAGTCTTTCCCCAGAAGGCAGGAGGAAGCCCTGGATGTCCGGGTGTGATCATATCAAAATATGCAGAATCTCAACATAAAGCAAATACAAATAGGGCGCAACCGGGCACCCTTGTCTGACCAAGCGACTCAACAGAATCGGGGCAGACAAGACTCCATTCACACAGACCCGGGAAGTGGCTTTATGCAATATGCTGTCCACCGCGTGTTTAAACCATGGCCCAAATCCAAAAGCAGTCAACGTGGCCTACTCACATCTGTACTTGTCTTTTCATTTTGCTTTTACGACCCTGTTTCAGCAATGCTGTTATTCTATTTTCTAGTCATATCAAGGAGTGGCAGGTAGAACCTCAATTTCTTCAAAGATGCGCCGTATCGGACTAGTACTTTAGTTAGTCTCGCCGACTCTCGCGCTATACCACTAGCCAATAGCCAATAGCACGTTTGACAGGATTTTGGTTCCACTTGTTGTTGTTGACACACCTTTTTTTTTGTATGCTTGCCTGGATGAGTAACCGGACTGGCGCCCTTCCCAGAATATAAAGAGGGTTGTGTTGTGTTTAAAAAGATGAAGAAAAAAAAAGACTCTTTTTCCAGCAGGTGCTACTCCCCACCAATAGACTCGAGCAACCTGTCAGTCGGCTAGGAGGGGGTGCTCTTATCACCTCTCCTAGCAGAGGGACTGGTTTATTTCCCAAAAAAAAAAAGAAAGAAAAACCATAGTACTTGTGTGGAACGGTTGGTAAATCTCCATACCCTCCCCTGCGAGGAACTCCCCCTGGCCCAGTCCTGCCAAGCTCAAGACCTGTTGTATCCATCAGTCAAAGTGATCAACCACACATGCTTGAATCACATGTATATGCAGCATACAGAAGCACACCACACGGGAGATAGACAAAGAATAGCGTAGAACCGAGCGCAGGTAACTGCGTTAAAAAATAGTCGTGAGGCACAGATTATAACACATCAGGCGAAAGACCCAAGACCCAAATGAGCTGAGCTTTCCTTGTAAAAAAAAAAAAAAAAAAAAAAGACCCAAGACCTGGCCAGGCCGCAAGCAGGACTGGAACGTACAAGGCTGCTCTGGCCTTTCACGTAAGGGAAAAAAAAAAAAAAAAAGAGGGACTGGAATGTACAGAGCACCCACTTGCAGATGTGAAGACCAATCAAGTGGAAGCTGGCCGCCAAGGCCCGATCCGGAGAGAGCATCAGATTGGAGAAAAGGAGGGACGAGATGCAGCTGGAGGCCCTGCCACGCAGGGAACACACTCTACTGTCCAGTTCTGAGGCGTATCATACCTTTCGCCCCGCCGTAGAACACCCCCCCCCTCCAGATCCAGGCTCTCTTTCAGCACTTGTACCATCTCATCTCAATAAACAAACACAGACTACACAAAAAAGGACACATGGGACACAACCCCTGGCCACAACTGGTGGCCTTTCACTAGGTGCATCCCACTTGCACTCCGCCTCCCTCATCACCGATGTGCTTGCCGCACAATAGTCAGTCACACACCTTGTACACATGCCTCTTGTCATTTCATTTGTCATATCAGCCCTAGGCACTGGGCCCTTAAAAAAAAAAAAAAAAAAAAAAAAGCCATAACTTCCCAGTAGTGGGGCAGCACCCCTACTGTAGTGGGGGGGGGGGGTAAGAGCATCCATCACTAGGTGCATGCTACTTGCAATCTCCCATTTCATTTGACAATGCTCATTTACGTATCAGTACAGGGATGCCGGACCCGGTTTCCAGCAGGTGCTGCTCTCCACCAATAGACATAAAGGAGAAGGGTGCACTTTTTCTTTTCCTTTTTTTTTTTTTTTTTTTTTTTTTTTGAGAAAAAGTCAAAAAAGCATCCACGGGATTATCACCTTCTTCAGTGGGATCTTGCACCGAAGTTCACATAAAAAAAAACAGGGGTAAAGTCATGATTTCAGTTCACAATGCAGCCCAGTTCAGGCGTCCCTCCCGACCCTAAAGCTAGGTTGTATACATTTCATGATTTTCCTCGGTTTGACACAAACATTCCTGAAATTTTTCCAACTAAAACCGTGACAGCGCCCTAGTCCTCCCCCCCCCCCCAAAAGAAAAAAAAACACCGTACTCCTCCGAGTCCTTGCTCGAAGCAGTTGTCAGCGGAAGGTAAGCAGCGAGAGTCTTCACAAGATGCCTGCGAACCAGTGATATAACTTGTCGAAGCGGTCGTCAGCGCAAGGTAAGCAGCGAGAGTCTTCACAAGATGCCTGCGAACCAGTGATATAACTTGTTGTCAACAAATAATCGTCGAGGGCCTTCAACCCCTCCGAGGAGGACAAATTTTCAGAAGCAATGGCTCCCATCTTCGCGGTTGGTAGAAAGGATAGGAGAAAGGACGAACTTGATAAGAACGGGATATGGAGTCGGTGGCAGTCGCACCCAGCCAGAGGAATCTGCAGCCAGAGGAATCTGCAGCCAGAGGAATTTTGGCGGAATCTCCCTCGGTTGCCTGAAGAGGGGACACAAACAACTTGAAAAAAAAAAAAAAAAAAAGGGCGACGGCCTTGAGATATCATCACTTTTTTATTTTTATTTTCTTTGGTCACCCCCCCCCTTTTTTTCCTTTTTTTATTATAGCCGGAAACCAGGGTCCGGTGTCCCTTACAAGAAGCAACCTTTATGGCATGATCAGGGCACTCCGGCCAGGTTCATGCCCCGGTCGTGGTCACCAATCAAACTCAACAAAAAAAAAGAAAAAAAAAGGTAATTCATAAGTATGTTATTCTGGGCGTCTGATTGTATCTAGATTTGAACTCGAGTCTGTATTTCACTTTTTTTTTTTTTTTTTTAAATAACACAAAGCGTCCAACCCCTTTATATTCTGGGGGGAACCAGTCGGGTTACTAGTCACCGGCAAGCATGAAAAAAAACAAGGATTTTTCCTGCACGTGTATCTGAGTCCCCTGAATTCCTTTGACTTTTTTAGGTTCTAACTGGGAAAATCTCCATAATTTTGGTGCTGGTTGCAGTGGACTGTGTTTGCAGTGATGGTTGGCGATAATGCACTCTGCGGCGAAGGGGCTAGCCAGTAGGGTGGAAATAGGGTACAGCAGCGGTGGAAAAAAAAAAAAAAGAGATTTTTTTTATTTTTTTTTTAAAGGGCCCAGTGCCCAAGGCTGATATTATCACTATGATGATTGAGGCCGGGGTCCTCACAGTCTACCCGGGGGTAACCAGTGGGAACCAGCTTAGAACCTAATGAGCCAATTCTACAATGTTAAACAATTATCCACTGATCAATGCTCTATTCGTCTGATATCCATGATCAACAGAAGGAAGTCAACTAGCATAGCACCTCTTCACCCTTAATGGGTGCCAAATAAACATGAAATCCAAGCACTTTACTAGCTAACTATCCAAACCAAGCAAGGGGCACAATACAATTACTTGGGGGAGGGAAGAAATCAGGAAATTCAGCCATGGACTTTAGAGGAATAGAGGAGTCAACGGTAGTCCAATCATTAAAGACAAGCCGAAATTTTTTTTTAAGGGATTCCTGGGTTTTTACGTGTCCCCCTTCCCAAATTACTTTCCCCAGCCTCCCACCCTGATCACCTCCCAGCCAACTTCTGTTAAATTGATTATGTGAACCCAAATCTCATTTGGATCAGATAGAAGCTGAATTTTTTCTTTAACTTGTTCCCATTTGATAGTTAAGTCATTTTGAACCTGCTGTTTGATAGTTTCAGTAAATTATGGCCCGTCCAGTCGCGCTCCCTCCATTTCAAAGGTACATCTTCTTGTCCAGATCGCCCATATGATCGCTCTCCTACCTATTATGAACATGTTGATTGTGAAGTCATCACCTTGGTCTGGATGCCATGATTCTAATAGGAGGGTTTTCCATTCCCAAGGCTAGGATTGAGAAGTATTTATTTGATTCCAGATTCTATCCCTCCATCTCCAAAGCCAGATTGACCCCGGGCATTGGAAAAAAAAATGCTCTATAGTTTCAGGGATGAGCTTGGATGGAAAGGCTGATCTACAAAACTTACACCATGGGGTGGCAATGCCCTTCTGTTCAAGAGATGACCTATCAATGATCCAATCATTCGTGGGAAGACATCTATGAACAATTTGTCATTGAAGAGAAGCAATTTTGGCTGGCTTAGTTTTAGAGGCTTGGAACCATTTAATTCTTTTCAACTCGTCTTTACTGACATTAAGGTTCTTATGCCATCTTTCTTCAATACGGTCTTTTAAGTTAAACCTAGGCCGGAGCATCCTATATGATGCTTTGACTGTGAGAGTGTGTAGGTTTCTTGGATGAGATTGACTACATTTTCCAGGGAGTGACCAGCACCAGCTAATGGGGTCAAAAGGCAGATGAGAGATAGGAGTGTGTGGTCTAAAGGCAAGCCATTTTTCATCAATCTTCAACACTCTAATCCTGAAGATTTGGTCATGCGAGCTCCAACTAATTTCCTCCTGTTGCCCCCGGTAGAGGATGCCATTATCTTGAATTTGGAAAATTGATAGAAGAATTTGATTCGGGTTATGGATCACAATTATATTACCAACTATGCCCTTAATATTATGAAATGCTACCCAATCATTTTCAATAAGTTTGGGACCTTTCCGTAGGATTCTGGTCCATTCTAGTGGAATTATGTCAATTATCGAATCTAGAGTGACAATCTGATGGTGACTTTATTTAAGTTGTTCATGCAGATCCGAAGCCGACCTCCAATCTCTGATCCCTTGATTCCATAGATCTCTAATCCTTATTATTCCCCTTTTAATCAAACTTCTCCAGGGGGCTTCCATACAATGCAGAACACACCTTTGATTGTCCCTCATAAAAGTATTGTTGAAAAGAGGCTGCTGATAAACTTCTTCCCATCTTGACGGGAAAACTTTATCTGGGGTAGGCATCTTTCTCCAATTCTTTATAAGTATGATCCGAAATGGATCCCGCCTAAGATCTTTCCTAATTGCCTGCCTATCCGAAGTCTCTTCCTGATTTAGGTCCCCTTGAGATCCTCTAGGTAAAGATCATGCGAGGTTTTTCAACCACATTAGGAAATCTATGTGATCAGGGACCTGAGGGGCTAACCTTTTTATCTGTTCAAAAGCTAGGAAGGACCAAGGGGTGTTGGGATTGAATATAAGACGTTTGATCCACTAAAGAGAAAGGGCCATAGATTGAGTATGGGGATCAATTATCCCAAGCCCCCCTTTTGCTTTAGGTTGGATAATTGACGACCAGGTCATTCTGCTAATAACATTGGATCTTTCGTGATCCCCACGCCACAAGAATGCCGCTAACTGTCTCTTGAAGAGTTTAAGATTATCTTTATCCAAAGCCCAAAAAGCCGATTTATACCATATGGAGGCCAATATGACATTATTAATTATTAAGGTTCTACCAAACAGGGATGTCTGTTTATCCTTCCACAACTCAAGTTTCTACCTTGCCTGTTGTAGGATCCCTTCGTTGGTAGAGATGGGTTTACCTGTGACTGAAAGGGATACTCCTAGCACTCTGATTGGTTCGTTGGCGTGTACCCACTTAATGCAGGAAGGTTCCGGGGGTCTCACTCCTTGATGATGGATCCACCAACCTAATGTTTTATTCCCCCAGTTGACCTTCATATCAGAGAGTTTACAGAATGTATTCGTTAGTCTTTTGATGACTTCTAAATTTTCGTGTGAAGCATCAACCATCAAAGAGAGGTCATCTGCAAAGAGAGAACGAACTGGAACTGCTCCCTCCGGAATAGAGGAGATCTAGATACGCCTGATGTCTTTATGATGTCTTATGTTAGCTGCTAAGGCCTCCATAATTATCACAAAGCGAAGAGGAGCAATTGGGTCACCTTGCCTTACAGATCTCTGAAGATCAATGGGGGGTGCTAAATTTCCGTTGACCATAACTCTTGTTGTGACATTCTTATGCAAAATATTAATCAATCTCCTAAAATATGGTCCAAAGTTAAACTTCTCCAGACATTTATCTAGGAAAAACCAATCCACATGGTCATATGCTTTCTCGAAGTCAATAAATATAAAAGCCGCATTATGCTTAGACTGACAAGATATCTTGATGAGTTCATTTATGAGCAAAATATTATCTTGAATATTCCTTCCTTGAATAAATCCAGTTTGCAAGGGGTGAATAATATCCGCAATGTATTTATTCAAGCGAATCGTAAGAGCTTTTGAAATCAACTTATACACCACAGTGACCAGAGTGATAGGTCTGTAATTCCTAATGTTATATTTATCACCTTTCTTATAGAGTAGGATCAGCACCCCTTGCCCTACTATCTCTCCCATATCACCTGATTCTCATACTGCCTGATAGAAATTCATGAGATTTTGGGAGATGAATTCCCACAAGACTTCCCATAGTTCTTTTGGAAGGTCATCAATCCCTGGTGTCTTATCTTCTTCCATTAATAATAGGGCAGTCCATATTTCATCTTTTGTTAGGGGCAACTCCAATTGTTCTCTCTGATGGTGAGAGAGTGACTTAGATAAAGGGATGAAAAACTCTTCTATTTCCTTTGTGCGTTTATCCAGGGTAATATCACTGTTTTTCGAAAGGAACAAATCCTTGAAGAAATCCCTAGCAATTTTAGTACATCCTGCTGTTGATACTTATAGCGGTCCATTTAGAGAATGAGGATGTGCTAGGGCCTCTATTAAGGTTCTACCTGTACGCACTTTGCCTATGGCGAAAAATCTTGCATCCATGGCTCCCTCCATATGAAATTTGCGTATTCCACCCCTGATCTTCATACCTTGCCATCTATATTCCATATATTTAAGTAATTGGCCTTCAAGGTCTTGAATTTCTTTAGCTATTTCCTTTTGCATTTCTAGGTCTCTTCGAATGACGTTCCATAGCCAATGCTTTCGAGTATTCACTACATTTACGACTTAAAAAAAGTAACCCATTATTGAACCAGAGTACCTCATTTCCTAAAATGACCCTCTGATTTCTCCAAAATGACCATACATCCTTTATAAAGGATCTAAAGGAGTCATTCTTAAGATGAGCTGTATTAAGTTTATAAAAACCTTTTCCTTTATCTGGTTTCTTTCCAAAAGAGAGGATGGCTACACACATGGCATGATCCAAACCCGGAAGGGGACTACGTGGAAAGATTTTTACCATCTAGAGTGCACCTTTCAAATCTTCTGAGATAAGGATAAGGTCTATACGAGACTTGGTGAGTGATCTGGCTTGGTTCCTTCGAAAGCATGTGTACGTATACTTCAATGGATTCAAACGCCTAAATGAATCAAAGAGATTTAAGTTGTGGGTTAAATTGGTCAACATAATCTCATCAGCCTCCACATAAGTTGAACAAGGGTTAGGAATATTACATTTATCAAAGGATCTATCTGGGGCAACATTAAAATCTCCTGCTATAATGACCGGAATCCCTATAGGGAGAATGGGGGGGAGAGAATTAAAAAAACGTTGACGATCCCCAATTTCATTGGGAGCATATATACAAAGAATGCCGATAATTTCCAGTTCTAGCATTGCCAGGATATATGCCCACCTACCTTCTGTTTTATCAACATCCCAATAAACCGGTTCTAGCTTGGATCCTGGAGGGATCTAGATAGCTACTCCAGCACTACAGGATGGGGGGCATGGGCTCTGATGGCTGTATAAGGCCACATTTGTTTATGACAATAATTATGTTGATCTGAATCTATGAGATGAGTTTCCTGAATACAAATAACATTCGGCCACTCTCTTCCCCCTATGCCTTTCAATTGGTCAAAGATAGCATTCTTTTTTTGAGACTTGGCCGAAGCTAGTCCATTAACATTCCAAGATCTGATGTCGATGTCCGCGTTCCGTCTAAGAATTTTCCAATCTTTATCTTTGTTATAAAGGACATTTATTACTTTAGAATCCATTTGCTACTAATACAATAAGCAGTGAGTTATGTTTTGGATAACAGGACAAAGGATAAATAAGAGCTTTAACCATTGCCCAGTATCCAATATCCCACCTGTCATCAATGTCTTTTGAGCAAGCATCCTAATTAGCAGGGTACCGACATCAGTTTCGGACCAAAATTCATTAGCTTTTATTTTAAGGAGTTGGAACTCACTCAGGGTGTCCTGACTGAACCATTTGAGACCCGTATTCTTAGTCGCATCATATTTTTAAAACACATCTTCTTCCGCTAATCTTCCTTCTCCCGCATATATCGATAGCAGCTCCTTACCTCCTAATGGGAAATTTGACTTAGCGTAACTAAGGACGTCTTTCACCTGGGAAGAAGGAGAGGGGGGGGGGAAGCAGATCCTAGTAATGTTACTTCTCCATAGGCTGCTGCCTGAGGTACAGATAAACCTACCTCCCATATTCCTCCTTGGTTTCTCACTGGCAGTAGTGTTGTTCCCATTTTCGTGGGGGAAAGTTGACCTTGTCCTTTGACCATGCGATGTTTCAGTCTTTGTCTCTTACTGGTTAGTTCCGACTCCAAATCCAAAGAAGGATGTTGCGGGGAGAGTGATATTTGAGAATTAAGTGTGTCCTCCTGATCATCATCAATGACCACAACAGACTGATCGTCAGTGGTTATCTTAGGATTATCCATCATTACTTCTTTGAATGGTTGATCCTTGGTTACCACCTTCTGGGAACTTTCGGACATAATATCCTCTAGAGTCAGCTCAATAGTAGGTGTTACAGGAGGCGTCTTATTCTCCCGCGCATCCGACGATTCGGGATCCCACTCAATGAGACCTTGGCTATGCTTCTTTTGCGACGAGGGTTGCTGCTTTTGAGAGATTTGTAGAATTTTTTTCTCCCTTGTGAGCATTGATATGACTTCTTTGAACACTTGATTTTGACCTTCCTGTTGCACCATCTGAGAGGGTGGTATGAGACCTGAGTTCCTTGAGTCATTAGGATCATTTACCAAGTGCGCAATGAGATCTTCTTTATTTCTTGCTTCTGATTGACTCAACGTTAGGTGGGTACTGGGAGCGGGAAGAATTTTGAGCAAGAATCCATCATTGAAACGATTAGAGACAATGTGGAGTAGCTTGGAGCTGATGTCTACCCACGAAACCCCCCTTGGGGGACCGTGCATTAAGAAGGATTGTAAACTCTTACTACTTTGCAACATTGGGATGAGTTCTTGCAAAAAAAGGGGTCAGTTATGAGGCATCCAGTCAGATGGGGGACGGGGGGGTTTATGAGACCCATTTCTACCCTCCCAGACCCATCCCATTGGATGGCCTGCTGTGTTCAAGTCCTCCCAATAAACCCAGCCCTCATAGCTTGCAACAGCAGGAAGCCAATGGGATGGGTCTGGGAGGGTAGAAATGGGTCTCATAAACCCCCTCGTCCCCCATCTGACTGGATGCCTCCCCAACCCCAACCCCTACTAACACAGTCAGGCACCCAATGAGAAAAGGGCAGGGAGATAATCAGGGAGGTGTGGACGTGGCGGGAGGAAGGATGGACAAACAGAAGTACAAAGGTCCCACTTCTTCCCAGGCACTCAATCCAGATAGGTTCCCTGGACCTAAACCAGCAGATTATTTGCCCAAAAATGGGCCTGGTGGGGGCCAGGAATGGAAGGTTGTCAAGAAAAGAGGGTCCTCCAAACAGGTGACCCCGAATCCATGAGAGGTAAGTACTAGTAATGCTCCCCCTACTGATCCCTCAATCAGTGGAGAAACTCCTGGAGGCATAGAAGTTGCCCCGATGGACATTGATCCTCTCAAAGATGGGGGCATAGAGGTTGCCCCGATGGACATTGATCCTCTCACCGATGGACATTGCCCCCCGTCCCTCCCAATAAACCCAGCCCTCATACCCTGGTCTATGGGGGTCCTTTTTGAGTCTCATGTCAGGGGGTATTGCGTGTTGAGGGTGGAAGGAGCAAGCAAATTCTGAATGAAGATGACCATATGCTCTACATTTAAAACACCATGGGCGAAATTTATGAGCAGTATGGATTTGGTAAACACGTCCCCCCATTTTGAAAGGGATAATATCATCGACTGAGAACACTTGTTCTTTTGGTAAATCCAAGGCCAACATCAAATAATCATCTCTCTTGGCCACATAAGATGGGAGGGGATCAATAAAATCAACAATCTTATACTGTTGGCCAAAATCATAGATGAAGGTCGCCTGGATTTCAATTGGAATATGTTTAAATTTCACCCAGTAATAGTCTTTCATCATCTGCTCTCTCTTCTCCTCTGGACCAACTTTTTTTGGAGTCCACGGATATATTCGAACCTCAGAATGATCCCAAAATAGTTTTTTCCAAGCATCCATTCTGACTTTATCTTTGTCGAAGAGGGACAACACTGTTAAGACAGGAGTGATAGGATGAATCAAAAACAATTTTTTCACTCCTTCGGGACCATCTCTCAAGGATTCAAGTCTTTTGCAAATAAATTTAATTTTATCATTCACAGATCTATTCGCTGCCTCATCGTAGAAGATCCAGTTAGTCGCATGCTTGGTGTAAATAGCGTCTCATTGAGGCAGGCGAGATAAAGGATATGATTTCATCAGGGTTTTAGTCCCCCCTTGATCTATCACCAGCTGCTCAGAGGGAAGAAGAAATAGTGACAAAAAGTAAGCACGGGCCGATGAAAGGTTCTTGAGAGGAACCTTTAACTCCTCATGTGCGGGGCCCGATGTACCTATCGCTGGTCGTTGAATAGAGAGAGATTTGTCCTGAAGAGACTCCCTGACTTTTTGTGCCCAAGACGGCTGATTCACACTCTGTGATTGATAGGGTTGGGGGAGGTCAGTCTGTGAGGAGGACCGCGATGAACCAGGGTGAGTTTCTTTGTCTTGAATTTTTTCCTCCTTCTTTTCCTCCTCAGTGAGAATTTCTACATCATTCACATTCCCTCCTTCAGTCATCAAGAAATCATTATCCGTAGGTGACATTGAGCCTTCGGGGATCGTGGCAGAAGTAAGGGGAATATGATCAGAATTTGTTGATCCAAGCGGAACAGGTATCATCTGTTGACGAGCAACCACAGATGCAAAGGAAGTTTGCAAGAGTTTCCCCGAGCCCGCCTGGGGGCTAGGCTGTTATATCAAAGGTTGCGTTAGGGATGATACTTCTGAGCTTCTGCCTGGACTCCTTACCGTGGCAGGCTTTGAAACATCTGTTTGTGGCCTGATGTATGGTTTAGGACCAATGTGCCTCAGCAGCGCGTGTCTCATCGCCCCCTGATAAAACAGCAATGACTCCGGACCTTTTGCACGTCTATAATTCATTTTCATAGTGTCAAGCTTATCAGGGAACTGAGAAGTGGAGACACGGATTAATATATCCTACTACCTTATCTACCCTTTTTTTTTTTTAATTAATGGAATTATTGATATGTAAGTTAGCTCAAAAAAAATAAAAATAAAAAATAAAATAAAATAAATAAATAAATAAATAAATTACAATTAATTATTTATTCTTATTACTTTTCTAAAACTTGTTGATCTTTTATTAATAATTTGAACACTTAGTCTTATGTGAAGAAGGCTTGGGATCCCAGGGGACACTCGTGATTGAGGTAATAGGGAGGCCGGTGGGTAATTAGGAAGGATCACACCTGGTACAATTTGCACGAACACTTCGTTTCTTGTGGCTACTTTTCAGTTGATAATGTCCTTCGCTGAAAGCACTTCCTTCTGCACCGGGTAGTTGATAGATGATCTTGCCTCTCCACACACTTCTCCGATCAAGACATGAACATCTTGTTCCTCCTCTTTCACCACTCTCCTTCCATTCCCTTGCCCTTCACTCTTGCTATGATTCCCTTATCTCACCGATCAAGCTCACTTGAGCAACACAGTAGCATCATCAACCTACCCCTCACTTGGTGAGCAGTTACTACAACGTTTGTGCTCATCATCCTAACAGCCCATCCCTTCTGCTATGTTGATGAGTTACACCAGCGCGCAACCCTCACATGATGAGCTTCAACGCCCACTCTCGCACTCGTCGTCCAATCATTACACTAGTATCGCTTACGAACCATGAGATGAACAGCATCAACTCCCAATACTGAATATGAGTATCGCACTAACATCACCAACCTAGTATCTACTTGATGAACATTAGCAGCATCTGTTACCCTCAACTCCTGATCATCGTTTAGCGATCAATTTAATGAACAAACGCTTTAGCAGCAGCGATTAACATTTGAACAGCACTCCCCGACTGCCAACGTGAAGATGAACAGCAGCGCCCCAAATTCCTACACGAGCGACGTCAATTGAGAATCTAAGATATTGTGGTATTGTGATTTGTACTAGCCAGCAATTTGCCCATGCTCAATCCTATGCTAAGTCTTATCTCCAATGCACCGGTGTACGAGCGTTGATTCGTCGTCATACATTATATCAAACACTGTATACTATAAGACATCTCATAGTGAAGTCAATACGCATAACCGACTACTGGATGCATTTTGCCAGTCAGCCCCATTGTCCCGACAACCAGCGACGTGCCTTGTGCTAGTGTCTTCTATTTGCAACACGTGCAGTTGGCGTTTCTCCAGAGTGGTAACACTCACGATTGGATGTTTGACGCTAATCTACAGTATTGCCTTGTCAAATTACAATGTGGCATGTGCTATCGCTCTCTCTTGCTACTCAAGCGCTGGGCGACCCCTTCTCAGCAGCCAGCCGAGTATGCTGTCCCGAAGAAACTATCTACAATTCCCGGAGTAAGGTTGAGAAGGATTTATTGTTGGATGACTGCAGCCAGTGCTTGAAAGAGTGTTGTGTAGCACGGCGAACATGTTCGTGCCCCTTCACGGTCGCGCGAACAGCTCGCGAACATGTTTGGGCGAACATAATGTTTTTTCGTTAAAAAAATAAATAAATAAATTGTTTGTTGGTTTTTGATTTTTAACTCATGATTGGCTACGAATTTGAACATGACTCCAAGGCAAAAGTTGCTTGTATTGGTATTTTACATAACATATATTGTTTTCATATTTTTTTGATAACTTGTTTTGTTTTTTTTTTTCCACATTTTTTATGTTCGCGTTCGGAGGGTTTTGAACGCTTGTTTGCGTTCGGGCGAACATGTTCGAGGCGGGCGAACATGTTCGCGTTCGCCTCCGAATGCGAACATGGTGCTACATAGAAAGAGTGGATGATCGAAACTACAGCTATGGTGACGATTGGTAGCTTGTCTGGTATCTGCTCATGGCCTTGGTCCCAGTGGTTTGCGAATGGACGAGGTCAGAACGATGCTGGTCGGTGTTGGGGCTTGGTCGTGCTGCCCTGTAACCCGAGCGGTACGGGGGCATGAGACCTGGTAGAGAGATCTGGGGAGTTGCCGAGGGTGGAAGGCACTCTAGTGTCTATTGGTGAGCTGATATTTAGTCGATGCTGGTCGGAGCCAGGGGAAAATCTCGCAAAAGTAATTTTCTTCCTCCCCTTAGCATGGGGCAGGTATTGCGACTTGGCCAACAGTTTCTGGAGGGAGATTGGGTGGCTATCGACGGGGATGAGGCTCGTGTTAGTCAAGTATTGACGACTAGCCGAGAGGAAGCGTTGGTAAATCTGTTTTATAGGACCAGCCAGAACAGACTGGTACCTGGGGTCCCGGATGAGGTGTTCTGGCTCCCGAAGCTGTCTGTTATGGCTGGTGAGAGTGTTGAAGGAAGGGGTTGTGGGTCCCGCGAGGGAATCTTAGTAACCTGTAAGTGGCCTTAACCCCCAAGCTGTGCAGGTACCGGTATCGGGGTTGCGGGTCCCGCGAGGGAATCCACCACCTCCATTCATCCGGGTCAATGGGGAGTTTTTGAATGGGCAGCTCGGGCCTGAAGACTACCCAACAGTCCCCTTCCTTTAACACTCTCACTCTGTGACACTCTCTCCTTAAACCTTGCGAACTTCCCCTCCCCGCTTCCCTTGCTACCTTCAACACTCTCTTCTTCGCGCTCACGCTCCTCTCTCTGTAACCGTTTTTCATCCCTCCCTTGCCTCCCGTGCCTCTTCTCTTTCTTGATAATCTGAATCTTGGTCCTGTTTCGCACTGTCTTTCGCGCCCTTCTTCTCCCCGCTCTAATCCTTGCGCCGGAATACCGTGTCGATTTTCTCCTCCTCCCCTCTAGCCAAGGAGACACACCGTGTAAGAAGGAAATCCCTGTTACACGACGATTCTGATTGGCTACGACTGGGTTCCAAAGGATCGACATGGCTTTCCTCAGGCAATTATCCCCGAGCTTTCCTTTACCCCTCCCTACATCGGTCTCAATCCTTCCTAGCATCTACTTCCTTTTCCGCAACTATAAATTCCGCAAGCGCGCCCGAAAATCTCTCTCTCGACTTATCGACCAACTTCCAGGAAGCAGTGGGTAGATGGTACGCGTGAAAGTGCGAGTCGAAAAATCTTGACGAGATGACTGTAGTCTTGCCGGTTGTGCGCTGGATCGCCCGACGGGCTGTGGGATCCGGGCAAGACCGTGCAGAGACCGAGTCGACGGGGTGATGATCGCTATGGTGGGAGTAGCACATGACGACAGGGATTGTCGGTGCCTATGTGAAAATTGTAATCTGAAGTTGAGTGAATGTATGGCCTGGGGCCAAAGTGAAATTTCATGGCGGATGCGCTTCTTTTGTCTCAAGTCTAGCCTTCGAGTGTGAGTTCCGTTCACCCGACATTATAGCCGAAATTTCTTGTCAAGATCACCGGACTTTCTTGTATAATTGTCTTCCTCTTCCTTCTCTCCTCTGATCTACGTCTCTCCTCCTTCACACCTTCCTTCTGTTATGTTTCTACTATAATGGATGGACTATGGTGATTTTTTTCTGCTCAGTTTAGTATGTGCATGAAATGGATTATGTCTGATGAACTTGTGCAAGCATGACGGGGATGTTGATTGATTGACCTGATGAAACGTGGGGCTGAATCAAGTAGTGCGATTGAATGAATGATGCATGATTAGGGAAAGATTTTGCACTTTGTCCTTTTTGCCATGTGGATCGACTTCTCCAATCTGACTGGGCGCCGACTTCCCATGCCCCCGCCGCACCCCTTCCCGTATAACGAGGAAAGGACACGTGCATGTGAATGGGACGTATGAGAAGCCGTCGCTAAGATCGGTGGGCGTTATTACTTTCCACTAGAGCCCGGTGCTCCGGATTTGTCCGTGCGGGATTTGTCATTGTTGATACACATTTTCCGCCTTATTCCCTGTTGTTGCCGTTTAATGAATTGATCGTCATCCTGTGGTCGGCAGTGGCGCCTCATTGGCCGGACACTTTGTGCAGCAACTGTCACCACACTGAGCGTTACCGAGCCAAGGGAGAAAATTATCGACTCTGTTTCAATTATTGAACCACGATCACTGACGAGATCCCCCGGCCCCCTCCCACAAATTTCCCAGACCCTTTCCCCCTCCCTAATCACACATTGATGGAATTAAGCTGGTACGGCAGGGAGTAGGAAATAGAGGGAATAGAGATGGCCCGCTAAACCTGAACAGGAGAGGAGTCCGTTAGCTGGGCAGCGGAAATGGAGGATGGAGCCCCTTCATCCGGTCGCCCCTTGGAGGAAGGAGCCCCATCCTCATCATTCCAACTGCCACCTACCAACCCCCCTTCTGTACCCGCTTGAGCAAGGCCCCGGAAAGATATAGACAAAGGTCAATAAGTCATTGTACACCCCATAACCTGTGCTGTCAATCCCTTGGACTCCAGGGCAATCAATGGTGACAGGTTTCAGACTCATTCTCAACAAATTTGGGTTACCTGATGTTAATGGGACGCTGGACCGGGTTTCGAGCAGGTGAAGCTCCCCACCAATAGATGGAGCCTCCCCTGGAGTGATAGTGGTGTCTGCTCCTACCAGCACCACTATCACCCGTGAGGGATGTTTTTAAAAAAAAAAAAAAAAAAAAAAAGGTCCACCTATGGGACTTGTAGTGACACGTCTGTACCTAGCACCTGAAGTACCTGGGCGACAAGCCTCGCACAAATATGCTTCCATCAGGGCTGAGTGGGGTGTGTGGGACTCGGCTTAGCCCTGGTAGTACAACCACGGTTCGGTCAGGTCACCCCCAAGGCTGGAGGGTGACAATCCTGAGTGCTAGACACTGAGGTAGGATAGTGGGAGTAGGAGTGCGCTGGGAGAAATTACGAAAAACCTCACGCCAGCGCGACTTCGTGATCGGAGTGGGGTGTGGGCCTGGAAATGCGAAAAGGGGTGTGCCAAGGATTTTTGGGAAACTGGGGGTGGAGTCCCAGGTCAGAACTGAGATCTCTTGTGGCAGAGTTTTTCGGGGGCACGGGTGCAATTTGGCAGAGAGGGCGGACCACTTCTGGTCATAAGGCAGATGGCATGCGCGGGTCATTTATGGCCGCGTGATCCATCTGTGTTGAGGACGGCGGTTCATCGAAAGGTCCCTTCGGGGTGGGTGTGATCCCGATGAGTCAGGTCGTCGGTTGTCGCCACGTGGCGCCGGTCGTCGTACGTTTTGGTTGGGCCCTCGCGGTCCCAAGGCTCTCTGGTTGCCGTGTTGTCGGCAGTTTCTGCAGAGCGTGCGGGGCCAGTAGGGGGCTATGGCTTTCCACGGGATGACCCTGAGTTGATGATACGGGAGAAGAAGATGGAAGGGAGGGAAGTTAGTGGAGATGACGACAAAGCCAGGGGAAATAAAGTAGTGGGTGTGGTCCGAAGCAGGGAAATCAGAACACCGTGGATCGCTGGTTGTGGCACAGTGGAACTCCCTAGGACACAGTCGGTTCTCGATTAGGCAGGGGAACCTCTGTCGGAGGCATTCCTCAATCCAAGGGGTGAAGTACTCCGGGTCGTACGACGACTCTGAGCTCCTGGAGCGCGTCATTATGTCATCGTAGAGCCGCGACATTCCTAAGGGCGTGTCTTCATCGATTGCGATCACCGCCTGTGAGCAAATGTAGGCTGTGCGAGTCGCGCTTACACGTGTTCACTCGGGATGATTGCTTTGTTGCTGACGCGGAATGGCCACATCCAATCAGGCAATATCCCCGCAATCGTTAACCTTTTTATATGTGGTGGGATGTGAATCGACGCGCGGGGACACGTGTAAGTGCGCAGATCAGACCGCACCTATGCGCGCCCGTGCGCGGCGTTCGCTGGCTTCTGGGCAAAATAGTTGTCCGATCATCTAATCACTCCGTAATTTTTGAGCCGGCAAGATGCAACAATCGCAACAGCTCAATCAATGGGTAAACAAGAACGGAAGCCGTATTGATGACTACGCAAAAATTCCTTCCCTACTCATGAATGCATCAAAACGATTAGCAAAGGCCAAAATCATACATACGGTCAAGCAACCAGATACAACATCCATTCATCCATTCATTCAACATAATGCACTCAATATCCGAGATGGAAATCGCAAAGATGAATGTGGGCGAAAGAAAACCAAGCCAAGATTCCGAAAACAAAAACGGGCAAATCGCCCAGATCCGAAATCAAAATTTATATACACCAGCAGAGAGGGAGAAAAGACAAAAGAAACAGCAAATTCGCGTCCATCAACCTCAGCTCCCTCTTCCTCTCTCTCTCTCTCTCCGATGCGGACAGTCCGTCGTCTCGCACCACCACTTAGTCCTCCCGCACCCGCCAGGTTCGCCCGCGCCCACAGTCCGTCGTGGCCCGCGTCAACCCCGCGCGTTTGGCACCAGCTCGTCGGGTCGCCCGACTCCCACTTCAACTCACCTCTTACTTCGCGAGGACACCGATGCAATTTCCCATCCATCCCAATCTCCCGTAATTGGCCCATCGTTCCCAGCTTAGGACCCCTCATTGCTATCGTGCCGAAAATCGCGCGGTGCAGAAATCGGTTCGTCACATATGTGACGCCCAGGGGGTTCCAATATTAGCAAGCTCCTGCTAACTTGTTGACACGTGTAGATCTCTCTAATCGATCGATATGTGGAGCTTTTCCTTTTGTGCCACTTACCGTATGAATGCGTGTGGACGTCGTCCAGTGTGGCAAACACAACTCTTACTACTAATTCCTCAGGAAGGACCATTGACAATCCAAGGAGGGGATCACACGTGTCATCGCAGTGACACGCGCACCAATCAACCGATCACCAGTGCCCAGTGGGGAGAGGGAAGGGAAGACGGTACATGGGGGCATGGCGAGGGTGAGGGTTAATCGGGAGAGGGGGCAGGAAATTGTCCAACCTCGCCACCGTTTCCGAAAGTTCTTGGTATCGAAGATCCGGTGGAAGCGGGGGAAGCGATTACCACTATGGGGGAGGGAAGGGAGGTAGTCTGGATACAGGGTGGCAAAGGTGCGGAAGAGGGTCGTGCGGAAATGGTCATAGTTTTCGCATGCGGGGATAGTCCCCGTAATCATGAAGTAAACTTCGACCATATTGTGGCCTCGCCACACGGCGCTCAGAAGAAGGACATGGAGGTAGAAGTCAGGGAGGGCGCATCGGGTCGAGGGGTGGAGATGGATTTTGACAATAAGACGGGTAGCATAGAAGAAGCGAAAGGTATCGATGGGAAAGGGGTTGCGGGGGAAGGTGACGCGGGTAGTAGCCTGACGGAGGGTGAGATGGTCAAGGGGACGGTGAGATAACGACCGGGGACGAAGCCCGATGCCCCTCATCAGTACGGGCTTGAACTGGTGGACGGTCGGTGGTGGAGGGGGAGGGGGATCGGCTTCGTCGCCGCCTTGCCGGTGCGGCCGAAGTCTCGGCAGCTGGGTCCCCATCCTCGGGCTTGGGCGGCTCGGGATCTCGGGCCGGATCGTCGGCGACTTGCTGATTGGCTCCACTGGCGAATTCCAGCTGTTGTTTCCCGGCCTCGATCTCTTCTCTCTTGCGTGCCGCCTCGGGGTCTTCCGCCTGTGCGTCCGCTTTCTCTCCTTCCTCCACTGAGATCTCCCACTCCTACTCCTCCAACTCTAACTCTTCCTCTTCGTCGTTTTATTCTTCTTCCTCCTCCTCCTCACTTTGCTCCTCTTCGTTGTGCTCAAACACTTCTACATTTTCTACTCCAAAATTGAATTCATCTCCAATTTTCCTTTTTTCTTCCAGTTCATGTTTCAAACAAATGAATCGAGTTTTCAGCCCTGTTTCAACCACCACCATGTTATCTTGTATTTGTTCCACTGAACATTGTAAAACACTCCCACGTAGATGAGTCAAACTGTAACTCCCCTCTTCGGGAGTTTCTTCCTCGTCGTCCTCCTCCTCTTCTTCTTCTTCCTCAACTGCTATTGCCTCGTCTTCGGTGGCCGTTCGATCCCGAAAGTAGGCGGGATCGATGATCTCCAGCGGGCTCAAATAGTCCCGCCGTGATGGCGGATTGTGGTCGTTTCCCGGCTCCTCCAAGCACGCTGACCACTGAAGATACGGCGTCAAGGTCCGCATGAGGACGTGCGGGACCGGGCTCTCGTCACTTTGCGAGACGATCTCCAGGGGAAGATCGTCGACCCATTGCGCGAGTGGGACTAAAAGTTCTAGGACGATTGGCTGCCCGTGACTGGGTCGCACCGATCCAAACAGGAATCCGAGAGACCGCCTTCCACGTCCGTTCTCCAGGCTTGGATAATCAGCCACTCCAAGTACTCGCTCCACTCGCGATGGTCTTCGTCCCTTGTCCATGTGATTCGTACCCCGACCAAGCACACCAAAAGCTCGACGAAGTGCTTGCGCCAAAGTCTCCACTGCCCAAGATCGAGAAGGGGGACTGCGAGCGGCTCTAAGCAAAAAGAGAGACGAGGGTGGAGACTAGATTGCCAGAAGGTGGGAAAGAGAGATGGGAGGGCAAAAGTAGACAGCTGGGAGTGGTTCATCTGGGAGGCTGGAAGGGGATGAGTTCTGGCAGCACCACCGCTGTCTCGTGCTGGAATGCTCGGATCCCTCCGAGCTCGACGCCGTCCGTGGGGAAAAGATTATCCCCTTGGCGTGTAAGAGAGCGGTTCCACTTCGTGGCTAGTTGCTGCGCCCACTTCCTTAGTGACGTCCGGATGGCCATATGCCGGAGCGCATTGACTGTGCTGATGTCGTCGCTGAAGCCGACGACCGTGGACACGTGGCTAACCCCTGGAGCTGATCGCCGATGGACAGCCACCGCTTCTGCCAATACCACCGCCTGAGGACTGCCTGCGAATCGGAACTCGACCGCTGCATACACTCCCGAAGTGCAAAAGAACTGCACCAGTCGTAGAGGATCTTGGTTGAGTTGTGGATGGCACACCTTCCGAATCGCCGACATGTAACCCCGTGACGTTAAGAGATGGTCGCCGAGGGCTTGCTCCGTGAGAAAGCTCATGGCGATGGTGGCGGGGACGGGGTGTCTGAGAAAGAACGAGATGAAGAAGGATAGACAGGTGATAAGCAGTCGTCGTCTTCTTCTTCAACGGAGGAGGAGTCGGATGAAGGCGAAGATGGGGAAGAAGGAAGGGGACGTAGATAGGACACGTGGCGGATGATCGGTCGAGCCGATCGGTTGTCGGAGACCTCAGGCGCAAGCCGCACGGTGTTAAAGTCGTTCGGTCCGAGCTCAATCACGCGGAATCGCCCGAAGAATCGTGGCGCTAACTTACCCTGACACGCACATTTCCTCACCTGCACGATGTCCCCCAATTTGTACTGGGGTCGTGGACCTGCGTTCCCGTTCCGGGCTTCGTAGCTTCAGACCTGTCTGTCGTGGGCCAACTCGGTCGTTTTTTTGTGTTTTCGAGCTCCTTAATTGGAAGGGGCTCAGGCCCGTCGATTCGTGGGGCGTTCCGCGGTGGACCGCTAGGATGTGGTCGACGATATCGGGCCAAGGCCTCGGATCGCGTGCCGCGATGTTTCGTCGCAACGCTGTCTTTATCACCCTATTTGTGTTTTCTACCAGGCCGTTGGATTGTGACATGTGGGGTGCGGTATTCCGCACAGCGACACAGTGTATAACCAGATTCCTCAACACTTCCCCTCTGAATTCCGCCCCATTATCGGTCAGGATCTCTTCTGTGTCCTGGTGCATCCCGAGAAAACGGTTAACATACCACGTGATCTCGGCGGCTTGCCGCGTGCGACATGGGTAGGCCTCGATCCATTTCGAAAAATGGTCGATAAATACCAACAGGACTGAATATATATAGCTATTAGGACCACGGGGAACCACAATATCGGTAGTATCTGTGCTAACCCTTTGAAAAGGCCGTTCAACTATCTTAGCGGCTGAATCGACGGCTTATTTGCAGCGCAGACTTGGCAGTTTGCGACGATGAACTTCACATCGTCCCGAATATTGTACCAGTACCATTCATTTTTGTCGATTGCCGACTTCATAATCCGTACGGCAAAATAGGTCGTCGTTTCCTCGTGAGCTGTCTTCACCCAGTCATACCTCATGAACGGGTGCGGTACAACCATCCAAATCCCACTGCCGTCCGTTTTCCGCTTTTCGAGCCTACCCTCGACCCATCGATAATCCTGAGCCCTTTCATTAACCCTCCTCCGATCTTCCTTGGTGAAATCCTGGAGGGGGTTACCCACTAAGGTAACAATCAAAGCGATATCGGTTCATACTTCAACCCTTCTAAACTTCCGGGTCTTCTCCAATCCTTCTGACGTGGCATCCAAAAAGCGAGCTTCGGTCGGGATTTTGTCAACCCGACACATGGGGTACAACCACGGCTTTCTGTCATTTCTGTATTGGATGCACGAGCCATGGGCTCGTGCGACGCACTGTCGACAATCTACCCATTCCGCATAGCCTTCCCCATTAGGACGCATGGAGACCGAATATACGCGAGAAATTGCTTCGCAAAAATAACAAAATTTATCATGTAGGGAGAGAAGAGATGCGGAGGAGAGGGGAGAAAGAGAGGCTACGGGATTACCTCCATCACCCATTACCACCATTCTGCTACTTGCCACATGGGAGAACTGCCACTTGTCCATACTTAGGCCCGTTCGCCGACTCCGGTTCTTTCCACGGAATGATTTCCTCGCCCCTAGGTACTTTAGCGAGTCGGTGTAGTCGTGTCAGTCCCTCCGCGTTGCCATTTCTCTCCGTCTTTCGATGGATGATGTCGAAATCATACTCCTACAGGTGCACTGCACAACGTCCAATCATGCCGGTGTAATTAGTGAGCTTCTTCAAAGCCAGCAGAGGCTCATGATCCGTTACGAGGCGGAACTTCTGTCTGTAGAGATACGGATGGAAGTGCTGGATTCCCCAAACTACTGCATAACATTCGCCTTCACGTGTTGAATCATTCCTCCGTTCGTCCGACATTGTTCGTGATGCGTACTCGATGACGTGTTCGCGACCATCGTTCCCCTTCTGTGCTAAAATAGCGGAGATCGCTTCCGGTTGCGAGGCCGTTATAAGAATAAATTGCTTGGCAGGGTCCGGCCGGATCAAAATAGGTGCAGTGGCCAGGGCCTCCTTGAGTGCATCAAAGGCTTGCCCACACTCAGAGTCTCACTGCAGAGGCTGGTCCTTCCGAAGCAGGTTCGTGAGAGGCCGAGCAATCGCCGCTAACCCTTTGATAAAACGACGGTAGTACGACGCCAAGCCTAAGAAGGCTCGAACCTGCGTCAGCGACGTGGAAACTGAGGATTCTTTTACGGCTGCAACTTTCCTGGAATCCAGTCGCAACCCTCCACGTGTCACTACGTACCCCAAAAACGAAATTTCCGAGAGGAAAAATTCGCTCTTCTCAAGTGCAATCTTGAATCCAGCATCCCTTAGTGCTCCCAACGTCCATTCGATGTGTTGCGCATGTCCGTGATAGGTCTCCGAGTAGACAAGGATATCATCCATGTACACAATCACGCAGAAGTTGATCATCCCCTGAGTCAGTCGTGTCTTGTTGACGAAGTTCTGGAACGTCACGTTCATTGCTCGTTGAAACGTGGCAGGCGCATTACAAATTCTCATTGGACATCGAACCCACTGCCATGTGCCTTCAAACAATATGAAGGCCGTCTTCGGCCGATCTTCCTCCTTAACCAGAATGTGATGGAAGTCATGCCGAATATCAAACTTGCTAAAATAATTAGCACACTCAATCGCATCTAGCAAATCATCAATCCGTGGGAGAGGGTATACATCTTTGATCGTGATATCATTCAACTTACGATAATCAATGCATATGCGGATGAATCCGTTCTTTTTAGGTACTAACACTACTGGAAATAACCATGGTCCAGTGGCAAGTTCGATCCATCCGCTTTCTTCGAATTCCCAAATTCGTTCGAAAACCTTTTCCTGTTCTATCAGGGAATACCGGTAAGGCTTGCAGTGAATTGGGGAATGATTCCCCATCTGGATTTCATGTTGAATGACCAACGACAAGCCGATGTCAGTGTCCATTACACTAATCGCTCCCTGATATTCCGCCAGAATGTCCGCAATCAAACGATGAATCTCATCAGGTACATACTGCGGAACGTGTAATTCGAAAAGCTGATCCTAGATCCGTACGTCGATCTGCTTCGTATGCGCTTGTTTCGCCACATTGGGTGGTGGCGCAGAGATAAACGAATGGTCCGATCGCCAGCAGAACACCGTGGCCATCATCTGGGCCTCTTCCTCCCGGATGGCCACGTGTCCTTCCGGGGCGATTCCATCGCAGATATCTTGCCATGGTACGGTTTTAGTCGCGATCTTAACTCCGAGCTCATCTGATTCAGCCTCAAAACGCCCAAGGGGTTCCAAAGAACTGGCTTCCGCTCTGTTATTATCGCCGTTTTGAACTCCAGTCGGGACGGACCTGCGGACGACTGTTTTTTTTGCCCATTCAAAACGTGGGTTGTGACCCACGAGCCGTTGCCCCCCCCCCAAAAAAAAAAAAAAAAAAAAAAAAGATACAGTTTCCAATTGCAGTTCGGGCAATGTATACCACCCGCACGCTGCGAGACGTGGTAGAGGACAGATGGCAACGTCATCAAGTGGTTCGGAGATTATAGAAAAAGGCCGGCCAAAATTTCTGTCCTGCAGTGGCAAATTGCTCACCGGTGCCTGCCAACCAACGATTGGTTGATTGAGCACACGCAGGTGGAACAGCAGGGACGGGCGCTGCGGTGGTGCCGGAGATGCCTCCAGGGCTATCCCGGCAAAAAACGCCCCGAGACTGTGGAGCACATCTTCCTACAGTGCCCCGCGGCCATATTGTTTTGGTGGGGTGGGACAAGATTTGGCGGCATATAGCACCGGGCTATTTAATATGGCCATGGGACTGGAGGGCCATACTATTGGGACACTGCCCCCAGATTCGAGGAAATACCTTCGAGGAGAACATGTTCTGTCTGGGTAGGAGCTCCATCCTGTGGGTGATATGGTGGAGAAGATGCATCCTGGAAATGGAGGGGGCCAGGGTGGAGGATGGGGAAGTCATGGAGCAACTACGGCCACTAGTACGGTATGAGATTACAGCCCAGTGGGGGGCCGCTACGGAAAAATTGAACCAAGGACATGCCAGGGGGGATATCCCCTTGCCACTAGGGGGCCCCAGTGGTCCCCGCCTATTCCCTAGTCCACCTTCCAGCTGGAGGACAGGTCCAGCGTCCCGGCGAGGCCCAGCAGGGCTGCTGGGGGGGCACCAGCAGTTCCTTTCTGTTCCTCAGCCATCCTCCAGCTGGAAGGTGGACTAGGGAATAGGCGGGGACCACTGGGGCCCCCTAGTGGCAAGGGGTTGTTTGAGTAGGATAAGATACATAGCAATGGGACGCCGGACCCGGTTTCCAGCATGCTATCGCACGAGGCCTCATGTTTTTTCTTCAAATGTAAGGGACGCTGGACCCGGTTTCCAGCAGGTGATGCTCCCCACCAATAGATGGAGCCTGCCTGGGGGTGCTAGCGGTGTGGGTTCATATCAGCACCCCTAGCACCACCCAGGGCGAGTGTTAAAAAAAAAAAAAAAAAAAAAAAAAAAAAAAAAAAAAAAAAAGGGGGGGATATCGATAGAATCATCTCCCGGTTCAGCGAGGACTGGCTGGGAGGGAAGCGGGGGGGGCTGGGTGGCAAAGGTGCTCTGGGCAGGAGACGGGCAAGAACAACGACAGGCCCCAGCAATTTGCTGACCCATTTCCCCCCCATCCGCTGTCCCTGGTGGAAAGCCTGTAGGACGTTATCTGAGTGCAAAGCCTGTGGGACGTTATCTCAGTACCTAAGCGCTACCTAGTTCATCTGGTTCTTCTATCTCATTGAGCTTCATCTGCTGCACCGGGACTATCCAGTGCATCCAGAGTATCCAGCGCATGCAGAACATCCATAGTATCTAAGATCTCCATAGAGTACCAATGGTATCCATAGCACCAACTCAGTGTTACTCAGTATTACTACTTGATATGAGAGTGGGGGGGAGGGGGGGTAGCTATAGTGCCATGGGTCCGGTGCCCCCTGGGCCCAAGGTGGTGGCTTTCCTCCCGGTTCGCCTCCTGCCCTGCTCAGTCAATCCCCTGAAACCCAGGGTAATCAATGCTGGCAGGGATGATATGTCTTCTGCATTGCTCAAAGTTTGGTACTGTTTCTTCCTTCAGAGAAAAGAGATGATGTATCAAAGGGACGCTGGGCCCGGTTTCCAGCAGGTGACGCTCCCCACCAATAGATGGAGCAGCCCACTAGGCAAAACCTCAATTCCGGTGGTTCTCTTACCACCACCTGGATAGAGGCCTTGCACAAGGGCTTTTTCAAAAAAAAAAAAAAAAAAAAAAAAAGCAGCTTTCTGGCCAGGTCGGCTGCCCGAACTGCAATTGCAAACTGTATCTTGCCCCATAGTGAAATTATAACTCGTTTCTTTTGTGACTCACACATAGTTACCCCCGGTAATTTCTTTCTCGTATGGTCCCCCTACATAGCATACAAGTGCCGTACAAGTACCGGTCGTACAGCTGTACTGGCACTGCATGTGGTACCGTATGTGGCAGGAATGTATTGAAAAATAACAGAGCTATTTTTCCGGGGCCATGTCCCACTTGTCGAGGTTTACTTCTGGTTTCCAGTCTGTACGGCTCCCTGCCATCCGATCTCAAAATCTCACGGCCACAGTGGGAATGCATTGAACAGTACACCAAACATAAACTAAGTTTAACTAACCCCCCTCTAGTGGGACATGGCCCCCGGTCCGTCTGATGGAGTCATAATGAGGGTGAGCTGTGTCGGGGCATGGTGGCGAGCCCACCCAGTGATATTTCCAGAGGAAAAAGAAAAAGGCACGAGTTTTCCCCCGGGCGGAGGTCCCATTAGCAAAGAGGATCGGATAGAATGCCTGAATCTGGATGTGTTTTAAGCACAGATGCAGAAAAGAAGTTCAATCTCGATTTCCTCCACATCTCCATGAACTCGTCCAGATTCAGGCATTCGATCCGATCCCCTTTGCTAGTGGGACCACGCCCCCGGACGAGGAGAAGGCAGGAGTTTCCAGAATTGCAGAAGCCTTAGGGGCAAAATAAAAACAAAGAATTCCAGAAGGGCCATATTGGGATATTTCAGGGTGTGATTTGCAGCCAAAATTTTCAGTAGAGGAAGTCCTACCTTCGTCCCCGGAGTCATTATAGCTGTATCTAGACTGAAAGATGCCTCAAATACAGCTGCAATGACAGTACGTTGTATTCGGGGGGAAGAAGATACTGCGTGTATGCCACAACGCATTTAACCACAGCTGTGGTGCAAACCTACCCTGTGGGCTGGGGAGAGATCCAGGTTGGTTGGTGTTCCCCCGTACTATAAATAGACTAGTGAGAGGATGAGATAGATGCGTACTACCAAGAAAAAGACAAAGAATATGAGGTGGATGAAAAAAAGAAAAAAAAAAAAAAAAACTGACAAACAAAACGAAAATGGAAAGCAGCCGAATACTTCTTCTCTTTAATAACTTCGTTTCTGAAGATATGTGGCTCACAGATTGCCACATGTCCAATCGGGAACCCATGCACTATTATGTCTTGAGGAAGAGAGTACCTACCCTCGCGATTTTGTTCCGACACGGCCATCACGTCGTGTCCTTTCAGGGCTCGGCGGACCGATATGGGTGGCGACACCAGGCAAAAGGACGCCTGACCCGATTTCCAGCTTGTATAATGAAAAGACGACCTTGGCATGAACCAGGCTGGAGGCCTGAATCATGCAGCTTTCGTTGAAAAAAAAAAAAAAAAGCAAAAGGTGCGCCCACATCGTTCTTAAATGTTTTTATTGTCCTTCGGGACATCCGTTAAAATTGGAAAAACGATACAGAGAAGATTAGCATGGCCCCCTCTAATGGAAGGGGGGCCCGGGGTGCTACGCAGCATGAAAACCAGACAGCCCCGCAGAGACAGGATGGCGGAGGAGATTGCACAGAGTGAATGTCGACCCTTGCCGCCAGAAGATCGGACAGACCAAGCCTCAAACACTACGACACCTGGTGCCGGAACAACCAGGGAGGTCACATGCTCTGAGGAACACTCGCCGCAGGGACAGGTAAGTAGTGGAGAAGGCCTGTGTCTGGCACTGCCGGCCTGGAACCCGGCCTCAATGTCTCTGCAACCAGAAGCCTCTGTTCCCCCCCCGCCCCCCCCAAAGCCCCCGGAGACTACTCTCACCAGCAGAAGGCAAAAAATTTGCCACCTGTTGGAACAAGCCAAACAAGGCCCTGCCTTACCCTCCAACAAAGGCATTGTACTTATCCCGGTTAGACTGGCACACGGGGCATGGGAGGTCGGCCTGGCCATACCCCCGGAAGCTGTCCATGGTGAGGTCTCCCTTCGGGGCCGCTCGACTTTCTTCCTTTCACTAACATCATGGGCTGATACCCTGATCTTCCGTGAACAGGACATTGCCAAACTAGTGCAGGGTCTTCTCCCAGGAGGCGCCACTGCAGCGATGGTGATCTCCCATGGCCAGGACAGGCTGGGGGTAAAAGACATCTATCTGCGCTATGACCACTCAAACAAGGAGGACCTGCGTTGGCTGGACAAAGATGCCCTGGCAGACCTCCAGATCTTGAAAATAAAAGCCAGCGCCCTGTGGTCGGCAGCAGAAATAGAAACTTTCCTGGCGGCCATCCTTAAGCGGGGCATACTGCACCCGGGTGGCGTTCTGGACACAGGGAAATGGGTGGCGCTATTAAAACAAAAAAAAAAAAAAAAAAAAAAAAAAAATCTTACATACATATAAACAAAATAGCCACCCCGTAAGCAACAAAAACAAACAATGAACGTGGTCGACGTGCTCTACGGTAGGGACAAGGCCTGGCGCCTCTGCAAACGGCAAACAGACCTCGACTTGCGCTCTTTAAATGTCAATAGCCTGGCTACTGCAAGGACTGCCAAGCGACAGGCCATCATGGACCAATTAAGAGGAGTGGACGGGAGATCCTGGCCGGATGTTGTCTGCCTGCAAGAAACCCATCTGATGGACACCCCCGACCACAACCACGTCCATAAAGAACTCTGGCCACACCAAGCATTCCGGGCCCATGCCCCGCGCCCAGGCAGTTGTGGGGTTGCCATATGGATCCCCCCGGGCTCCAAAGTGGAAATGCTCAATTGGGCGGCGGATCAAGAAGGAGGACGATGGGTCTATCTGCTGGCAATGCTGGAAATAGAGGTGGTATCCATTCTGAACATCTACGCCCGAAATGACCCCACCACAAGATAGACCTTCATGGAATCCTTGAAAGATAAACTACCTGTGGGCATTCCTACGATCCTGGTGGGGGATTTCAACGCGGCTCCGGACAGATGGTTGGATCGATGGAAAACCCCCTCCCCATGTCCGGTCTACATGGAGCAAGATGAAGGTATGATAACTAATCTATCCCAATCCCTGAACCTCTTTGATACCTTCCGGCGGAGTCACCCGACTGCGCGCCGATTTACGTGCTACCGACGGAACACGACAGAGCATGTATCGAAATCTCGCATAGATTTAATTTTATCCTCAGAGGATCTACAAGGGGGCCTACAAGCAGCTGAGATACTCCCTAGGAGTCCCCACCCGGGTCTAGACCACACTATGGTTCTGACCGTCTTTTCCTTCAGGAAGAAACCCGACCAGGGGAGGGGCTTCTTCAAACTCAACACGTCCCTCCTTTCTCATGACCACTTCCAGTCCTATCTAAAGGATATGTGGTCCTTTTGGCAAACCCAAAGGGACCCGATCAGTGATGACATACTGTGGTTCAACAACGGTCTAGCTTTCCTAGGCCGCAAGTGCAATAAATACTCAAAGCTTCTCGCGGCACAACGACATGAAGAGGAACTCAAACTCCAGCACCAACTCCAGCAATTGCAGACACAGGACGACGAACCTCACGACCCACACCGGCACGAGGAACTGAGTAATGTCATCCAACACTTAGAAGGTCAACTTATGAGCTATATGGAACACAGGTGGCAGGGAGCCAGGATTCGGGGGAAACTCTCCAAGCACATCACGAAGGGAGCAATGGACGCACGGTTCTTTGCAATGGCCAAGGCTAGAACAGGAAGATCGATAATTGAAGCCTTGGAAGACTCGAGCTGCCACCCTAGCCCCCTATACACATCTACAGCTGCTTGCACAAAAATCGCTAGGGACTTCTACCAAGACCTGTTCACTTCGGAGTGTCAAACCCACGAGAGAGGGACGCGCACAGAAGAGATCAACACTTTCCTCCGCCCGCTCACCAAATCCCTCACAGCCCAACAAATGGAGAGTTTGGACATGCCCATATCAAAAGAGGAGATATGAGAGGCATTAAAGCAAATGGAAGAAGAAAAAACCCCGGGTCTGGACGGGCTCCCTAAGGAATTTTGGGAAGTCATGTGGACCTGCATCTCACAAGATCTTCTGGATTACTACCACGCAATCTGGCGAACGGGACAGGTAGGTGAATTGGTGGGCCAAGGGGTACTAACACTCCTGTACAAAAAAGGGGCAAGAACTAACATTAGAAATTACAGACCTATTACCCTCCTTACTGTGGTCTACAAACTGCTAGCTAAAGCTCTGACCAACCGAATGACACCCGTTATGAGAGATATTATTCACCCATATCAAACCGGCTTCATTAAAGACAGAAATATTCAAGACAACATTCTCCTGGTCAACGAGATGATCAAATTATCCAGGCAATCCAAAACAACACTGCAATCATCTTCATCGACTTCGAGAAAGCGTACGACCACGTCGACCGGTTCTTTTTGGACAAGTGCTTAGAAAGACTAAATTTTGGTCCCAACTTCAAACGCTGGATTGGGATCCTTCATGAGAATGCCACAACCAGGGTCATGGTAAATGGCAATCTAGCGCCCCCCATCTGCCTCCAGAGGTCAGTCAGACAAGGTGACCCTATAGCGCCCTACTTGTTTGTCATTGTCATGGAGGCGCTGGCAGCCAACCTCAGGACCCACAAAGACCTCAAAAGAATCCAAGTAACTGCAATACCAAAGGAAGTCATCCCTGTGTGCTCCCTATTTGCTGATGACCTGATATTGATGGTGGATGCCTCCAAAGAATCTATGGAGGAGGTGCAACGCATGATGGACCGCTTTTGTACATTGTCAGACGTGAGAGTCAACTGGGGAAACAAAACCCTCGGATGGTGGATACACCTCCAAGGAGTACGACCCCCAGAACAGCCAAGAATAAACTGGCTCCCCAAAGAAGCCCCCATCAGGGTGTTGGGTGTCTCCATGACGGCGGAAGGTAGGCCCCCAACAAACAAGGAGTGGATCGCCGCACCCCCCTTAGCCAAAATGGCCCTCTGGAAGGGCAAACACACCTCCCTGTTCGGTCGTGCTTTGGTCATCAATAATGTCATTTTAGCCTCGATGTGGTACAAATCTGCCATTTGGGCCCTGGATAAGAAAGCCTTGCGGCCACTGCGACGCCAGATCGCCRCCTTCTWATGGCGAGGAGACCATGAGCAGCAAAACGTGCTCARYCGGGTGGCCTGACACTCTATTATCCAACCCAAACACCGTGGGGGCCTCGACATCATTGACCCCCTACTGCAAACTAAAGCACTGGCCCTGCAATGGCTAAAGCGTATCCTCTTCAACCCTGAGACCCCTTGGCGAGGGCTAGCACTAGAGCAGATCTCGAGGTTGGCGCCACAGACGCCAGATGGGGCCGACCCGTTGACATGGCTGGAGAATAGAGAATGGTCTATCCCTCGTACGAGAACGCCGCGCGGGGTCCCCCACCCCACCTCTCCACAGCAAGCAGTCAGAGCCGACCTCCATTACGACCCCTTTTGGCCCGACCTTCTGAGGACATGGAGGTGTCTGCCCCCTCCGGATAAAACAGCGCCAGACCGATGGGAGGAGGTGGCACGCCAACCCCTCTTTGGAAATAGGTGGATAGTAGACTCGACAAGCTGTATGCTTCTGAGTACGGACTCCTCATGGAGGAGCTGGATCAGGAGAGGGGTATTAAGAGTAAAAGATATATGGGATACATATAGGAAGGACTGGATTGACTCAGACCAACTCCGACAGAAACTACGCTACTGCCACCGTCCGTATGATGCTATGGAGAGATTAATTGAGATGATCCCGCTGGCATGGTGGAAAACTCTCCATAGAGGCCCCTCCTTGCAGGAATCGGACTGGGTTGCAGTAAATGACCAGCAAGGCTGTGTGGGCAGGGTGATCCGAGGCCCCCAGGACGGAACAGTAGAGATACAGTTTTATCCATTGGGGGGGGACAATGTCATCCAAAAAGAGGCTGATGAAGATATCCGATCCCATCGTGTTGAGGAAGTCTACAGAATTCGGGTAATACAAGAGAAATAGCAATGGATCGCCTACTCACCCGAAACTCCCCTGCAACACCTGGCCCTGGACCCGGCAGAATGGTCCTGGTCGTCCCAAGACACCAAAGGCAAGAAACTTACAAAATCCCTATACGCCTTGACAGTTAAGTCTGCCTACAGACTCCTGAGACCGAAGGTCCCCCTGCGGGACCAAGTGGAGGAACGATGGATAAACCACCTCAACATCAGCAAACAGGATCTGCGACCGGTTCGGTGGTTTAAACTGGCCAAGGAAAAACCTGCAAAGCTGGCCGC
>BFEA01000156.1:1824692-1840419 GCA_003427395.1 Chara braunii | reverse complement strand
GACTGCGCTTGCAGCCTCAAAATCGGCTTGGTACTCGGTATGACTGCGCTAGCAGTCTCAAAATCGGCTTGGTACTCAGTGGGACTGCGCTGGCAGTCTCAAAATCGGCTTGGTACTCTCAGTGCTCTGCGCAGACACAGCCAAAGATTGTCCTCAAGTTCGGTGTGCGCAGGCACATAGCTCCTCAAGTACAGTGTGCGTAGACACACAGCTTGATTTCACCCCACAAGTATGGTATGAGCAGACACAGTTCCGACTATATTCTTCGGACTTAGTGCACTTTGAACTCATTTTACCAGCATTATGCATAGCCCGAAGAGTTCAGACATCAGCAGCGAGCAAGAGCAGCGATAGCTCACTAAGGCAAGTGGGTGTAAGCGACCATAAACCATGAGAAAATTGAACGAGAAGGAGCTAATGAGGACTGAGAGAGGAAAAGGGAGAGAAAAAGAAGGTGAGGGGCAGATAGAAAAAGTGGCTGCAAGAGACAAGTGACTAGGTGAACTTCTCGAGACACTTTCCCCTGCTGGCCGTGCCCCTCCCTTTCCTTACCTCTGCCCTTGCCTGCCTCGGTTTGACGCTCTCTTACCCTTAGCTCCAGACTCTTCCCACGTCCAGATGGCACGTCGCTGCTCCTTGTGTATCTCGCTCCCTCTCTTGACGTTCCTCTAGCGCCACTGTACTCCCACAATTGAGGGTCCTCTCGGTCTGTCTGATGTGTGCCCTTAGCTCACGCACACTGATCCGTCCCGAACTGATATGTGTCCTTGGGTGACGTGGCCTCTTTTTTATAATGGAGAGGCCAAGTGATCGGGGCTGAGTGCTGCAGTCCCAAGGTTGGGGCTGTGGTCAAACTCCAGACCGGGCCTGTGCTAAAAATAGCAGCAGTCCCGACCTCGGGATATGAACAGTCAGTCCCGGTAGACGAACAGTCAATCCCACGCTAAAAATAGCATGGGGCTGTGCTAATTTTAGAACGGGACTAGCGCAGACCCAGTCCCCGGTAGACGAACAGTCAGTCCCGCGCTAAAAATATTGTGGGACTGTGCTAATTTTAGAACGGGACTAGCGCAGGCCAAGTCCCCAGTAGACGAACAGTCAGTCCCGCACTAAAAATAGCGTGGGACTGTGCTAATTTTAGAACGGGACTGGCGCAGGCCCGACTTTGGGAGAAGAACAGTCAGTCCCGTGCTAAAAATAGCACATGACCCTATTTTAATTACTTGGGCCTGGCTGTTCATCTATATGACTTCTTAGGGCGGTTCCTTTTCTGGCCAAGCTATGCAGCCGTGTCGGTCCGGTCAAACTTGAATATCTCACTAACCCTTGGCCCGTTTCAGGTGCCGTTTGGACGGGACCCCACTAATTGGCCCATTGCGGTCGCGTCGGTCCAGTCTAACGGGGACGATTCATGTCTCCGGAGGACCGTACTGCCGTGCCGTCTTTCCCTTGATTTCGGCTCAAGGGAAATCCAACCGACGCGATAGGGTTCAGCTTGACTATGACCGTGGACATTCCTAAGCGCAGTTTTGACGCAGCGCGGAGGTTGACTGCGACGAGTCAATTTCTGCCGCTGCGCCGCGTCGTCTTCCGACAACCATACCAAACCCCATTCCTGGCGTCCTCGCCAGGTTCTGGCCACTATAATAACTTACTTGCTCTCATCATTCGTACTCGTGTGTGCAGCGGCAACGCTATTACGCTCTTGCTACTACCGCTGCCTTCATCGTTTGCGTTCTTGTTGCGCAGCGCTTATCGTCGCGCAACTCTTATCGTCGGCCAACATTTGGCGCCAAAGACGCGAGTGTTTATCATCGCGCAGATAATCAGTTTTGCCATAGCGCCAAAGACGCGAGGCTCGGGTGCTGGACGTGGGAGGGGAGGTCGACAGGGGAAGGCGCCGGATCGATTGATCGATCTGACGTACGAAGGGGAGAGATCCGAAGAGGAGGAGGAGGAGATGAGATGGGGAGAAACGCGCTTGCGCTATCGCTCAGAGGACCGGCGCGAGCGCATGCCGTCGCCTAGATCTATGATGTACTATGCGTATAAATATGAGCAGCGCTAGGACTCTCCGCCCCCTCGTTTCGATCCACCCTCTCGATCATACCCTTCACCATACCACCCTTCTTCCTCTACTCAACCATCTCCCCGCCAACTCATCGTCTTGCCACAGCCGCCTCGCCCTGCGCCACCGCCATTGCCACGCGCACCAGAACCGCCCGTCGCCCACCAGGTTGCGCCACCCAACTATCGCTTGTGCCTCGTACTTGCGCTGTTCTTTATATGCCAACTTGAGCTAAGCGGCCTTATATGCTATCTGATATATAGGGGCATTATATAAACTATATCCCCAATCATCAGGGTGCTCGCCCGCTAGGGCTTGAGTGCTCACTCAATAAGGCATGGACCACTGGTCCAAGCCACCATCAAAATCAAGAAGGAATTAGCCTTATTAGACTTGCGTGGTGCAGTCACCGCACGCAAGTATCATGACTGCTCATGCAGCCCAATCATACTAACAATCCCGTTCCCTTGCATCACTGAATCAGCCTCAATCTCAAGTCAAACCTTTCTTTAGGTTTGACTTCATGCATCATCATGATCGATCCTCAATCTTAGACCTGACCCATCGCTAGGTCTGGTCTAGCAGTCCAAGTCTCAATCCTGGCCTGCACATCTCGTCATCATTGAATCAGTCCATCTCATCCGTACTGCCCATCAGTACAGCACAATCCTCATCGATATCTCAGCCACGGGCAGCTATGGGACCAATCATCGCATCCAGGATCATCCAGGTCATTTAGACCGAAGGCTGCCTCATAAGGGGTGAACATACCAAACCCCTTTCTCTTTGTCTGCCGGCTCTGTGCCTCTCACTGTCGGGTCATACCAAACCCCGTTGTCTTCATCTGGCTGTAGGGTACCTGCAAAATAGATATCAAGTCATGCCTCAAAAAAAAAACGAGAAAATAATCTCTCCTAAAGACCCTTGCCAACACCCCTTCCTCACTCACTCTCAGAGTCTTACCTTTCGACCTTCCGAGAGTGTCCCCGCTCGCCCTGGTGGGCTCCTCCGCTGACCCAACCCGACAAGTAGAGCATAGTCAGTCCTGATTCCCAGTCATGGCGGTCCGACCACCCTCTGAGCCCTTGCTCAGAACAGCTCACGGGGAGCCGCATACCCCTTCATGAAGCCCTCACTCCGATGAGTGCAGGCCCATGGCGCGGAAGCTCTTTAGTCGACTTCAGAACCTCCGTCTACTCGCTCAACTTCTTTCTAACGCCCGACTCTTGCTACTGTGCGGGGAGCCAGCCAACACCGAACCAGACACTGCTGGTGAGTCAGAGCGAGTCCACAATTAAGCTTTGCAACAGTGGGCTAGGAGGCCATAATGGCCCTGTTGCCAGCTGGGCTGTGGATACCTGGCTTGGCCCGATGCCAAGGGAATGCCCCTGGAGACACTGCTCCCGAGAGACACCCCGATCAGAGTGATAGTAGGAGTCCACCACCTTGATCAGCCAAATGTCGGATTTAGACTGGGAGAGGCTCAGGATGCCTCCTTCCTTTCTAGCAGGCGGACCAGATCACCATATGATAACCTGAGGAATGGCTAGCCACTCTAGGGTCCGGAGTTATCTGCTACTATGGCTCAGACACTACGCTGACCCAGCTAGCCTCTGGACCTTGTGAGAACTTGCTTCAGGGAATCATCTCTTGCTCAAGAGGCGCAGTCGAAAACTCTCCGCCTCTTCATGAAGGACGCAAGTGCTGACACCGCAGGGGACGCCACTGTGGATAGACTCTCGCCGGGGAACCGTTGCGAGAGCCCGACGGCTGCAGTGGGAACACTCATTCCAGCATGAAGAATGCAGCAAGCCTCAATCCGCTGCGATGCTAAGTGATCTTTGCCCGATCACATGATCGGACAGATCACTCCATCGATAATGACACATAACTGATTACCTATCCCTTTAGAGCTTGGTAGCGTTTAGCCGTGAAGACCCGTCTGGAGAGGAACCCCATCTCGGTGATGCTGAGTCTCTTGCCAAGGGAACACTCCACTAGGCTAAATGTCACCCTCTTTCAGAGATAGTTAATCAATTTGTGTCAGATGATGCTAGGCAATCCTCCTTACGCAATCGTACTATAAGGTTGCCCCATCAACTGAGCGCTGACTTATGAGAGGAAGAAAATAAATTTTACTTTATCCCACAGCCATTTATTTCATAAATATCATTCAGACTAAATAAAATACAATAAGACGCAAGAACTGAAATCCCATAAACTGACTCCCAATCCCCCAGGCATGTCCCAGGACTGACACATGACAAGCCAGATACAATACAATGAACTGAACTTTTAAAAGTTTAACTCACATACATGCAAAACTGGGCCAATCTGGGCCCGACAGACACATAAGTCCACCAATGAGCCGAGTCATCATAGGCTGCTCGTATCCAGCTCCGACATCCGAAATCATGCCATAATCATAGCAGCCGACTGTCGGTTGCTGCTGGCGGCACACGGGCCACGTCCCAGCACATAATCATCATCGATAGTTGACGGTTCACTGGCCACGTCCCAACAAATAATCATTATCATCTGTAGCTGGCGGCAACACTGTCCACATCCCAGCTCATAATCATCGATAGCTGGCGGCACACTGGCCACATCCCAGCAAATAATCATCATCTGTAGCTGGCGGCAACACTGTCCACATCCCAGCTCATAATTATCGATTGCTGGTGGTTCACTGGCCACATCCCAACAAATAATCATCATCTGTAGCTGGCGGCAACACTGTCCACATCCCAGCTCATAATCATCGATAGCTGGCGGCTCACTGGCCACATCCCNTCATCATCTGTAGTTGGCGGCAACACTGTCCACATCCCAGCTCATAATCATCGATAGCTGGCGGCTCACTGGCCACATCCCAGCAAATAATCATCTGAAGTTGGCGGCACTCTCACCACGTCCCAACAAATGCTGAGGGCACACTGGCCACGTCTCAGCATGTCTAGGTTGATGCTAGACGGCTCTCGGGCCTCGCCTCATCACTCTACCCGAACTCGGAATCAAATCTGCATCTCTAAGTATGAATTTTCGGAGCCGGGAGTCGGACACTATACCATGGGATCTCGTACCATCCATCTCTACTAACTCATAGGTCTTGCATTCAACCTCTCTGATGATCCTGAATTGTCCCATCCACCTGACCTCCAATCTCTTTGTTCACTGTGTCTCGAGAGATGTATCATGTAGAAATACAATATCTCCGACCTGAAGTCGTTCCTTCCTGATGTACCTCTTGCTGTCTCACCGTGTCTAATCAGATAATCTGCTGTCTGACATCCTCTTTGTGGCCTCAATTATGGCTTCATCCACTTCCTTGATTTGCCTGATCCTCAGTAACTCCTCTGTGGAGTACGACTCTCTCTGTGCCTCATGTGTCCAAGTCTCAACCAGGTTCCCAATGGGAGAAGTAGCATATCTGTCATACCAGAGTGTAATGGGTGCATAACCTGTAGTCCGCTTGACAGTCACATTGTCAGCATAGATAACCGCCCTCAAGAAAGATGGTCAGTTTCTGGAGTCACCTTGACACCATTTTGATATAGCATCCTTTAGTGTCCTCTGGCCTCTTTCCACTGGTGCATTAGCCTGAGGACGATATGATGTCACAAATCTGATCCTGACTCCAAGTCTAAACATGAGTCTCCTGACCATCTCGTTCTTGAACTCTGATCCCTGATCAGTCACAAACTCACGTATGAAGGGGTACCTCAGGTAGATTTCCTCGATCCAATCTGCCACTGTCTTTGCAGTTTTCTTACGGATGACTTTTGCTTCAACATAACTAGACATGTTACCTCTCATGTTTAGTACATATTTCATTCCATCCTTACCAGGTGGCATAATAATTAGATCAAGGTGAACAGTACTGTCAAGTTCAACAAGAACAGTGGGGTATAAGGGTTCAATCAATCTCATAGATGACCTTTTCTGACAGGCTTCACATGACTTACAATATCTCATAACCATATCCCTTAGACCATCCCAGTGATAGCGTCAGCACCCCTATGACCCCCTGCTAGACCCTCATGCAGTGCGACGATCACCTCTAGTTGCCTTTCCTTACCACACACTACTCTCAGTGGCGGTAGTCCTTCCTTAGCATCCACAAAAAGGTGACCCCTACGCAGCCTAAAGGTTCTCTCTGTTCTCTCATGATAGAATTCGTCCAACTGATTACTGCTCATTACCATACCGATCCTCTGATATTCCCCATCATACTCATCCTTCTTAAATCTCTCCTCAGCGTTCTTATCTTGCTCAGGGTCTTCCGGCTCTTTCTCTATCTCATTCAGCCTTCGATCAGCCTTCCTTGAACTTTCTGCTAGCTCATGAGCTGCAACAGGAGCTTGTTCTGCCATCTCATACCATCCTTCTTCCTCACCCTTTCGAGTTAGAAGGTAATGGAGGTAAGGGTCTTCCTTTTCCCCCCAGCAGTTTTCCCTGCTCGTTGCTATGGCTGAGGCTGTATAACAACTGGGAGCAAGAGACAGTCCTTCATCATCGTCTTCCATAAGGAACTCGTCAACGAAGGGCGCCTCCTCAAGAGATTCATCGTCTTTTGATCCCCATTCTACGCGGCTCAGCCCATCGACTCGATTCTTTTCAGTAGGTACCTTCTCTAATAGAAAATCATACGTCCATATGTGAGTTATCCACCTACTGACGGTAGCATCTACTTGCTGATGCCTCTTAACAGCTCCGATTACCGTTGTGGAATCCGTTCTTAGAATGAATCTCCTCCCCATAACATAGTGTCTAAACCCTGAGACAGTGCAGGATCACCAGGAGTTCCTTCCTGAACTGAATATAGCCTCTCTCTACCGAATTAAGGGTGCGGCTCTCAAATCTAAGTGGTCTTTCTTTACCATTCTCATCTCGCTGCACGAGCACTCCTCCTAATGTTATCGGGCCGCCGTCAGCTTCGATGATGAAGGGTCTCTCCCTTTCATCGTCGAAGTGGGGTACTCCCAATACAACCCCGCCATCTCTTGACTTATCTTGAAGTACCCGCACAGCCTTCTCTCTTTGGTCAGACCACTTTAAGCTAGCTCCTTGTCACACCATTTCTCTAAGAGGCTCGGCTATCTGGGCAAACCCGGGGACGAAGATCCGCCAGAAGCTACATACCCCTAGGAATATCCACTTTCTTCGGATCGGGGCTCCTTCCTTCCAGGAACCACCTAAAACCCAAGATCGTTACCTCCCTTTGGAACAGTAGTGATTTCGGCCCGCTGGCTGTTAGGTTGTATTTAGCCAACCTTTCTAGTACTTTCGCTACTCCCTGCGCATGTTCCCATACGAACTGCCTGACTCGACCATCCACTAAAGTCTCATATTTTTCCTTCGGTCCTTTAACTGGATTGTCGTCAATGTATGGGAACGTAATCTCTGGGCATATGTCCTCCACGACCTTCAGCATGTCTCGCTGGACGACGACGACCCCATTCGTCCACCCTTGAGGCACCACACACATTTGTATGAGGCCTCTAGGTGTATGCATGGCGGTCATAGGTCGACTAGTAGGATCTATCGGGAACTGGTCATAGCCAGAGTACAAGTCAATTAGGGAGTAGATGCTCCTTCCGGCAAAAGACTCGGCCAACAGATCCGCGTTGGGCAAACTACCTGCATCACGAACAGTTACCGAATTCAACTTTTGCAAGTTCTGTATCCAGCGCAGGCCACCACCTGACTTCCAAAAGCAAAACCAGTGATTGGCGTAAGCTCCATCAACTGGTTCTGCAATGTTGGAGGCGATCTTCTGGTTTATGTACTCCATTACTTCTTTTTCTTTCTTTTGGGCATATTTCGTGGGTCTGTCATTCCAAGGTGTGTGAGGAACGGTCTAGATCTTGACCATCTTGATCATGTCAACGTCCAGTCGTCCCCTCTCCTCATCATTAAAGGAAAAGGCACCACTGTACTTCTGCCATAATTCATAAATAAAATCCCTCTCAGCCGGCAGAAGGAAGTCATCGTCTCCTACCTTCATTATCTTGAACCTCTCTGGGGTAATTCTCCCTCCTTTTAATGCAGTCTCTCTTAATCTTTTAATTATCTTTCTCTCCTTCTCTAATGCCTCATTGTAATCTTTCTCTATCAAAACTGTCACCGGATTCTTCTTAACGCCCTTGCGCTTATACTTCTTCTTAGATCCGGTGGTTATTTTCCTAAAAAAGGACCAGTTGCTGGGAAGGTGAGCTGCATTGTGCCAACTTTTGCTGCCCTCATAGCATCTTTGAACCCCTTCATCTCTCTCTTGTCGCCCAACTCCTTTTCTTTATCCAGGAGTTTGAGCATCTTTCTGATATCATTCACTCTAATCATGGTCTTCTCGTCTATTATTCCACTTTCTTTCAGTTTTGTCCGTACTTCCTCAATCAGCTTGTTAGATTCTCCATGCTTAAGAGAGTTAACATGTCGCTGATGACGAGGATGATGCCTATCACTTATTACAAAAGCCTGTTCTTGACCATTGTTAGGATCCTGGAGAGAAAGTCAGGCCGCCTCATCATGGCCAAAGAATGCACAAACCTTCATTCTATGTAGGAAAGGGGCTCCGACAATGCAGTCATGATCCAAGTTGGGGATCACAAAACAGAGAATCTCGGCCCGTAAAATTCCAATCCGAATAGGTAAATCATCAATAAAACCCTCCAATGGATAGAATCCGGCTATATTGGAGAGTTGTTTCCTATGTATTCCAAGCCCACATGATCTCATTGTGGTCGAGGACATAAGCACCATCTCAGCCCCAGAGTCCACTAGGGCTCTAACCTTTACGTCATTCACAGAGATATTCAAGTATCCACACGACATGTTACCAAACCTCATCTTGGTACCAGGCGGGGCTCTTTCCACATGCTGAGGAAAGAGTCTTAGGCTATTGATTTCTACCTTCCGTCTTTCAACCATCTTTTAAGTTCTTCTCAAAACTTAGATACCAAGGCTACTGCTTCTTTCCAGGATAGGGTGATCTCGGTCTCCTCGAGTAATTTCTTTACTACTTCATCTATCGAGATCCCTTCCTCGGCTTCGGATCTCAAGAGCACCCTTCTCTTCTTTCCAACAACTTCCTTTTCTTTCTCTTCCTTCACTAGGTCCTTGGTCCCATCTATCAGCTGGTCTAGCTCTCTTTGAGTCTTCTCTCACTTTTTCCCTTCGACCTCTTTTTGGCTGATGTGAGATACATTCATGTTTTGACTTCCAGGATTGTCGTCTCGAGCCACTATCTTCGGAGGTAACATTTCATCAAAGGTGATAACATTAACTCTGACCTTCTTCTTTTTATCCTTATTGGTCCACCTGTTCTAGGATAAATGCTCGCATCCCTCCTTTGACTCTGAAATCTATCTTGTTCCAATTGGCATCACAGACGTGTCCATTGGCATTCTTCTTGACAATCCCTTCTTCGAGTTCCTTTTCTAGTATAGGGCACCGAGTTATAGTATGGCCTTCCTCGTCACAATAATAACATCGAAAAGTGTCATCTCTCCTTTGCCAATCTCGGCTCTTATTATCTTTTTTCCAATCCCGGTCACGCTTCTTCTTTTGTCTCTCTTTTCTCCTTCGCCCAGCGTCATCATCACTACTCTCACCCTCACTCTCACTATCTTCCTTTTGTTTCTCCTTCTTTCTTTCTACCTTACCTTCTTCGGCTCCAACAAGTGCCTGAGTTGCTGGGGCAGGAAGGGTTAACTTTTCGAAGCTACCAAGCTTAACGAGAAGACCAAGGATCTCTTCGGCCTTCAAGTTTCCTCCCGTAGCTGCCTCAACATTTCCTTCTCTTGCACTAGTGATTGCTTTCATCTGTTCCAGAGACCACTTCCGGTTTGACACCGAAGGTAGTTCACGGACCATCTCAACCACTTCATCCCACTTTAGAGGATATTGAGCAGCGCGGCTTACCACACTCTTTCTTTCATCCTCTGCAAAATTAGTTAGCAGGACATGACACTTCTAGGCCTCATCTAGGAAGGGTACTCTCCGCGGAACCCGCTCAAAATCCTCTAGGAATTGATCAAGGGTTGCATATTTAGAGCGTCGCACTTCCAACAAATTTTGCATAGTTGTTGGAACGTCATACTTCGCGTATTCTTCCAGCATCTTTTGTCTAACCTCAACCCATGTTGCTAGCCCTTGTGTCGTCTTTGTCACCGACACCCTCATCTTTGGTTCAACATAGGTCATCAGGGCTTTCAACTTCTGTTTGTCAGACCAACCGTGGCTCATACCGAAGACATCATAGTCTTCCAAGAACTCCCTAACCTTGGTTCCATCAAAGCAGGGTATATTCTCTTGAGGTACTTCGGCTCTCGGAAGATCTAACCGGACATTCATAGTATCCATCTCGGTCTTCATGACCTTTATCTTGTTCAACATTTCTTGTAGAACAGTGGTAGTGGTCACTTCTCCGTCACCTGCGGAGGAACTAGCAAGGTTCTGCCTTGCGTCCGGTCCCCTGACCATCTTGTCTGATTTACTGGTCAAGCTCATAATTCTTCCTAAGTCTTTTCTCTCTTTGGATTGCGTTTAAAATTGGTTCCCAGTTTCTGCCGTCAGTAAAACTTTCCGACAAAACTGGTTCGGGGAACTTGTCAAACACAATCGGAGCTAGGTTATCCATCACTCTTGCTCCTTTTCTTTTTAACTCTCTCTTTTCTTGATTAACTATATCACTAATCCAGCTCTAAAAGGACTCGCTATCTGTCCCCCTCTCCCTCAATGAGGGAATATAGGGCCGGATATCGTATTCACCGGTGTCAAGGAACTTCACTACAAGGATATACGTTTTCCCAGGTGCATGCTTCTCCTCCAGGGATATGCAACACTCTATCTTGTAGGGGAAAACTCCTCCACTGGTAAAAGGAACCAAAGCGTCTAGTGTTGCCGTGATTGTCGGACAGTAACCAGACATTGCCTAGTCCCTAGCGACCCCCACGATCCTTCTTTGTCTCCGAGCCGTCCAATCCTATTCAGTGCCTGAATCGCCAATATTGACACTGCTCCACTTCCTATCTCTCAAAGCGGCATTAAGGATAGGCTCCCAGTCCTCATCATTGACGAAGCTATCTGGAATAGGAGGACTTGGAAAACCCTCGTACTCAGTAGGCTCCTCACTCCAGGTAACTTTCTTACCTTTCTTCTCGAGTTCGTCTCTGTATTTACAGACATGACTAAGTGCCCACTCGTGACACCCAGTATACCACCGCCAAATCTTCCTAGTCACTGGAGTGTATATACGCACGTCATATTCATTGGTCTCTAGGAAGTGAGTTACTACCACATACACTTTCTCCTTTGCCTCAGGTATGGCTAAGACAGTGTATCTCTCAATCTCATAAGGAAATGCTCCTCCTACCGTGAGGGGCTCTAAATCCCTGAGTAATCGCGAGATGACCGAAGAATTAATATCTGGTAGTTCGCTTCCTTCAGCCTTCTCCCAACTATGCTTGCTTCCTAAGAAACCAGCATACTCCTCAGCCATAACAAGCTCCTTCCCATTGTCAGGTGAGGGAAAATTCAGGAAAAGCTTCGTCTTGAACTTCGAACCGACGTACAAAGGTATCGAAAAACAACGTCTTTGGTCGCATGACTAGGTCATTCTCTCTTGCCTTGCCAACCACAGCAATAGCTTCTAGAAGAGGCGTACAGTCTCTCCTGTCAGCGAAGCTATCCGTAGTCAGAAAACTAGGGAGTCTCTCAAATTGCCTGACTCGTTTCTCCCAAGTCACTTTCTCATGCAGACTTCGAAGCAGTTCCCTTATTCTTGAGAGGTGAATGTACACTCTCCTCAAACACTCTTGATAGACTTCTTCTTCCTTTATTCTTTCCCAAGCAAAAACACTCACGTGAAATTCGTTGGTCTTGAGAAATCTGACCACTGGAACATAGAATACTAAACGCCCTTCTCTACAGACGTTGTGTCTCAATATCTCGAACGGACTGTCGGTCTCAGTTGCTTTATCTAACCATCCTCTACCAATGGTCACAGTCGCAATTGGCGTAGAGTTTTCACATTCCAATATCATTGCCTTGGGCTGCTCCTAACGTCTCTAGCCAGACTGTCCGCAGGATGCTGTCTAGGTAGGATGGTCTCATCCCTCGCATGCAACATCATTCTCCTGCCGTCTGAACTCTTGCAATCCAGCAGATGCCTAATTTTAGTCTGATCCGTAATTGCTCTAAAAGCAGCCGCCCGCATAAGCTCAAGGTAGTGCTCTACCATGCCAATCTCATCACGACTACCCAGTTTAGTGTCGCATCCTCTCATGGCCCCGATGACAGTCGCTCGTTGCTCATCTAGATAGACCTCGAAGCAGAAACTCTCTCCGTCATCAGGAGTGTAGACATCTCTTGGCATGGCTCACCACACTCGGTCCCTAAGTATCGCGTTGAGGATTGGTCCCCAGTCCTTCCCGTCGCAGAAGCTAGCGAGCACAGGCGGACTTGGGAATCTCTCAAACTCTCTAGGCAGGACACTCCAAGTCACTTTCTTCCCTCGTTGGTTCAGCAACAACCTTTCATCCAGGACATACTCAACAGCAACTATCCAACATGCTTCATAATCGATCCCTCTACTTGTCTCAGCAGATACATATGGCCTTACATCATAGTCATCCGTATCGAGAAATCGAGCTACAAGGATGTACAGGATCACTGAGTCGTGCTCACAAGTCACACACCTTTCAATGACGTACGGGGAGGCACCCCCAACCGTGATCCTAGTCAGCGCCTCTATCGCTTTCGTTACTGTTGACATTGACTACTTACCAGGTTTGCCTTCTCAGTGCTGCATTGATGATTGACTGCCAGTTCCTACCATCACAGAATCCTTTAGGTACTGGCGGGGTAGAAATCTTCTCATAAATCCTAGGCAGTAAGCTCCAACTCGCCTCTATCCCTTGCTGTCTCAACTGATCCCTCTCTACTTTGACACACTCCATTATGACATCCCAGTTGGTAAAGAAGCTAGGGGCCCTGATCAGCCCCTTCTAGGATGTAGGGTCGAATATCATAATCATCAGTGTCAAAGAAATTAGACACAAGCACATGCACAGTCGTCGTACTTTTCACACAAGTAATGCATTTGACAAACATATAAGGGAAGACACCACCGCAGGTGACACTTTTTAGGGCTTCTATGACATTATACTCTTCAATCATCATCTGCTTTCTGACTTATGGTCTTCTCAAGCGAAGGGTCCAAAAAACAAATTTCAAACCCTTGCTTGCAGGTCTGAATCACTTCAGATAGACTTCTGCAAGAGACCCCTCCTCTCGGGGCTCCCCTAGCGGAAAGTCTTTCTGACCTGAGCCAGATCTTGTACGATATATGCTAGACTGCTGCCTAATCACAGAATATTGTGACCAAGGTCCGCTCCCAGGAACTCAAAGTTTTTGAGTCCCCGGCAACGGCGTCATTTTTGTCACGCCCCCACTGCTTCAAGGGTCTGGTTGGATGTCCTTCTCCGGACCGAGCTCAGTGGGTTGGAGGACTGGCAGGCTGTCACGCAGGATTTTGATAGGTATAAAAATAGAAGTTTATTCTGAGGCAGTCACACTTTGTCATACAGCCGAGTAGTCAGGGTTATCCCTCCTGCCAGCGGCGACACGGCTTAGAGTGAGGCGTTCGGGTTTATCGCCTGCACCTGACCCCGTATAAAGGTTGACTCAAGGTCACCGGAGTCCCTATCATCYAGGAGTCCTTCAAGCTGCCTTGAGTGAAGCCTGTGCATCATAAGAAGGAAAATAGCATACATACATACATCATAGAGCAATTAACACTAACAAAACGAGAAGACCAGAAACCAGACTCTGCAAGAGTATGACCAGAGATACGAGACTGAAGAGTAGTACACTGAGTATGCAGGGAGCAGCCATTGGAGGGCTGCAGTCACTAATAAATAATAATGTTGTAATACATCAATAGTGACTGAAAAKAGAGAACCTCAATCAATGATAATAAGCGGTACCCCCTYGTGAGTGAGTGCTGCCGTCTGGGASTCCCTGTCTGGCACCTCGTCATTGAGAACCCGCGTGGCTAYAGACTCTGGAACCACATAGCTGATATCRAGAGGCGCGGCTGGATCAATCTTGYAGWTATAGGCCATGCATCTAGCCATCTCCTCGTCTGCGACGCTCCTGAGATAAAGCTCCTCCGCAAGAATGATATCGCCTGTAGCTCCAATCAATATCTCAATCCGCCCTCTCCCACCACAATAGATGTAGGATACCTCGAGGAAACGATCTCCGTAGAGAGGCTTTCGATAAGCCTGCATAGCAAAGTCTGTCCCAACCAAATGACTATAACCATCTCCGAGATATGGGACCGGGCCCTCCCCTCTTGGGGGACCAATAACTGTCTCAGACCTAGGGTCGTCTGACATGTAGGAGTCAATCACCCTCAAGAAGATACCGTGCAAGAAGATACGCAATCMTCCTCAAAGTCGCTCTTCGTCGTCGTCGCTCACCGGTCTCCAGCGCTCCTGTCACTGTCCACAAACTCAGCCTCTATGAGTGTCCCAGTCGAAATAGTCGCGCAGATCAATGTCACTYACAGAGCAGGGCTCCAAGTCCGACTCATCTGTCTCTGATCTCTRGACGCATGTCGTGATTGGGACCCCGAATCTGGCTCTCTCTCTCCTAATCCGGTCGTCCTTCCGCCTCTTGTCCTTGCTGCGAGACTCACTAAGGGGCATGGGGTTGCACCCATCAAAATCGAAGAGCACGCCCCCAGGTGCTGAAGGTACGCGAGCGAACACCACATGTAGTCAATTGTCCCTCCAATAGCTCTCCCTGCGAAATATGTAATCAGCAATCCTGTCGTATGTGGTGGCCTTCACTCCCGTCTCTGCCCCCTTCACCGAGTAGGTGATGACGAGCATGTGTCTCGAGGTCGAGGACTCATTAGCCCTGATCGTGAAACTCTGATGTCCCACATGTCTGTAGCAGAACCTCTCAATCAATCTACCCCACTTAGGGGCAGTCTCACGGCGACGGGCCAGCTTGGACAGAAGGTGCACTCTCACTAATGCAAATACTCCCTCMAAGACCTGGCCAGATARCAATCAGCAACTCAATGTGGAGGCCTGTCAGAATGGCCAAACTGAACTGCAACTCGATATAGGGCCCGCCTGAATGGGCCCGGCTAAAAAGCAACTCAATAWAAAGCCCGCCTGAATGGGCCCGGCTRAACAGCAGCTATCTCAGAAGAAAGGGCCCGCYTRAAGGGGCCTGGCTGAAAWCTGCAACAATCTCGAGAGGTGGGCCCGCCTGAAGGGGCCCGGCTGAATAATCTCAAGTAGGCCCGCCTGAAGGGCYGAGCTGAACAACAACAATCTCAAATAGGCCCGCCTGAAGGGCCCGGCTGAACAACAACTGATCGGTAAAACATCTCATGCACAGTGACCAGTCATAGATGTTGAATGTACTGGGGCCGGACTGACCCAAATRACCTGTGGAGGGACTGAATTGCCAATGCTCCCCGTGCGAGGGAAAATATCACGTGCATGAGGTGTTGCTGATCAACAATGAAATAAAYCAACGGGAGCGGGAAGGCAAATCATCCCAGCTAGCAATCCTATTGCTCGGGTGTACGTGAACTCGCACTCAAACGACAATATCCAGCCTGGGCGCACACAT
>BFEA01000156.1:1769092-1781715 GCA_003427395.1 Chara braunii | reverse complement strand
TCTCTCTCTCTCTCTCACACACACACACACACACACACACACACACACACACACACACACGCACACACACACACACACACAATCAGTTTTATGTTTGTCAGTCTTTTTTCTGTTGTCTGTTCTTCCCCTGATTTTTTCTAACTTTTTTTTGTGTGCCCAACTGAGCACCCTTGAGTAGTGCCAAACAGTCGGTAGTTCCTCGTTTGGAGTGCCTGCTGCACTCTTATGGGGGCTGCTCGGTTCGGGATGTCTGTGTTGCCTGTCGGTAACGACGGATGTTCGTCGGAGTGACTCCCTGGCTCAGTGGGTGGTGGGAACCAACAGTCTGCGGGGTTCAACCGTGATATGAGTAGGTCATGTGCTGCTTTGCTCCATGTTGGATGTGTGGACGTCCTCGTCTGCGCTCCGCCGCTGCCTTGCTGCCTGTCCCGCTTGCTTCGCGTGTGGTTCTTGGCAGGTTGATGTGTTCGCTGTGCGGTGTGGCCGTGTTGTTGGTGTTGCCTTGCGCTTCGCTGCTCCACTGCCATGCTGCTCATCCACTGGCCGTGCCTTCCGTGCTTGCCGCTTGTGTGCCCCATTTGTTGGTTGCCTTGTTGCTGGTGCCTTGTGCTCCGCTCCACAGTTGTCCAGCTGCTGGTTCACTTGCCCTGTCGTCCCATGCAGTGCTGTTGCCTTGCTTGTGTTGCCTTGTGCTTCACTACATGGCTGCCGCGCTGCGTGCCATGTCGTTCCTTGCAGTCGTTTTTGGCGTTGTGCAGCCGTGTTGCCTCTACTGTGTTGCCTGGTGCTTCACAGGGATGCTGCCTGCTGCTATGTTCCTCTTGGGGACAGTCTGCCTTCAACAAGGGTCAAAGGGTTCATGACCCAAACCATAAAAAACGGGAATTCCGCAGATTGTTGAGGGTTCAGCCTCTTGATGAGTCGGTGCAACTCCAATGAAACAATCTTTCATCATCTGTTTATTTTTTAATTTTTTCATTTTTTTCAGTCTTTGCCTTGTTCATACTTGTATTTTTTTCGGGTGTTGTTTTTGCATTGTCATCGTTTGTCTTGTAGTTGCTTGCCCATCCGTCTACCCCATGCCTTTCACCCAGTGTGCTTTGTTGTTTTGTGCTGTTTGCCTGCCCACCCACCTCTCCCATGCCCTCCAGCCTATGTGCTTTGCTGCCTTGGGCTGTTTGCTTTGCGGCATGCTGTCTGTCAGCCCTCCCCCTTGCCCTCCAGCCTTCGCCCTTTGTTGATGCCGTCTGTCTTTGTCCCTCACTGTCTTTTCTTCTGCCTTCCCCTAGTTGTTGCGTATTGTTTGTTTCAGCTCATGGCTTAGTGCCTTGGGGCTCCAGTCCTTGTGTCTTTGTAGGGAAGTCAGTGAGGTCGTGCATACCCAGTCGAAAGGAGCAGTCGCTTGGATCAGGGTGTGATTCGTTCGATGCTGTGATGTCTGTGCTATTGGCATTATTTATGTTGTGTCTTATATAAACGCGGCTCGCTGCATCATAAGGTGCAGTGGACTCATCTCATCAAACACACACACACACACACACACACACACACACACACACACACACACACACACACTCACTCTCACATATACACAGTATTACGCAGATATACGCACACACGCACTCTCACTCGTGGGGTTATATATAGCAGACATCCCAAAACATAAACACAGCAGAATCACTATCTTACCCTTCCCCAGCCACATCAACAGAAACTACGGGCTGCGCACCCGTGCCCTCATGGTAAGGCAATAGGCCCTTGCCCTGTAACAGTTCGATGGCCCAGGGGCAGGCAAAATCGAGCGTTGGGAAAAGAGGCCTTGGAGGTACTGGTGGCATTAAACTGGCTAGGTTCACGATAAGCTAGCCCAAACATAGCACCAGAATGGTCTGCCTGGCCTTGATCCCTGAGGAGGAGGCCCCATTGGAACTAGGCCTAGGTCTTTATAGACACAATAATCTCTGACGGTAACAATCAAATGGTAAATCAACCTCTCGATGGGACATAAGGACTTCAAACCCAAACACTGCAGGGCACTGGCCCTCCTAAGCCCCCCGCAGCCCCTCCCCCCGCCTCCTCCCCTCCCTTGCAATGGAGGTCCACCCATTTAGAACGAGAATGCACGCAGAACCGGACCCCTACCACAACCGACTTTTCACAGATTGCAACTCCCCTTTCACGACCGAGGCGATCTTTTTGGGCCTCAGCCAGTTTGTGCAGATAGGAAAGGGGGGGAAATGGGACCCTGAAAAAACCTGAAATGGGGCCCTGAAAAAACATGAAATGTCGCCCTGAAATGGGGCTGTCAGACGGACCATCCAGCACACCCCCTGGAAAAACTTGCGGCCCTGCGGTTACCACAATGGCAAAAAGAAAATGGTGGTGGTGATTCAAAAATGGGGTCAGGAACAACACCCCCCCCCACAAAAAAAAAAACAGAAAAAAAACAAGGGGAAAGAAGCTGCACCCCTCGCAAATCGGAGAAAAAACACCCCAACAAAACCAGTGTGAACCACACCCCTACAGCCACCCCCAGTTTTCTTGCGGATCGCCAGTCCCTTTTCATGACGAAGACCTTTTCGAGCCGGAGCAGGTTTCCGTGGATGATCGGAAGGGGGGGAATTTGGGGCCCTGCGATTACCACGGCCATACTAGGGGTACCAACAGACCCCCCTGAAACTTTGGGTCTGCCAGATTGACTATCCAACAGACCCCCTGAAAATATGGTGGCGTATAGTTCAATGTTCCAGCAGAAGATTCATTCTCATTTTGCACATTTGGAGAGTAGTGGAGCCAGGCCCTCACTCGACTGGCCACGACACACACACAAAAGACAAAAAAAAATATGGCACTGTGCAAAATGAGAATGAATCTTCTACCGGAACATGGAACTATTCACCGGCATACTTTTTGTCTTTTGTGCATGTGGAGAGACTACAGGAGTGAGGCCCTTGAGGCCTCATGGGGGGACCCTACATACTAGGAGGACGATCTTTTTTTTTTTTTTTTTCAGAGGAGGATCTTGGTTTTTGCCGGTTCTTTTTTTTTTTTTTTTTTTTTTTAAGGCTTTAAATTTAGATTTTACTGTTGCCTGAGGCCGGGGTCCTCCCAGTCTACCCGGAAACAAAGAAGACTCATCTGGGAGCCGTACCCAGTTTTGTTTTTTAAGAGACCCTTTGGGACCCGGAATCCTGAATTACAACCTCACACCGCTCAACTATCTTCGGACCTAAAGCGATCCTAAGAGAAATATTACTAACTGTACTACACAGTATACTGATGCCCGGAAGTAGCAGTAACCAACCTCTAGGGGGGAGGCGGCCTCTCATTCTCCATCTTTCAGCAACCACCAGGGAAACTGAAAGGTGCCACCAGATTTCAAAAGAACTAGCTGCCCATTCAGACTCCATGTCCTTGAAAACCAGCCAGCTGATCTACCCCCAAGTTTCCTACCCGTTCGTCTCCTCCAATCTGCAATAATAGTATGTCTAATCTCTGCCTTGACTTTGTTTATAATGGCTGTCTGCGAAAGGTGTGAGTTCCTAAACACTTGATCGTTGCGATCTTCCCAGATAACTGCAAAGATAATGCCCCTAATCACCTGGGCTACATACCCCCACCCCACAGTTGCGGGCAAGGACCCTGGCAAGATGCCTGACAGAATCCAACTTTCATTCCATGGAAAAATATCTTTTGTGATCTGCTTCCACCACTGCTCCCACCAGGTCTATACCCTTCTTGACAGGGGGCAAGCATACCACAAGTGGTTCGTAGATTCCCACGCCCAGTTGCAGCAAGTAAATGTAGTAGAGATCTCCATTCCTCTCGAATGCAGCCACATTGCCGAAGCCCTAACCAATAAAGAATGTAGAGCTAAAATACTGGCATGTTTCTGAGATGGCAAGGTCTTCAAATGCTTCCAATGTTTCTGCAGATCCTTCCTTGCTACGGTGGGTAGTGACTGTTCCTCCCTTCTCTTCACTATTATATCTATTGGCTGCTTCCTACATTTCTGTCTTAAAAGATCCACCCCTCTCTTAGTGGAATATCCACCCAGACCTATAACTTTCCTGGTCTTCTGATCTATCCAACCCACCGAACCGGGGTGCACGGCCATCTCCAGCAGGGGTTTCCCTTTTGCGACCAGTTTTACCTCCGGATAAGTATCTGTGTTTCTCTGTGCATTTGCCTCAGGGACCCCACTTTTAACACAGATTTCTGTTAATACCGGAGTGGTATCCGACAATGAAGCCACCAATCTCTTTTCCTTAAAACTTGACAATCTTGTAAAAGAAGTAATTGCTGTTTCCGTCCATACCTCCACCTCGTAACCACCGCCATCTTCAGGCCGAAGCACATTCCAGAATTCATACAACTGCTGCTGTTGATGTTCACCGTAATGCAGATCCTGCTGCTGCACGTACTGTTGCTGAGGCTGTTGAAAACCCTCCACTTTAAGCCAGGAGTTTCCAGTCGTTTGACCATAAAGCAGATGATTCCATTTTGGAGGAAGTGCGTTTTGAATATCCGCAAGGTGTTCCTCTACTTTGCGCAAATACCTGAGCTGGTTTCTAATAGACGCCTCCGACCTCCATTCTCTGAGCTCCTTATCCCACAGATCTTTCAAACAAATTATACCTCTTTCAACCCAAGCCTTTCCAAAACAACCAGGGGCTGAGAAGGGAGAGTCGTCCGGACCACACAACAAAGGATTTTCAAAAATAGGTTGCATAAGAACTTCTTCCAGGGATTCCGGATGAACCAGAGTGGTCGGGAAGATCTTGGACCAGGCAAACAAAATATCCTTCTGTTACGATCCTGGTCATTTCCCAAGTGCAAATTCACAATGAAAGACAATGCCACCCAATTGCGAAAGAAATGAAAGCCCTTGCAAAGAGATAAAGACCAGAGGAGAGGTAAAGAAGAAGAAGAAGAAGAAGAAGAAGAAGACCAGCAAGACCAATGACCATTCCCCCTTCTCTCTCCACCTTCCTCCTCCTTCTCTTCACCAATCTTATTCTTCTCTCAATAATAATAATAACAATGAATGGATGAACCAGAATCAATATCCGAAGTTCCCTCTTACTGCTGACTCAACTCACAACAACAACAACAACAACAACAAGTCCACCATGGCTATGGCTTCCCCCCTTCAACCTCCTCTCTCATGCATAGGCCATGGCGGACTACTGGGAGGCAGCTATGATGCTGCCCTGATGTCCAGAAGACAAAGCAGCTGTGCCGCTGCTTGACTTGGTCCGCTATGCCTGACTCTGCCTCGAGCTGCCCTGGTGCAGCRCTACCCCAACTGGGGCCTTCCAGATGCAGCGCCCAAYGAGGTGATGAAGACGGTGTCCACCATAGCCAGKTAAGTGCCCTGCCACTCTCCTACCTTACCCCCTTCTTCCTCCTCCTCAGGCTGGGTTGCTCGACATAGCCAGGCTGAGCTCCCAGCTACCTTCACCTCCGCCCAGCGCTAGCGCTCCAGCAGCATGACGCCAATCCTTGCACACCGCAAATGAGGAAGAGCTCTCCGCTCTTCCTGAAGATATAGCGGCCTACCGGCCTCCTGGGCGGTGACTTCCTAGGCCGAGTGCCATCCCAGCAACCGGTACCTCCTCCCTTTCGGAGGGAAACATCATTGCAGGCTCTGTTATCGTCCGCACAGGCCCTAGACCCGGGCTACTTGGACTGGTACCGGCCTACCTCTAACCTACCGCTACTGGGCCTCTAAAAATGCCAACTTTTTTGTCTTCTTCTGCTCGGCCTACCTGCTACTTGAGTGTTTTTCCCCGGCTGCTCTAAGTGTCGTGGGCCTACCCCCCGCTACCGGCGTGTTCACCCCTCCTGCAACCCTTCAAAGTCACGGCCACAGGTAAGTACCGGCCCGGYGGGCCTTGSAACCAACAAGTACCCTTGCGGGTCACACACACACGTACCCAACCGGCAAGCACTCAGACAGGCATGCAAACCAGCAGGCACGCACACACACAGACTTGGAACCACAACAGAATGCGGGAATCACAGCAAGGCATTCATTCCAGTGACAAATACCAGAAATCAGCAGTGTTCTCAGTCTGTGTTTTTGGCGGGTCATTACATACTCCCCTCTCGAGAGCGAGGTCCCTTCGAGCGAGTAACTCAGTCAGAGTCGGCACAGAACGTATCGTAGGAGTACATCAGAAAGAGAGACTTAGTCAATCCATGCGGAGTCATTGTTGCAGTGAACTTAGCAGTCTATCCCTCAGTGATCTGTCTTTCATAAGCGTTCACAACACGGGGAGCATTCTTTAGCAGCTCTTTCCGGTCGATGCAGAAGAATTCAGTCAACGGGTGGTAGAGGAAGTGAACCTTATACTGTTTGTTCCTCCCTCTGCCCTCGTGAGAAACGATTCGGTCTATCTCATGGCCACCGTCGATAGGGCGGGGTATCATAGGATCTCGGAAGGGAAACGTCTCATCATCAATGTGTGGGAACAGTTTGGACGCATGAAAGACCGGATACGTGCGCAGATGAGGAGGCACGTCAATCACAAATGAAGGGGCAAAGTCATCCCCGATTACCTTCAGAATCTGCCAAGGGCCGTAGTACAATGGAAGAAGTTTCCGTGATACGCCCTCTTCATCAGAAAACTCAGACATCTTGACCCAAACATAATCCCCAACTTTGAATTTTTCTTCTTTGCGCAGCTTGTTAGCATGTTGATCATGGCATGCTGGCGCTTGTTCATGGCTGCAATAACAGCTTTGAGCAAGCGTGCGTACTTGGCATTGTAGCCAAGCATGCCGGGCATCAGACCAGGTGACCGTTCGGGGAACAGATAGGAGAGGGAATTCCGCATCGGCCATCCATACTGCAACTGATTTGGTGTCACACAAGTTGCAGAGTGAATGGAGTTGTTGTACAGCCCCTTCACTTTGTGTAATTCCTTGTCCCACGTGTTCTGATCTGGAACAATCAGTGCGCGTAGCAGTTGGATGACAGTCTGGTTGATCTCCTCGGCCAATCCGTTGGCTTCGGGGTGTCGACCAGAAGTCCTGTTCAGTTTGATGTCGTAGATCTGAGACGTGAAGTCTTTCCAATCTTTGCTGATGAATCTGGTGTCCCGATCACTCACAATAGTTTTCGCGACGCCGAGCTGCAGAATGTACTGCTGATGGAATTCCTCGATGACAAGGCATGACGAGGGAGAGGAATCAAGTTCAGAAATTTGGAGAAGCGGTCCACAATGACCATGACTTGTGAATTCCCAGCCTCACTCACCTTTCCCATGTCCGTGAAGTCGATGGAAATCGACTCACCGGGTCCATCAGGAATGGGGAGAGGTCTCAGTAGGCCATAAGGCTTATGCCTGTGGACCTTGATTCTTTGGCATACCTGACATTCAGCAATGAATTTCTGAGCAGATCCTTTCATTCCTGGCCAATCAAATTGCTGTAGAAGACTTCCATAAGTCTTCTCAAAGCCAAAATGTCCACTCCGACCATGTGCCAAATCCAAGAAATGAGTTCGGAGAGGCGCATGGTTGGGTACGCACAAACAGTCAAACTTCCCATACCGGCGGAATACAAGACCCTCGCATTCATGAAAATCAGGCTGACTATTAGGGTCAGCCCTGAGCTGCTCAAGGATGGGACTGAGGTCTTGGCGGTGTGTTCAGCCAGATCCTCCTCCAGTTTCCTTCGGAGGTAGTATGAACCCACAAGGCAAGTCAAGAATTCAGGATGGCGGGACAATGCATCAGCGACCCGGTTATAACAACCTTTCTTATGTTTCAACTCGAAACTGTAAACATCAATGTCATGCAACCAGCGGGTCAATGTAGGAGAGAGTTCAGATTGTGTCTGAATCCACTACAAGGTCTGATGATCAGAGTAGACCTTGAAGTGGCGACCCAAGAGGTAGTGCTTCCAATGTGCGAGGGCTTCACGCAGGACGTAAAGCTCGCGCATATATGTGGAAGTACCTACCTTGTGGCTGGGCATGCGTTTGCTGTAATACTCGAGCGGACGCAGGCCATCACCATCAACTTGTTGCAGCACTGCACCAATCCCGAACTGGCTCGCATCCGTAGTGACTACGAACGTGAGGTTGGGATCTGCAATGCGAAGCACAGGATGACTCACCAATGCCTCTTTCAAGGCTTGGAACCCAGACTCACACCATGCATAGGCAACATTTTTGCTGGTTAGTCTTGAGAGAGGGTGAGCAATGACAGAGAATTTGGGCACAAACTTCCGGTAATACGAGGCCAAACCGAGGAAAGAGCGCAGTTCGCGTACATTTGTTGGTTGAGGCCAGTTTCGAATGACCTCAACCTTGGTTGCCTCCGGCTCAAGGCCGTTTGCAGACAACCGATGCCCAAGATAGATGACGCTGTCCCTTCCAAACTCAGATTTCTCTAAGTTGAGGTGCAGTTGCGCCTCCTTGAGGACCTGCAAAACTTCCTCAAGGTGCTTGAGGTGCTCTTCCATGGTTTTGTTGAAGATCAGGATATCATCAAGGTACACAACCACAAACCTGTTGAGTTGATGGCGAAGTACCTTGTCCATGAGGCACTGAAATGTGGCTGGTGCATTCGTGAGACCGAAGGGCATAACGATAAACTCGTACAGCCCATCGCGTGTTTTGAATGTAGTCTTGTGCTGGTCACTCGGATCAACTTCAATCTGGTGGTAGCCAGATTTGAGGTCGATCTTAGAGAAGACCTTGCACCCACCGGCCGCATCTAGCAGATCATCTATGCGAGGCAAAGGATAAACATTCTTTCGGGTGATTCGATTGAGGCCACGATAATCAATACACATCCGGAGCTTGCCTCCTTTCTTCGGCACAAACAGAACAGGTGCACCGATTCAGACTCACTAGGCCTAATCCATCCACGGTCAATCATGTCATCGATTTGTCTCTGCAGCTCCTCCAACTCGCCTTGTCCCATACGGTAGACGCCGCCCTTTGGAGGAACACTCCCTTCTACTATCTCGATCTTGTGTTTGACTGGACGCTCGGGTACTCCACGAGGTTCAACCAAGACTTCAGGAAATCGATCTAATAGACGGCGAATGTTCGCTGGAATTTCCGGTGGAGGATCATCCTCATCAGGGGAAAGAAAACCAGATTGAGAATTTACAGCAATCACAACCGGTTTCGAGGTATTTGGATCAGAAACAAGTTGGTTATTTACAGTAGAAGTCGTAGAGGGAGAGTTACCTTCAGAGGTAGAAAATGCAGCGAAAGTAGAAGGCACATGGAGAAACTTCATAAGAGCTATATTTACAAACTCAGCTTCCTTGCGCCTGCGCATTGACCTGCAGAATTTGTTTGCACTTAGAAGAGTCACAGGAGACTCGCGCGTCTCATCTAATAAGACGGTACGCTCGTTCCCCTTGGCATCAAGTACCACGAACTGATTGTCCGCCCACGTGGTCCTTAGGCAATGAGCCTTTAGCCAGCCCAAGCCAATGACCGCGTCGAACGAACACTTGTCCATGACATAGAAGTTGAGCTCATGTATGACAATGCGGTCCTTGTCAAAGGTGATGCGCACACCTTTGACAGCATGAGTGGAAGTGACAACCTCTTGGTTGCCCACCTGAGTCCGGCAAGGGTTCTGCAGTTCCACTTGCTTCATACGTAGGCCCGCCTTACGAATCCTGTTCGGAGAGAATAAATTAGTGGTTGAACCACTGTCAATCAGCACACGGATATATCGGCGGTTAATGAGCAGTTTAAAGAAAGTCAGCTCCACGCCCCCTTGAACACGGCGTTGCTGCTTGAGCTGCAGCCAGTGCTCCATGTGGGCGTGGAAGTCAACTTCTTTAGACTCCTCCCAAGGCTCAGTGTATAACACTYGGACTGCACCAGCCTTGGAATCAACATTAGTTCGGGCTTCAAGAGCAAGCTGCTGATCAGATCTAGGCTCCTCGGAAGGGACCGCAATTGGCTGCTCAGCTTCCCTTGTCGTAGAGAGCGCTGATGTCTCCTCTACGCCCCTTGCCTGTTTCCCTGAAGACGGTAGCAATCCTGCACAGCATGCCCAGGCTTTTGACAATGCAAGCATATGCGCAGTTTGGACCTTCTTTCCCATTCCTTTTGGCTGATGCGGAGGGTTTCCCAAGGCTTGGTAGAAGCGTCCTCCGGTTTCTCAGGGATCTTAGCATTTTTGGGAAGGTGTACGACAGTTCCCTTACCCGAACCACGGTTAGGCCCCTTATTTGAAGTAGTCTTTTTTAAGGCATTAAGTTTTTCATCTTCATTTCTGTCACACTCAATGGCTGATGTGGAACAACCCGTATCAGAGTCCGACTCTAGATCGTCATCTAGAGACAGATCATCCGCATAGGACTGATCTTCAGCCTCCCGGTGATCATGCAGTGCAAGCTGGTTGCTGCTTCCAAACCGCTTGCGTTGTGGTTTCCCACCTGCAGCGGGCGCCTTCTTGCGCCTGGCGAGGTCCTTGGCCTCTAGGTTGACTTGGTCCTTCATGAGCTCTCGCCAGGTGGTATGGTCCTTGAGTGCTAGCAGGGAGAGGTATTCTTTAGGGGCCACTCCCATGACTACATCCATACAAGACACGTCGGTCATTCCCAGATCCGGAGTGGTGAACAGACCAGTCAAGTGTTGTTCCAAAGCCTGCATGGATGACCTCCATGTTTGGCCCTTGAGGGCCTCAAGCTTCAGCCTAGCCTTGAGCGCAGCATGTTTATCTTGGTACCGGTCAAGGAGAAGATCCTCAAGAGCGCGGACAGGGGTGACCTTCAGCCATTCAGTCAGGTCTATGCGTTCATAGCCTGCAGCAATAACGTGGAGCTCAATGTGGTTTCGTACGGCGGGCTCAGTATTAGTTCCCATGATCATACTTCGGTCCTCTTGCGGTGTCCGCATGACCTCGAAGTACGACCGCATGGAACTAATCCAAGAGGTGATGTCTGCCTTCCCATCCTACTTGGACGGCAGCGTGGCCGCCCGCTTGTCCACCGTGGGACCGCTGTACTGAACGTCATTAAGGACTGTGGTGTTTTGGGCTGAAGTCCCTGCATTTGGGACCATGACCAGCGCAGAACTGCCGGCGCTGCCGCTCGAGGAGCTGGCACCGGTTCCTGCGCTTGCCATGGTTCCACTTGATCTTACTATGAGGGCTGTGTTTGATTGAGAGACCGGGACTACAGCAGACCGAGGGTTAGGAGGGCGGGGGGCAGACAGTTGGGACTGTTTGAGGCTGGTTATCTCAGCCTGCAGCTCTTGGTTCCGYTGCTCCAGCGCTGTTACGCGGGCCTCAAGATCTTCCAAGTCCCGCAGTCGAACCAAGGTTGTGACGGCAGCAGCTAGCCTCTCCAGGAACCGGTCAGCATTGGCTTCCGGGACCTGTAGGAGAGCCTCTTGAGCAGCTATACTTGTAGCTCTAGCTGCTGCCTCTGCCTCCCTTTCCTTCTGTACGGCATCATCATACAACTTTTGGAAGAACAGTTTCTGGCTCTCGTCTGTCGCGTCCAGCATGGCCTGCCATTGGACAGACGTGATGTCCGCCATGCCGGAGGAAGGGATGTCAGTAGATCTCTCAAGAGGGGTCCGCTCTCTCCTTACGTTTGGACGAACACTCCTCTTGCCCCTCCTCACACTCTCAAACAGCACACCCTCTCTCCCCTTTTCTTCTCTTTTCGCTGACTGCGCACGCGTCTCGATACCGGACATAGATAGTTCAGGTGAAAGAAACAAACAGAAAACCACTCAGAGAGGAAGGTAGAACTCCTAGCCGGAGCGGCGAATCATTTGGACTTGGAGCGTGGCACGCGGCAGAATAATAAATAAATAAAATGAATAAATAAATAAAAATAAAACAGCAGAGAGGTCTGATTTATAGAACGGGCCCGATCAGATCAGCTGGAGATCCCCTCTTGCCTAACCTGACAGGGGACATGCATCACAATAAATCAGACGAAGAAGACTAATCTGCAGCAATGGAGATTTCGAGGGGTGCAGACGGTCGCCGAGCCAGACGCGGGGCAGTATGTGATCACATGCGGTAAGACCAGTCAAGATCCCCTTGAAAGGAATGCCCTTGCTGTCCGCGTGTCCCCCCAGATTCAACACAGCAAAGAAATGCACTAGCGGCAGCAGATCTGGGCCCGAAGGGTCCTGTCCCGTTGGGCCTGGGCCCACTGGCCCCAAAAGGTCCCAAGTAGGTCGTGGACCAGGTCTAACGAGACAGGGGTACCAAGCCAGTCCCAAACTGTCTCTATCGTACTGAAAAGGAGAAGACAACTTTCAGCAAGAACTTACCCCTACTACCAATCAAAAATGAAAAGACATTGCACCGTAGAAAGATATGTCATTTAGAGCAGATACATCATCCATCCATCCATCAGGTGAGAAAGCAATCCGCAAGCTCACACACACAACCAAGACCGCAGAGAAGAGGAAGAGAACCCAGCACACCCCCAACAGGCCATGAAGCACCAAGCAACCTCCCACGGGCTTACGCAGGTCACACGGCACTTACCTGTGAGGCCCGGCCTCCAAAGATGGATAACGAGTCACTCCCCTCTCTTATAAGTCCTCCTGATCCCTAGCTACCACTACACGAAGTGTCCTAGCATGACTAAGAGGGCCTTCCTACACCCTT
>BFEA01000156.1:1721791-1739555 GCA_003427395.1 Chara braunii | reverse complement strand
GCCAGGAATCGGTATGGCTCCTCCTTTTCTCGAATCCCGTCAAAGAAGATTGGGAGGTAGTGGTGATAATCGAGTTTGGTGATGTCTACTTTCCAGTTGATGGTGTTTTTGCTACCCCGGTGCTCCACAGCAATAGGAAGATCGCCTCGCTCGTAAAACTTACGGAACTGTGAGGAGACCAAATGCAATGCACTCTCCATCAGACACAGAGAGGAAGTCAACAACAACACACACACACACACACACACACACACACACACACACACACACACACACACACACACACACAGAGAGAGAGGGAGAGAGAGACAGAGAGCGACAGAGAGCGACAGAGAGAGACAGAGAGAGAGACAGACAGAGACAGAGACAGAGACACAGACAGAGACAGAGACAGGAACAGACAGAGACAGAGACAGACAGAGACAGAGAGACAGAGAGACAGAGAGACAGAGAGACAGAGAGAGAGACACACACAGAGAGAGAGGGACACACACACACACACACACACACACACACACACACACACACACACACACACACACACACACACACACACAGAGAGAGAGACAGAGAGGAGTGGAGGGGAGGAACAAGAGAAGAGAGAGCAGTATTTGTTGAACTCCTTTATTTTGGGGCATCCAGTTTGCCATCATGAATACAAGTTTTTTTTGTTTTTTTGCTTTTTTTTATGTGATGTATTTCTGGGATTCATTTGGTTCAATATAAGATTTTAAATGCTGAAAGCTTTTCAGCCTTTTCTGCTTTTCTATATTCGCATTCCTGGAGCATTTTGACTCTCTGACAATTTGATAGTCTTATCATTTTGAATCTTATGATAATACTGGAATATAATTTAATGATTTTTAGTCATTAAAAAATGAGATACAACATACGCAATAATGAAATAACAAAAATACATATAAATAACATATTCATGATTTGAATCTTTGATCAATTAACGAGCCTTGGCTGGAAGCTATTCTTTTTTGCTTAGGGGGGTGTAGGGTTCAGACTTTAGGGTTTAGGGTTAAAAGTCAGGGGTAAGTTTTAACTTTTCAGGTTTAGGGTAAAAGGCAGGGGTAAGTTTTAAGGTTTAGGCCCTTTAGGGTAAGAGGCAGGGGTAAGGTATAGGGTAGGCTATACACAGTAGGGGGTTTAGGGCTTAAACCAACAGTACATGCAGCTACCAGCCGCGGGCCCTTTTCGGAGGCCGCCCGACGCCGATTCGATGTATCTACAGCGCTGGACCTCCGAAAAATTCGTAGGCAACAAGTTTTCTTTCAGCAAGGCTGGGGCCATGTACTCGCGGTTTAAGGTTAGGGTTTAGCGTTTAGGCACCAGACTTGAGAGTTTAGGGTTTCAGGTTTAGGGTTTAGGGTTTAGGGTTCAGGGTTCAGGCTTTGGGTTTAGGGTTTAGGGTAGGGTTTAGGGTTTAGGGCTTAGGGTATAATAGAGGCCACTAAGACCCTTTATTTAGAGGCCACTGAGACCCTTTATTTAGAGGCCACAAAGACCCTTTATTTAGAGGCCACTAAGACCCTTTATTTAGAGGCCACTGAGACCCTTATTTAGAGGCCACTAAGACCATTTATGAAATAACAATGAACATCAATGTATTTCAAATGGTGTTAGTTTTGCGCCGAAATCATTTAAAATTTAACAAGGAGTTAGCTGGCGAAGGGGTGGGGGTGGGGGGAGACGGGGGGGAGGGGCCTGGGGCAGGAGGGGGAGCGGAAGTGTCGCATACCAAGATGGTACAGACCAGAACCAAGAACCGACCTCTCATAGATAGAGCAGGATAGCACAGCGGAAGACTGGAATACAAATGATCAGACCCAATCAATGTCGAAATGCAGACTGGACATACATCATCATCATCACACGGTGTGAATGGCCTGGCACTGCACACCAGGACGAAGGTGCCAGGCCTAACTCATACACAGATGAGGAGGAGGGGGAAGAGACGAAGGAGAACGGGGAAGAGATGAGAATGTTGTCAACCCCAAATGTCGCTGATATCAATCCCAAACAATCCCCCCAATGTCTCTGCCCAATGTAGAGTCTAAATCCCAAATGTCGTCAATCTCTCTCTCTCTCTCTCTCTCTCTCTCTCTCTCTCTCTCTCTCTCTCTCTCTCTCTCTCTNCTCTCTCTCTCTCTCTCTCTCTCTCTCTCTCTCTCTCTCTCTCTCTCTCTCTCTCTCTCTCTCCCAGGTACTGATCTGCGAAAGGTGGTGCCTTGATGCAGGTGCGGACGTGCTGAAGACGAAGCTGGAGCAATGGCCATGCAGGTAAGTCTCAGGTAAGTCCTCTGGCCACCATCACCATCTCTCCCTCCCTGCGCTACTCTACTCTATCAGCACCCAGCGCTGGAAGACTAGTCCTATCGTCGACTACTACGGAACTGCTGTCGTCCGAAGTATGCCCCCTCGATCCTCTACTGAATGCCGGACTGAGGCTCGACCCAGCTGTATATAGCGCAGGGTCGGCCTCAGTGGCTGAGTCCTGGCGCTCAAACTGAGGCTGAGCCTCGAAAGTTTGGCGCCCAAACTGAGGCTGGGCCTCCAGCGCCTACCGAAACGGCGCGGCCTCAAAGTTAGGGTCTGGCGCCAAAACACGCGCCAGGGCCTGTACCCGAAACGAGGCCTACAGGGCCTCTAACTGGTACTGGTCCAGCTCAGCCTGAAACTCAGCCTACCGACCCTGCGGACCCTGCCGAGGGTCGAAACGACACAGACCCTACACTCTACGGACCCCTAGCCTACCTGATTGGGCCCTGCTGGGCCCGTGTGGACCTGAGTATGCCACAGGAAGACAGTAAGGAACATAGTATAGAGACTATTACAGAGGAGAAAAGAAGTGATAAACAAAAAAAAGTGAAAAAAAAAAAGAAGTGAAAGTGAGAACACAAAATTGAAATTGCGGCACGAGGAGGTGAAAATGTCTGTGCCAGTTACAGTGTATTCTTTTTATTTTCGGATAATTATTAATTTATTAATTTCCCCCTTTTTTGCGTTTTCTTTTTTGCAGCAAGAGGAGGAGAAATTGTCTTTTCCAGGTACAGGGATTTTTTTTTTTTTTTTTTTTTTTTTTTGGTACGTGTGTTTGTGCGTGTGTGTGTGTGTGTGCATTGCCTTTGTTTTTTCCAGCAAGAGGAGAAGAAAGTGCCTTTGCCAGGTTCAGTGTATTGAAATTTTTAATTTTCTCAATTTGTGTAAAGCAAAAAAAAGAAAAAAAAAATTCTCAATTTTGTGCACTAAGTGGCTCGTACCGATAAGTATCCAGGACAGATTCTTGCTTTTTGTTTTTTCCTGCCCTTTCTTTTTTTATTTCTGCCTTTTTTTTCCTTTTTTTCTATCATTTGTTTCAAAATTCAAAGGCTTCTGCTTTGCCTATAAAAATTGATATATCAATGTATATTTTATTATATTACGCAGATATGGATTCAGTGATTTTTTTTTTTAAGTGATGTGTTTAAACTTTAAAACTTAAAAGTAATTTTAAAGAACCAGATACGAAAGATGAACAGAGGCGAAAACATTTGCACAGATCGACACGCGAAATGATGACACAACCGATGACTGAAGTCCAATGAAAATCAGACATAACATGAAAGACGAACAGTCAACGTGGAGGTGGAGGTGGAGGTGGAGGTGGAGGTGGAATTGACCTCCTCTCCCAAAGGTAAGAATTTATGAAGTAACTTGTAAGTTACTCAACTCCACTCAAGCAAGAACTTACAAAGAGTAACGAGTCTAATGACTAAGTAAAAACTCCCAATTTGAAAGTAATGAGACTAAGTAAGAACTAAAGTAATTTAGTGCTTTCTTTCATCATCATCATCATCTTTTTCTTCATCTTCATCATCATCATCATCACACTTCTTCTTCTTCTTCGCCTTCTCCTTCTTCTTCTTCTTCTTCTTCTTTTATGGTGGTGGTTATTCTTCTTCTTTCTCTCTTTCTTTCTGTTTTTATATTTTTATTCTGCTGCTGCTGCTGCTGCTGGTTATGATGATGATGATGGTGATGAGGCCTACTTTGTCACTATTTCAATTTTTTTGGGCTTTTTCATTTCTATGCGTTTCCTCCTCTCTGCCTTTTTTTACCTTTCCTTCTCTCTCTCTCTCTCTCTCTCTCTCTCTCTCTCTCTCTCTCTCTCTCTCTCTCTCTCTCTCTCTCTCTCTCTCTCTCTCNCTCTCTCTCTCTCTCTCTCTCTCTCTCTCTCTCTCTCTCTCTCTCTCTCTCTCTCTCTCTCTCGCGCGCGCGCGCGCGCGCGCGCGCGCGCGTGCTCTGTGCGTGGGTTGCTGCTCTGCATCGCTGTGCTGGCTTGTTCTTCTTTACAAAAATGAAAACTTTAAGTTGATTCAAATGAAATTAATTATTAAAAAAAAGAAAAATCAAAGGAGGGACCAAGTCAGCAGCGAGGCCTGATTGTAATTGTAATTGTAAATGTAATTTATCCATCTGCACTTGTTGCCGAGACCTCATTCTGTATTTTTTTTCTCCATCGGCTGGCCTCCTCCTTTCCTCCTTTCCTCCTTTCCTTCCGTCCCTCCCTCCCTCCCTCCATCTCCCCATCCCTCTTCCTTTCCTCCTTTCCTCCTTTCCTCCTTTCCTCCTTTCCTTCCCTCCCTCCCTCCCCTTCTCCTTCCCTCCCTCCCTCCTTTCCTTCCCTCCCTCTCTCCCTTTTTCCTTCCCTCCCTCCCTCCCTTCCTCCCTTCCCTCCCCCCCCTCTTTCCATCCTTCCCTCCCCTTCCTCCGTCCCTCCCTCCCTCCTTCCCTCGTTCCTTACCTTCCCTTCCTCGGTCTCTCCCTCCGTCCTTCCCTCCCTCCCTTCCTTCCTCCATCTCTCCCTCCCTCCCTCGCTGCCTCTCTCCGTCCCTCCCTCGCTACCTCCCCTCCTGCCCTGCATTCCTCTTTCCCTCCCTCCTCCCTCCCTCTTGCCTTTCTAACCCGCTCCCTCTCCATGCTTTTCCAGCTCTTCAAACTCCCTTGCTCCCCCTTCCCTCCCTTCCCTCCCTTCCCTCCCTTCCCTCCCTTCCTGCCCTACTTGCTTCTTCCCTCTCTCCCTCCCTCCCTCCCTCCCTCCCTGCCTCCCTGCATCCCTCCCTCCCTCCCTCCCTCCCAGTGGACGATGAAGTAGAGGAAATGAAGGGGGAGAAGGGGACGAAGAGAGGAGCAGAGGCAAGGCAGTCAGCGAAACCACGACGAAGGAAGACGAAGAAGACCACCACCACAACTACCATCACGGCGGCGAAAAAGAACAAGAAGAAGAAGAAAAAGAAATTATTGTGAGGAGGAGGAGGAAGAGGAGGAGGAGGAGGAGGAGGAGAAAGTGGAAGTTGGGAGCGAAGAAGCAACAAGAAAAAGAACAAAAGACGAAGACGAAGACGAAGACGACGAAGGAGGAGGAATGGTTTGCCGTCGTCGTCCTAGTAGTAGTAGTACTAGTACTTGTAGTAGTACTAGTACTTGCAGTAGTAGTAGTAGTAGCAGTAGTAGTAGTAGTAGTAGTAGTAGTAGTAGTAGTAGTAGGATGAGGAGGAGGAGGAGGAGGAGGAGAAAGTGGAAGTTGATGGAGGTTTGTACGGGGAGCAGGCTGCCTCATCTCAATATTATGCATACGAGGGTATTTGGGGGATTATCTCGCTTCTGGTATGCCCCTGCCACAGGGGGTTCAGGCTTCGGGAGCTCCTTGGTCAGTTCACCCCGCTTTATCCTCTCCCCATCTCCCTTCCTGGTGTAGTCTTGTGGGGTCTTCCTCGCCCCTCGGTACCTATACACCCCCCCCGCCGAGTAGTAGGGTAACTCTTCCGAAGGAATGATGATCTTCTGGTGTGCTCCTGCTCGCCTTGAAACCTGCAGATGCACAACGGCCACACCCACTCTCCTCGTCCCACAACCCCCACCCACTCTCCTTGTCCCACAACCCCCACCCACTCTCCTTGTCCCACAACCCCCACCCACTCTCCTTGTCCCACAACCGCCACCCACTCTCCTTGTCCCCCCGCTGGCACAGTCAGAACCATCATTCACTCACCCAGTCGCACAAAAAAACATAACCAGTCACTCCACCCAGTCGGAAAAAGACATAACCAGTCACACAGTGCGTTACACAGCCTTAACCAGTCAGTAGTCACCCCTAACCGGTCACTCAGCCCTGTGGCACAGCCATAACCAGCCCCTCAACCCGTCGCTCGGCGATAACCAGTCACTCACCCAGTCGCACAGGCAGGCATAACCAACCAGTCACTCAACCCGTCGCACGGCCATAACTAGTCGCCCACCCAAAAATCGCACTCGTCGTCGGCCAATTGCCACACACACTCGTTGTCCGCCAGCCGCACAGTCATAACCAGTCACTCACCCACTCGGACGACCATAACCCGTCGCTCACCCCAGTGGCACTTGTTGTAGCCCAACGGTCGCACACACTCGTTGTCAGCCAGCCGCACAGTCATAACCAGTCACTCACCCACTCAGCCAGCCATTCGCCCTGTCGCACAGTCATAACCAGTCACCCACTCGGCCAGCCATTCGCCCTGTCGTCACTCCACCCGTCGCACAGGCATAACCACTCAGTCCCCCAGTCGGCAAACCATAACCAGTCGCTCACCCAGTCGCACAGTCTGAACAGTCACTCACCCAGTCTCACACTCATATATACACCCAGTCACTCACGCCGTCGCACACTCGTAATCTGTCCCTTGCCCCATCACACAGTCATCACCAGTCCCTCACCCCGTCGCACAGTCATAACCAGTCAGTCGCCCAGACGCACGTTCAAGGACCCTTTTTTTTTCTTTTTCTTTTTTTTTTGGGTTCAGGGACCGAATTGGACTGCCTAAGTCCCCTTTTTGCCCAGTACGATAGAATACAACATACTATAATATACATATTAATATCTAAACATCTCATATATATACATATATATCAAATATAATAGAACATATTGTGTAATATATATTTTATTATTTTCTTGGATAAAATCAAAGCTGAGCTTTCTAAAAGGGCCTTTACCCGATATAGGCCTCAGGCCTTGTAAAAATAAAGCAGCACGGGCCTTGAAAAAGTAAAGCATTGTGAAAAGGTATCTCGTCAGAGCTCAGAAACGTGAAAGCAGGTCAAAGGTCAAGTTCTCTATCAACAGGCATATTTAAAACTAAGGTAAAGGGCATTGTCAAAAGACTTACCTGTTCACCAGGAGATGTGTATGTCATGTCTGTTTGGGTAAGGGTGTGTCTGTACGTGCAGGCAGTGTGTCTGTTCGTGCCAAGTAAAGTGTCTATTCAAGCAGTAAATGTGTCTGTTCGTTGAGAGTTGTKCCTGTCCGAAAGTAAAGTCAATAGGCACAGTCCCAGTTCTGGTCTAAGTCCAGGGGTCAGTCCAGATCCAGACTTTCAAGTCCAAATTCAGGCCGGGAGGCCTCAGCAGCAGTTGAACTTCGTTTGGGACTCTACTGGGACACATGCAATGCAGGGTCTGGGACAAAAGGAAGGCTGGATTGAGCCAATACAGACCCAGCGAGGAGTATAAAGGAGGCAGCCAGCCTCATTCCGACCCAGATCTCCACTGGCTGCCAATGCGTGGAAGTGCTGGTGCACTTGTGCGCTGAGTCAGGAGGAGCAGCGCTGGAGAAGAAGATGCGCTGGAGGAAGGAAGATGCCTGTATGCTGGAAGTGATGCAGCCATAGCTGCCCAGCGAGTTGGCATTAGAAGTAGAGGGTTAGTATGTAGCTATGAGTAGTATCCAGAGTAGATCCTCATGAGTATTGAAGAGTGTATATGCATCATAAGAGGAAGGGATTGAGGCTGAGAGTGTTCATTCAAGGTTGGCTATGGAAGATACTTACCTGAGTTGGATGTGATCTGCAGAGGTGGCATTGATGAGTGGTGACCACATTGATGACTTGGAGACTATCTGCAGGGGTAGCACTGATTCACTGGAAGGCATATTGATGAGTTGGCAAGATATTGGTGTTGCGCTGATGAGCGCTGGACTCAGGGAAACTTTGAAACACTTTGTATTCATATTTTTTGATAATATAAGCTGTGAAACTCGGTTCTCATCTTCTCTACCTTTGTCTATTATCAGACTACTGTTCGTTGTGTGTGGGAGAACGATGCATGGCATGTACACACTTGCGTGAGATGGTCTCCAGGACCCATGCATTTCTATTTGCAAGAAGCTAATTGATAAAGTTCCAATATATATATTTTTATTTTTATTTTTTCAGGTACCAAATTGGATACCCGAACTCCCGAAGTCTGCTTTTTCGGTCTGTTAGATTTTTTTATTTTTTTTTTATAACTAGGCTATATTCTTCTCTCAAATCTTTCATCATCCTGTTATAATTTTTTTTATTTTTTTTTTTAAGGTTCCTTTTTTGGCCGGTAACCGTATGGGGCCTACCGTCTTCGTCCGGTCTTTTTTTTTTTCTTTTTTGTTTTTTTCGCCCGGTCATTCTAGCTGAGATGTATTTGGCGATAATTACCGGGCCTTCTATTCGGGATGAAGATGGGTAGTGCCGAGCCTGTCGTTAGGAAAGACGAGAATAAATCAAAGTAGACAAAAATAATAATAAATAATAAATAATACTGGGACGAAGTTCCACTTACCCGAGTCCTTCATTTCTTTCTTTTTTGTTGAAATATTTTTTTTTTAATTACGGGCCCAGTGGCCAAGGCATTTCTACGGTAGCCGTAGATTATCAAGACCAATGGCCAGAACCGGACCCCAAAAAAGTTGAGAAAAAACTCCACAAAAAAAAAAAAACGAAGAATGCGGATGATGACGATGACGGTGCTGAACGATGATGATGATGATGATGATGATGATGATGATTGTGATTTAAAAAAATCCATCAACTAAAAAAATAAAAGAGAAAAGAAAATCGATCGACCGCCATGTTCACTATCTCTTATCACTCCATCATCATCGTCGTGGCGATCGACATGATGATGTCGCCATCGCCGTCGAGCTCTCAGCATCACCATAGCCATCAGCATCTGTTATCGTCAGTCCGCCATCTACATCCTCATCATCATTATGGTCACCATCGCCATCATCCTCCATTACCATCATCATGTCCGCCAATCATCATCAATCTCTTTTCCTCCATCATCATCATCATCCAGTCATCATCATCCAGTCATCATCATCATCATCATCATCATCCAGCCATCATCATCATCATCATCATCCAGTCATCATTCATCATCATCCAGTCATCATCGTCATCATCATCGTCATCATCATCGTCATCATCATCACCATCCAGTCATCATTCATCATCATCCAGTCATCATCGTCATCATCATCGTCATCATCGTCATCATCGTCATCCATCGTCATCATCATCGTTCAGCACCATTGTTCTCATCACCATCGTCATCATCATTCAGCACCATCATCATCATCATCATCATCATCCAATCATCATCCAATTATCATCCAATCATCATCATCACCATCATCATTATCATACAATCATCATCCATTCATGATCCAATCATCTATCATCCAATCATTATCACATCATCATCATCCAATCATCATCCAATCGTCATCAAATCCTCATGCAATCATCATCCATCATCATCGTTCAGCACCATTACTCTCATCACCATCGTCATCATCATTCAGCACCATCATCATCATCATCATCCAATCATCATCCAATTATCATTCAATCATCATCATCACCATCATCATTATCATACAATCATCATACAATCATCATCCAATCATCTATCATCCAATCATTATCACATCATCATCATCCAATCATCACCCAATCATCATCAAATCCTCACGCAATCATCATCCAATCATTATCACATCATCATCATCCAATCATCATCCAATAATCATCAAATCCTCATGCAATCATCGTCATCATCATTCATCATCATCATCGGCAGCAGCAGCAGCAGAAGCATTCAGCACCATTGTTCTCATCACCATCGTCATCACCATTCCCCCCATCATTTTGCCCTGTCCCAATCATCACCGATTTAATCCGTTATCATTCTCATCATCATCAACATCGCTATCCTCTTCGTCTTCATAACCATCATCACCATCAATCTCATCCTTGAGCATCATCACCCCGCCGACCACTCATCATCATCATCACCCATACTAATTAGTCATCAGTCTCGTCATGAGCGCCACCTCTCACATCACGATGATCATCATCATCATTATTGACATCGAAGCCCTTTACAGCAACAGCGATGGACACATCATCTTCATCTTTTCCATCATTGAACTTTATTATTTGATTTAATTTAATTAATTAATTAATTAATATCAATATAACCTAGGCTACCAGCCGGGCCGCCCGGGTCCCGGGTGGCCAGCCCGTGCAAAGGCCAGTGAAGGTCCAAGCAAAAAACAAATAAAAAAAAAAAAATCAAAAAAAAAAAATCAAAAACATCCGAAAAAAATCTATGTTATGCAGAAAAATAAATTGAACAACTTTTGCCTCAGGGTCACGTCGAAATTCTTCACCGAATTGATAATAAAAAATAAATTTTAAAAATACTGTTTTTTTTTTTTTTTTTTTGGTCCGGCCGGGCAAGTGACCCCGGGCCACTCTGGTAGCCTAGAATATAACTCAGTAAGTGAAATAATTTACATAATTTAAATAATTAAATCCTTTTTTTTCCGGGAGGATTCGCACAGCAACAGCTATGGACACATCATCATTCATCTTTTCCACCATTTAACTTTATTATTTTATTTAATTTAATTAATTAATTAATTAATGTAAATAAGTGAAATAATTTACCTAATTTAAATAATTAAATCGTTTTTTTCCCCGGGAGGATTCGATTAAAAAAAACATTGCCAGCCAAAGAGGAGATGAAAAGAGATTCCTGATTAAATAAATAAATCCTTTTAATCTAGGCTACCAGAATGGCCCGGAACTACTTGCCCGGCCGGGCCAAAAAACATTTAAATAATTAAAAATATATACTTTTTTTTTTTTTTTTAATTTGGTACACAATTTCGATGTGACCCTGGGGCCTGGACCCACTAGCGAAGTATTCTACGACGTGTGACACAGTTTTATGTTTTTTTGGAAAATACAAAGTGTTTTTTTATTTGCATGAATGGATCTTTTTCTGATTTAAAATGAATTGAAATAGCATATAAAACTATGAAGAACAGCTGTGCACCCGAATTCTTGGGTTGGTACGATCTCCTTCACGTAAGTCTGCATAGTGATGTACCGTGGCAATAAAATGTGTCCACGAACACAGCCACGAGGATGAACAAGTAATGGCTATAGGGATACATTCATCCCCATGTATCTCATGATGCCTCTAACAGGCCATCCGGCAGACGCGGAACAGTTCCTGTCAGATCCACCACGATATCTTAATTTCACATTTCAAGTTCTATTCCTCAGAGCCCCAAAAAAAAAAAAACGAAGTCTGGAAATCATCCCCCCCCCTTTAGAGCCCATAAAATCCAGACTTCCCGCCCGCGCAAAGCCACGAGCTATCATGTCCAACTTAGTCCAACTTTGTTTTTGTTTTTTTTTCGAAGCATCTCATTGGTGGATGGGAGGTGGGCATCTTTACAGTCCCCTCTCGGAAACTACCAGGCCGTCGAGATCCGATCTATTCGACGGCCGTACTGAGTCACTCGATGCCACACGTGATCGAAATCCTGAACGGCGTGGTAGAATACCTTGCTAGTGGGTCCAGGCCCCTGAGGAAAAAGTTTTTTTCAGTTTATTTTTCTGCATAACATTGTTTTTTTTTTGGGGGGGGTGGTTGCTGGGACCTTCCCTGGTCCTTGCACGGCCGGACCGCCCGGGAAAACAGGGTGACCCGGGCGGACCGGCTGGAAGCCTAGTTTTAAATCCGATTTTGATAATATCATTCAAATTAAATAATTGTAAAAACTCAAAAATCGGACATAGATTGCCAAGTTTCAGCATATCCTGGGGATATTCCCTTGTACTTCTTTTCTTCCTTTCACTTTTTTTTTTTTTTACTTTTTTTTTTGGGTTCCATTTAACTGCTGGCTCGGGAGTGTAGCTCAGGCAGGGGTCTTTTAGGGGAAGACGAGGAGGGGGGCGGGGGAGGGGAGGAAGGGGGCGAAACCCCCCCCAAAAAAAAGACAAACGGGGTCTTAAAGGGGGCTAGATTGATTGATGGGCTCAATTAATGAGGCCATTCATCATTCGGGGGAATCTGATCTACTTACCCAGACAGGAGAGGAGAGGGGGGCAAGAAAACAATAAGAAAAAAAGGGGTCTTCAAGGGGGTCTTTAAGGGGTAGATGGATTGATGGGCTCCATTAATGAGCCCACCCATATGATTCGGGGAATCTAATCTAATCTACTTACCAAGGGAGCAGGGGGGAAAAAAAAAAAAAAGAAAAAGAATTCTTTAATTAAAGGGTTTTTAAGGGGGTCTTTAGCAGGTCTTTAAGGGGATCTTCAAAAGCGTCTTTGATTAAGGGGTCTTTAAGGTGGTCTTTAAAAGGGTCTTTGATAAAGGGGTCTTCAGGGGGGGTGTAGATGCAGTGATTGGCTCCATTAAGGAGGCCAGCCATTGTTCGAGGAACTACTCAATCTAATCTACTTAGCGAGACAAGAGGGCAGAGGGGAGCAGAAAACGACAAAAACATATGCGTTCTTTAAGGGGGTCTTTAAGGGGTGGTTTAAGGGGGTCTTTAAGGGGGTAATCTAATCTGCTTACCGGGACAGGTAGCGTCCGATCGAAGCATGATAGACTCTGCTTCGTCGGAAGAAAACGAAAGAATCACAAATGGGTTCTTTAAGGGGGTCATTATTTTGAGGATCTTGAGGGGGTCTTTAAGGGGGTAATCTAATCTACTTACCGAGACAGGTAGCGTCTGATCGAAGCGTGATAGCCTCTGCTTCGTCGGAAGAAAACAAAGGAACACAAATGGGTTCTTTAAAGGGGTCTAAGAGAGGGAGGGGGGGGTTGAGGGGGTCTTTAACTGGGTCTTTAAGGGGGTCTTGAAGGGGGGGTCTTTCGGGGGTCTTTCGGGGGTCTTTAAGGAGGTAATCTAATCTACTGACCGAGACAGGTAGCGTCTGGTCGAAGCATGATAGACTCTGCTTCGTCGGCTTCATCGAAGGCTTGCCCTTGATCTTTGCATTGCAGTATTCGTATGTGAACAGCTGGCCAGCCACGTCGTTCGACATCTTGCAGATCTGTCAGAGGAGGAGGAGGAGGAGGAGGAGGAAGACTGACGGAGCTCCGCGCGCAATGACAGGAGGTGTACATATATAGAAATCTGTTCTGTTGTCGAGCGGCGTTGTGTTTGCCAAAGCCCCCCCACAGCGGGGAAGCCCCTCCCCCCTCCTGCCCCCCTACCGCGTCTTTATGGCGCAAAGGACGAGCTCGGCGCGCAGCGTTCGATCGCGTCTTACACGTGTACTGGCGTCTGTCGCCGTATCTCACTCGGCACGCAGTACTGGGATCAACAAAGAAGCCGGCCTCCAATTGTTGTTGTCGTCATCATATAGATCACACAACGAGGTCACGAGAGAAGCACATTCCGGTAGAATATCACTTGTCAGTTCTTGTCTTTTCTCTCTCTCTCTCTCTCTCTCTCTCTCTCTCTCTCTTTTCGTTTTTCCTTTACCATTTCTAATCATTTTCGCTCGCAAACTGATTGCCCTGCATTTTCTCGGTTCATTTGCGCATTCGCATTTTCCCTTGCGCCCCTCCCGCCTCCCCCCCGCCCAAGCACATGCACCCACACACGCTCCCCAAACCCCAACCACACACGGCCACACTCCCCCCCCCTCCCTCCGATTGTTTGCTCTTCAAATTCAATTTGGGTTTTTCTAGACCTCGACCCTCTGATTGGGATCTCGACCAAGTATCACCACTCCTGCACGCACTCCTCATCCCACATGCATCCATAGCCTCGCGTCTCCCAATCTGATTGGGATCTCTACCAAGCATAAGAACTGTTCCCCACTCTCTCTCTCTCTCTCTCTCTCTCTCTCTCTCTCTCTCTCTCTCTCTCTCTCTCTCTCTCTCTCTCTCTCTTTGTGTACTCCCCACCTATGACTATATAAATAGATATATGGTATATCTATGTTCTCCACCTATCTACCTATCTACCTATCTATCTATCTATCTATGGATCGATGGAGAGCGATCGAACGAACGAGCGAGTGATCTACACATCTCCCTAAATCATCGAGTGCTTGTCTGTCTCCCCTCTCTATGATAGTCCTTCGACAGACCAATTCGCTCTTCAATCGGGCAATCAATCCTCTGATCGATTTCCCCTTTAATCGATCAATCAATCCACTGATCGATTCACTCCTCAATCGATCAATCAACCCGATTCATTCTTCAATCGATTGGATTCACTCTAATTGATCGATTCGATCTTCGATCGATCAAATCCACTAATTGATTAATTTATTACAGAAAACTCTTTTAGTCGGTCAATCCACGGACTGAACTTTCATCGATCAATCGACTGAACTTTCATCGATCAATCAGTGACCGATCTTTCATCGATCAATCGACTGAACTTTCATCGATCAATGCACTGATTGGATTTACCGACTTCACCTCTTTTTTTAATCGATGGATTCACTCTTTCAGTAGCTCGGGTGATTGATTAATTCACTTCTTCAATTGATCGGTTAAATCTTTCGAATCCTTCATTCATTCCATCATTCCATCAATCAACCAATCTGCTGATTTTTTTTTCCTTTTCTTGTTTTCTATCATTTTTGTATTCTGATAATCTAATATTTAGTAATTCATAGCCTGCAATCGAGTTAAAAAAAAAAAAAAAAAGTATGTTGTTTGGCGAAAAGGAGGTGGTGGCAAATCCACTGCCCTGCCTCAAATAGTACACCCATGAGCTGTTGAGATGCAGATCTGCGCTCGGATCCGATCAAGACAAGATTTGCAACGTGGATCTTGCATTTGACCAAGGCGTAACCTTAACGAGAGTATGGCTTTTGGGGGTGTATTTCGACGAGATCAATGGCTAGATTCATTCTAGTATTGGATGTACTTGGACGAGGATGATCCAGCCAGATCGATTTGAGAAAGGGCCTCGCTCCACTACTCTCAACATGCACAAAAGGCAAAATAATTGCGGTGGTGTATCTTTCCATGTTCTAGTCGGAGATTCACTCTCGGTTTGCACATGTCGAGAGTAGTGGAGCGAGGCCCTGTATTTGGACGAGATCAATGGCTAGATTCATTCGAGTATATTGGATGTACTTGGACGAGGATGATCCAGCCAGATTGATTTGAGAAAGGGCCTCGCTCCACTACTCTCAACATGCATAAAAGACAAAATCATTGCGGTGTATCTTTCCATGTTCTAGCGGAAGATTCACTCTCGTTTTGAACATGTCCAGAGAAGTGGAGCGAGGCCCAAAGTCTTGGGTGCGTTTTGACGATGCTGAGGCCGTTCATATGATTTTTTTTTTTTTCCCAACTGGATAAAAGAATTGTGCTATGAAGAATATAATAAGCACTTTTTTTTTTTTCAATCTAGAGTAAAGTACCTAGAAAACTAGATCCAGGGTTATTCTTTTATATAAATAAAAAAAAAACATTTTTATATCAAGAATTCGTTCCTCGAATTGATCGCAAAATTCTATAGACAGTCGTACTGATAGTCAGCAGAACATTTCCCGCCAAAAAAAAAAAAAAAAAAAAAAACAATCAAGAAAGATTTGCCATTGATTGCATGGGCATTACCCGCCCGCTACCTTTTGATTTTTCTTCCCTAAAGAAAAAAAAGGGATGTGCTCGGACGACGTTAGCGCCCAGATGCATTCGCAAAAGCCTTGGATGTATTTGATCGGGACTAGCGGCCAGATTCATTGAGTAGTTGTATGGAATCCTTGCTGTCGTGGCAAATCCTGTGTGAGAGATACAACTAGTTTTTTTTTTTTTTTTCCGTTCATAACCAAACATCAGCGACTCATATTTCCAGATAATGTAGAAGATCAGGTAATTGAATTGGTTAGGCTTAAAGAAATAGCCTTAAAAAAAAAAATAAAAAAAAATCCAGATAATGTCGAAGATCACCATATAAGAAGGTCCCAAACCCATTTACCCAACAAAGTTGAACAAACCCATTTTCCAAGAGATCTTTGTTCTCATGTCAGAGATTATGAAAGGTTATGTACTAGCGATCGCAAGTGCTGGAGATATTGTTCCCAAATAGAGAACACCCCATCCACGGCAATAAGAGTAAGATACTCTCAGCAGACTACAAGCATTTATATATGTGACCACCTACGATCACCAGGAAGAAGCCTCGGAACTGCATCTCCCACTGGCTCCCTCTTGGCAAAACATGTGCCTCCCCTCTCCATCCCATGACAACCACGACTGTCAAGCAGCCAATCAAGTCCCCAAGCGACGCATGTCAGTTCATCACTTCAGCTCCTCATCATCCGTCCTCCATCGCTCACAACCGCTCCACACCTCGATCCACCACTTGAGGTAAAGTCCGGATACGAAGCTGAGCACAGTCCAGTAGCTGAGCACAGATTTGATCATCGTGGTTCCGTGCACTGGAAACGACCGATCCCGGAATCTGCCGTTCCGGAATTCGTCGTACAGTGAATTTTTTTTCCAGCCCGCAGAAAGTTTTCGAGTCTATTTGCACTCAGTAATAACCCCCACGATGATCAAATCTGAATGTCTCCAGACTGACTAATCGGCGAAAATTGCATCATGAATCATGATCAGTACTACCTACCTTCCAAATACAATCACACAGATTGTATAAACAAAGGTGATTCCAGAACACTGCCGCGCAGTGCAGTGCAAGTCAAACAGATTACAATAGCAAAAGAGAGAGAGAGAGAGAGAGAGAGAGAGAGAGAGAGAGAGAGAGAGAGAGAGAGAGAGAGAGAGAGAGAGAGATTCCCCACCATTCGCTCGGTTTGAGAGGCAGAGACTGGAGCCACACTGGTCCTGGCTAACACAGTCCGGAAGGTATGTCCGATCTAAAATATATGCCCCCGCTCTACATGCTTCACATCCACGCTTCTCCATCTGCTGCTGATCCAGATCTCGTGTGATTTGGTAATCAAGCATATGATAGACAAACGCGACAGCAAAACGAGACCAAAAGAAACAAAAAGCAGAATAGAAAAGAGCTAGCGAGAGGGAAAAACCTCTTTGCGTACTAGCTATTTAACCAAGTACATCCCCACTTCAGAAACGGCAAACGACGGACACACGAGAGGGTGAAACCGCCGCCGTTAATCTAGAGGGTCTGATTACTGATTACTCGACCCCCACCATTCCCTAGGGGACGAGATCATCCGCAAAGAGGATGGCGAGGGTTCTCTAGTACCCACCACCTCGCGACCGGCTGCTGTAGCCGCCATCGTTTTATCCACCGCCATTGCCCTACCCACTGCCATACCGGTCGCTGTCGCCACCATAGCGACCGCCGCCACGAGAGCCAAAGCCGCCGCCGCCGCCGCCGCCGCCATGACTTCGGCCACTTCTTGCTTGAGCTTGGTTCACAGTGATGGATCTGTTGTCCAACCGAAAGCCATTCATTGTGCAAATGGCGCTGTTGATGGACTTCTCGTCAGCGATAGCGACGAACCCAAAGCGTCTCGACCTGCCAGTCTCACAGTCCAAGATGACCTTGCAGTCCACCACGTCGCCGCACTGGCGGAATGCAATTCGCAGAGCTCGGTCATCCGTAGCCCAAGCGAGACCTTCCACAAAGCACTGGTCCTCTGTCGTGGGT
>BFEA01000156.1:1699728-1713391 GCA_003427395.1 Chara braunii | reverse complement strand
CACACACACACACACACGCACAAGTTCGGCGAAAGTCTGATGAAAAAGTCTCGCTCTCTCTTTCTCTCTCACAGACTCACAAACCTAAATCAGTTCTCTGAATGTTTTCCTTTCTATTCTTTTATATATCTTTCTTTCCGTTTTTTATAAGTATTTTTGTTTTGTCTAGTCGAGCACCTTTAGATAGTGCCAAATAGTCGTGTTTGTGTGTTTGGAATGCCTACAACCAAAGTTGTCAGGCCGAACGTACGGAGGCCCCTAAGTTGACCCCCGAACGTTCGGGCGTTCGGGTCCTCGTATGAGGCCCGAACTCGAAGGGGTTCGGAGCCCGCAAAAAAATATTTTGGTACCTAAAACTTATTATTTTTTTCTGATTTGTTTTTTGTGAGTTCTCTGTTATGTAAGCTACCTGTCTCTCAATTTTGAAGTCATTCAGTGGATCCAAACAATAATGAAAAATCGGCAAAGATGGTGTCAAAACATGCTTTCCCACTTACTAATTTGTTTTTTTTTTCTTTTTTCACTTTTTGTTTTCCCTTTATTTCGGGGCCTGAAAAAAATTATTATTTTTCAAACTTTATTTGTAGGTTCTCTATTATGTAAGATACAAATGTATAAAATTTCATGACATTTGACAAATCCAAACAAAAATGAAAAATCGCCAAAGATGGCGGTGTCAAAAACTTGCTCTCACACGCAATAATTTCATTCTCGTTTTATTTTTTCTTATTTTCATCAATATTTTTTTTTTTTCGTATTTGATTTTTATTTCAAATTTGGTAAGGAATTTGGATGTACTGTTAAGGCAAATGTTGTTTCGTTTATTCTTCTGCATGACATATTTGTTTTTCAGAATTTTTGGAAACGTTTGTTTTTGTTTTTTTTGGTTCCGCGTTCGGCCGAACGTCCGAACGCTTCGAGAGGGGGTGACAAACGTTCGGGCGTTCGGGTTCGGGTGTTAGGCCCGTCCCGAACGCCGGCAACCCTGCCTACAATAATATTAGGGGGGTGACTCTATTTAGGATATCTATATGATCCATGGGTGAACAATGAACATTCGTCAAGTGACTCCCCGGCTCAGCAGGTGGTGGAAACCAACAATTTACGGGTGTTTTCTTATGGTGTGATCATATCTTGGATAACTTTGCTCCTTGTTCGAGGTGCGGACTGCCTTCAAGTTATCTATGCTCCTTGGCGGACTTACTGCCAATCTCACTCGCTCCTCACGTCGTTCTTTGCAACTGGTGTGCTGCCATATAGTTTGGTTGCGTTATTGGTGTTGCCTTGTGCTTCACTGCACTATTGCCTTGCTGTTCATCCGTGTGTCTTGTCTTCCCATGCATTTTGCTTGTATGGCGTGCAATTTTGCCGCTGTTGACAACATTGTTGTGTGCTTTGTTGTGCTGTTGCTTTGAGACAAAATAATAATATTTCCAATGAAGAAGATGACATGAGTTTTATTGACATAGTGCTATCAACTTCTCCATTACAACTCCTCAACCTCCACAGTCGAGGATCCTAACCCTTTTCTACTCATACGCCACTCATATTGAGCATGAAAAGCATCGATGCTCATACTTCTATATTTACTAGCACCGTTTTCCTTCGCCAAAACCTCACTATGACTTTCAGCAGTGCTCCTGGGAATCGGTCCTTGGTGTCACCGTGGTCCTTCTTCCATTGACATAAGTCATCCAACATTTTTTCCCTTAAACCCAATCGAGCCAAATAAAGTCGAACAATGTCGAATAATGGTGGATAAATCCGAGTAAAACTGAAAAAATAAAAATAAAAACGAACGATTGGTTTATTGACAGGACCATATTGGGATGAACTTCGGTTCCAATGAAAGCCAGTCATTCGTTTTTATTTTTCTCTTTTCAGCTTGACTCGGATTTATCTGCCATTATCCGCCACTACAGAGCAGTCACCCTTGCAGGCTTAATTTTGTTTCTGATGAACCATTTCATCTTTCTTAATGCCTCTTTACTAACGTTAAGGTGTTTCATCCATCTTTCTTCAACCTCCTTTAAATTAATCATAGGACGAAGCATCTGATAAGTGGATTTCACTGGTAATTTGTGGAAAGCACAATAACACATTCTTCCTTTCCTTTTTGTGCTGGATCATTTCCAGTTAGTTGGATCAAGGGTCATTTGGTTGATGGGTGTACAAGGTTTAAAGGCTACCCAGTTATCTTTTTGCCTTAAACCACTAGTACATCTGCCAATGTTGGAAAATTACGAGTTTTAGCCTATTCCTGAAGAATTCGGGGGTGGGACCCATGGTCCGCAAGTCCCCTAAATCTTAGTTTTCTTTTGTCCGTGCGTGAAAGGAAAAGGAAAAAAAAGAGGTAATGTATTGCAATGATGTCGGGCAAGGTAGTATGCGAGGCTATGCTCACAGTCTTCCTCTACAGAATGCATCTTACAACAAACACGATCACATTCTAAAAGTTGTTGTTTTTATTTTTTTATTTCTCGTGTGTTTGTTATGAGTCCCCTTCCAACGAGGCAAGGTGGAATCCATGATCTGTTCAAGTTGTGTTTCCTTAGATGATTGTAACCATGATCACACTGCCACTTAGAGGAATTTTTCTAGCCATTTTCACGGTCGAATCCGTGTTTGTATTTTTTTTTTGTTTGTTTTGTATCTCTGGAATCTGACAATCTGGCCACAGGGTTGAGATGCCCTCACTGAGGGCACACTTACACTACCACTTCCAAGAATGTATACAATTGCAATCACAGTCAGAGCTTTGTTTCCTTTTTTTTTTCTTCTTGTTTTGTGAGTTTCACGACCGCAATTTTTTTTATTTTATTTTTTCTTTCCGTGAGAGTACCATAAAGAAAATGGAGTGAGACTCAAGCTCGACAAAACTCGGAGCCAAGTGAAATTTAGGGTCGACAAAAACAACTTCGGAGGTACGAATGATTTAATACTATGATCCTGAAAACCTGTTTTTTTTCACCCTCCTTACACGGTCATGGTCTATGAATATAACTACATGGTCACTGTCCAATTCATGGGTAGTGAGGAGTACCTCCCCATTTTTCGAAACCTCTTCAATATTACCTCTAACATTTGGATGCTCCCTATTGGCTACCCAATCATTTGTGAGTAACTTAGGCCCCGTTTTAAAATTTTGAACCCAATCCAAATGTATTAAGTCAATCAAATATTTTAGAATTCTCTCAGAGTGATGACGATACCTAAGGCAGATCTGTAACTGTGAACGGGAAATTCACTTACTTATTTCACTAATCCAAATGTCCTGTATCCTAGCAATACCATTTTTAACCCACCCCCTTCAAGGGAAGTTTGTACAGGAAAGGATACATCCCTGATAATTTTTATTAGATTATTATCAAAGAATAGTTGTGGACATACCTCCTCCCATCTGTCAGAAGAATGTTGAATGTTAGCAACAATTTTCTCCATGTTTTAATGAGAATGATAAAAAAAAAATCATTATGTGAGTTCATTATTATCGCCTTCCTATTTGATACACATTGATCCAACGGTTCTTGCATCAAGCCTCTAGGTAGGGACCAAGATTTGTTCTCGAGCCACATCATAGGATCTGTGTTGTTAGTCTTTACCGGGGCTAGGCGTCCGATTTATTCCCGGATCAAGACACTTCATGGAGTATGAGGGTTAAAAATGAGGCGTTCAATATATTAAATCGATAAGGCTATAGCCTGTAGTGAGAGGTCAATGATACCCAACCCTCCTCTATTATAAGGATGGATTATTGACTGTCACGCTACCTTGTTAATGACCATGTTGCATTCATGATTCCCTCTCTATAAAAAAGTTGATAGTTGGCGCTTTAGAGTTTTTAAAACTATCTTATCCAATGCCCATATTGCTGATTTGTACTAGATAGAGGCTAGGACCACATTGTTAATCACCGGAGTGTGACCCAAGAGGGAGGTATGCTTACTTTTCCATAATTTCAGTTCAATATTCGTTTGTTGAGCTACACATTCATTGTGAGTTGTAAGTTTACCCACCGCGGACAGAGAGATCCCAATACCCTAATAGGAGAGTCCAAAGGTAACTATTTTACTTGGCAAAGTTTAAGAGGCTTTACCCTTTGATGATAAATTCAATAGCCTAGGGTCTTATTACCCCAATTCACCTGCATATCTGACAGTCTATAAAATTTGTCCATCAGATTGTTGATCGTTTCTAAAATCTTTTTGGATGCCTCCACCATGAAGGAAAGGTCATCAACAAAGAGAGAGCGAATATGTATAGTTTCCTCAGGGATGGATGATACTTGAATACTTTTAATATCTTTGTGTTGTCTTAGGTTAGTCACTAAAACTTTTTATGATTATGACAAAAGGGAAGGGTCCATATGGGCCACCTTGCCTTACTGACCTCTGTAAGGAGATTAGAAAAAGTTACACCATTAGTCTGGTTCTAGTATTCATATGCGGTATTTCTACCCACCTTTTAAAACATGGACCAAAGTTAAAATTTTTCAGACATTTATCTATAAATAACCAATCCACATGGTTATATGCCTTTTAAAAATCTATTAATATGAAGGATGCATTATGTTTTGAATGACGTGATAACTTAATCAACTTTTTATCTAGTACAATGTTATCTTGAATATTTCTTCTTGTAATAAACCCTGTCTGAGCAGGATGAATAATGTTTGCAATGACCTTAGGCAGTCTATTAGCTAAAGCCTTCGCCATCAATTTATAAACCATTGTCAAAAGAGTAATAGGGTGATAGTTGCGTATGTCAGTTTTATCCCTTTTTTTATAAAGGAGGGTTAACACCCCTTGTCCCACAAATTCCCCTTTTGGCATGATATCCAGACTGCATGATAGAAATCTATGAGATCTTGTGAGAGGAAATTTCTTAGGACTTCCCAAAATTCATTTGGTAGACCATTTATGCTTGGAGTTTTCTCCTCCTCCACGACCATTAGAGTTGTCCGTATTTTTTTTTTTTTAACGGGCATTTTGAGTTCTTTTTTTTGCTCATCAAAAAGTGTTTTAGTCAAGGGTATAATAAAATCCTCTATTTGTTGAATTTGCCTAGGCTACCAGAGTGGTCCGGGTCCACTTGCTCGGTCGAGCCAAAAAATAATAATAAAATAATAAACTTAAAATATTTTTTAATTTAATTTTTATTTTAAATTTAGTAAATAATTTTGATGTGACCTTGAGGCAAAAGTTGTTCAGTTTATTTTTCTGCATAACATAGTTTTTTTCAATTTTTTTGATTTTTTTTTCTAGGCTACCAGTCGGGCCGCCCGGGTCCTGGGTGGCCAGCCTGTGCAAGGATCAGGGAAGATCCGCGCAAAAAAAAAAAAAAAAAAATCCAAAAAATTAAAAAAAAACTATGTTATGCAGAAAAATAAACTGAACAACTTTTGTCTGAGGGGCACATCAATATTCCTCACCAAATTTGGAAAATAAAATAAAATTTAAAACTATTTTTTATTTGTATTTTTATTATTTTTTTTGGCGGACAAGTGACCCCAGGCGACTCTGGTAGCCTAGTTTTTTTTTTTTTTTTTTTTTTGGCTGGGACCTTCCTTAGTCCTTGCACGGGCTGGCCGCCCGGGGGGAAATAGGGTGACCCGGGCGGCCCGGATGGTAGCCTAGGAATTCGTTGATTTTCGGGGATGTTCTTAGTTTCTGAATTAAAAAGTTCATAAAAAAACTCTTTAACTATTTTTGTATATGATGTTGTGGAAGTGACCAACGGTTCATTCTTATGATAAAGATCTTATAGGGCTTCATTGATTGTATGACCAGAGTTAACCCTTGCCATATAAAAAAAACTTGCATCAATCGCCTCTTCCATATGGTGTTTCCGTAATTTACCCCTAGTCCTTATTCCTGGCCACCGATATTCCATTAGGGTTCATAGTTGATTTTCAAACTCCTTGATTTCTTGGGTGAGGGATTCGGCTCATTTTCTTGTTGTTGGAGCTATTAAATTCTTTGAAGCAAGAGAGTTTCTTTAGAATGTCTTTGCGAGGCAAAAAATTTAGAATATTGATTGCATTTACGACCTAGAAAAGTTAGACCGTTATTGAACCACTTAATACCATCTTTGATGAGGGTCCGTTGGTCCCGTCAGAAGGTCCGCACATCCTTGAGAAAAGAGATGAAATTGTCGATCTTTAAATGCGAGGTGTTAAGTCTATGATATTATTTACCTTGATCTTGATTTTTTATAAAAAATGAGAACTACAACACACATTGCATGATCTAGTCCAGGGAAGGGACTACGCGGGAAGATTTAAGTAAACTGCAATGCTCTTTGTAACTTTTCAGACATTAGAATAAGATCAATACAAAACTTAGAACTTTGTTTTGATTGGCTTTTCATTAAACAGGTAAACGAGCGTTGAGTGGAGTTAAGCCGTCTATAAGCATCAAAGAGGTTGAGTGACTGACAAAGATTAATTACTGTTATCTCATCACTTTCGACATACACTAGACATGGGGTTGAGATGTATCACCGATCAAACTATTGATTTGGGTCTGCATTGAAGGAAAAAAGGGGTGACGTGGGGTGATGACGGGAGAAAGTGGAGGGAGGAATGGTGTGGGAGGAGATGGGCTATGAATAAGGAAGGGGGGAAGGAGGGAGAGAAGGGGAAAGGTAGTGGGCGAAGGGGTTGGGGTTAGAGAGTTTGAGAGAAAAAGGGAGGGGTTTCCAGTCTATTTTCTTTAAATCTATTAATTGGAAATTCCTTCAAACTATTATCCTAATTCATACTTCTAATTCGTATCCTCCAAAACTAACTAATCAACATCCAATCAACATCCAATCATCATCCACATCATCATACTAATAACATATCTAGTCGTTCAACACAAAAATATCCTAATCATATATCCAAATTAAATTTCTAAATAATCTTTTCAAATCTTCCAGAATCATCGTAACTCTCAACTCCTAGAACTAAGCTCAACGGTATTCCTTAATACCCAAATTTCCAAATTTTGAATCTCTCTGAATCTCAAAATCTGTATTTACACTTTTCATGTTTTAATTTTTTTCTGTATTCGCTTCCATAACTACTCTTTTCCAATTTTATTTCAGAAACCTGGTCTTTGAAATTTATCCAGCGTAAATTTCCGTAGTTCGTAATTCCAATTTTTTTTTTTTTATGATAACCGTATTCTTCGCTCTCTGTGCATTGACGTTTTTTTCGTATGGATGGAAGGTTCACGTAACAAAGGTAGAACTCCGCTCTGCAAGGGCGACAAAATGTGGGAAGTGCAGCCCCGGAGAGGGTGTGAGCAGATTTAGGGGGTTGCCCTATTCTGGGGTTGGGGTGGGGGTACACATCCCAGTGGGGGCAGATTAGGATAAAGGGTGGGCAAAGGCATACTTTGGGAGGGAACCGTATGGCTTTGTGGGATAGAGGGGGGGAATGTGGGTCTGTCCCAAGTTGGGGATGAGATGTGTTGCCAGCAATCTGGGTAATCCGTTTCGGTGGAGGCAATGTTGGGATAGGATGGGAAGGAAAGAGGGGGGGGGGAGGAGATTTCTTCAATCTTCGGTGTAACCTGTACTAAAGATCCATTAATATCTACTTAATTAGACAATATCATGCTTATCTGGATTCTTACAACCCTAGGAGACATCTGGGTTTCTTCTCATACCAGACGTAGGATTTTAGAGATGGTAGAATCCTAGTTGTCGCCTTGCCAAGTTGTGGTGTTATGTGCCCTTGGTTTGCCGACGCTGGCCGGTGCTGGGGCATAGCTCTGTGACCTGCTGTAGCAGGAGCTTGAGGCCTGGTAGAGAGATCTGGGGATTCGTTGAGGGAGGAAGACAATCCAGTGGGGAATTGGGGGGATCTGCCATGACAACCTAAGGGGCCGGGTATTGTCTAGGTAGTGAGAACATGTCAACTATCGTAGGTATTGGTTGGGATGATATTGCCTTTGGAGTTTTGCGTTGGGTATTGGGGGGGAGGCTAGAAGTTGTTCATAGAGAGTGAGGTTAGGAGGTGTTGATGTAGGTTATACCTTACCAATGGTTTTCACATTATTACCATCATCGTCATTAGACTATGGTTAGTTTATCTGGCTTTCGTACAATCCTTAGCAACATCTAGTTTTCCTCTCATATCGGATGTAGGATTTCAAAAGTGGTATCATCATGGCTGATGCCTTGCAAAGCTGTAGTGTTTTGTGCCCTTGATTTCCCGATGCAAGAACGACGCTAGTCGGTGCTGGGGTGTAGCCTGTAACCTGTTTGTAGCAAGATCTTGAGGCCTGGTAGAGAGGTTTAGGGAGTCATTGAGGGAGGAAGACAATCCAGTGGCGAACTGGGGGGGGCTGCCATGACAACCTAAGGGGTTGGGTATAGTCTAGGTAGCGAGAACACGTCAGCTATGGTCGGTACTGGTTGGGATGATATTGTCTTTCGAGTGTTGTGTTTGATATTGGGGGGAAGACTAGGACTTGCTCATAGATTGTGAGGCCAGGTTTTGTTGTTGTAGTTTATATCTTACCATATATTAAAAAAAAAGAAAATCATTATATGAGGGACGCTGAGCCGCTTCTCCACATGTTCGGTTCGCTCACTCCGGGTAACAGCGATTTCGTCAAAACGGACATTTTTTATTTTTTTGTACAAAATTGAAAGTCCACTATGCAGCCAAAATTTGATGAAATTTTGGGTAGGGCGTTCTGAAAACGCCCTACCCCCTCGATGTTTTTGGACTCAGCCAGAGTCCAGATACATGAACGTCGCACCCCCCTGCATGTATCTGGACTCTGGCTGAGTCCAAAAACATCGAGGGGGTAGGGCGTTTTTAGAACGCCCTACCCAAAATTTCATCAAATTTTGGCTGCAGAGTGGACTTTCAATTTCGTACAAAAAATAAAAAATGTCCGTTTTGACGAAATTGTTGTTGGGTAGACTGTGAGGACCCTGGCCTCAATCTTCTTATTGGTAATATCAGCCTTGGGCACTTGGCCCGTTTGTTTAAGAAAAACAAAAAACTAAGAAAGGGTAAGGGAGTGAAAATTGGATGCCTCTGGGGCTGGAAGGGAGGAGAGAGGAGACTCTTCCCAGATGGGGCCGATAGGGTTGTTTATATTACGAACAACTTTTTTGGCGGAGGTAGACGGAACAAGGAGGGAAGGAGGAGCGAGGGGGGGGGATTTGCTGTGTTTTCCAAATAGAAATTAATCAATCATGTTATATCAAGCTCTCTGGTTTTTGGAAATTTTTGGCAGCATCTGGGCTTCTTCCTCATTCAGGATACAGGATTTCTGAGATGGTCGAATCCGGGCTGATATTTGTAGAGTTGCTTGGTTCTGTGCCCCTGGTTTGCCGATGCCAGAACGACGCTGGCCGGAGTTGGGGCGTTGCCCTGTAACCTGCAAAATGGCAGGAGTGTGACGCCTTGTAGAGAGATTTGGGGATTTGCTGGGGGAGGAAGGCTATCCAGTGGCGATCTGGGGGGGGATGCCTTGACAACCTATGAGTCTAGGGATAGTCTAGGTGGCAAGAATAAGTCATCTATGGTTGATGTTGGCTAGGATGACATTGTCTCTGAGTTGTAATGTCCTCGTACAGGTCTAAGTTTAGGAGGCCAGATTTGTTGATATAGCACATAATCTTCTATAATTGTTTTACACACTAATCATTGGCATCATCATCATTAGTATCATTATCTCACAGTTTTCATAGAATCAGCAGAAATATATCACCATCATCATCATCATACGAGGGACACCGAGTCTGGTTCTTAGCATGTTCCATCTGCAGATACATCAATTTTTATTCTTTTTTCTTTTTTAATATATTAATGAAAAACCCTTGTGCAAGGCCTCTATCCCGGTGGCGGTAAGAGAACCAACAAAATTGAGGTTTTGCCTGTTGGGCAGCTCCATCTGTTGGTCGGGACCGTCACCTGCTGGAAACCGTGTCCAGCGTCCCTGGAGGGCTCAAAATTTGGGCGGTTTCACTGCTTGCCACAAGCAATGTCGTCAAAAATTTCATGATCGTCCCTTCGATAACTGTTTCATTGTTGGAGTGACTCATCTCAAGTGTGCTTGAATGTCTGCAATAGAGGTAAAGACGCCTGCATGGATTTTGGATCTACTCATCTGGGTGGAATGGGGGCTGTTGTGGTGAAAATATCACACAAACACACACACACACACGCACACACGCACGCACACACACACACACACACACACACACACACACACACACACACACACACACACACACACACACAGGGCCTCGTTCGACACCACTACAAAACCCATATATGTAAGGGTTTCATCGTTCCACCCCTCCCTAATGACGAAAAAACATATGTCAAATTTGTTTTCACATTCGCGGTCGTAAGGGCGAACCCCACAAAAGTAAGGACTCCCCAGCCAAAACGGACGCAAATGTAAGGACGGTTGTGGAGATGACTTGAAAGTAGAGGTGGCGCTCTTACTTCCACCGAAAAAAACGCTTTATTTTTTTTTTTCTTATTCGTCAAGTGTTTCCTTCGCGTTCCTGGTCCAACGGCTGGGTTGTCCGGTACACCGCGGGACGCCGGTCCCACGGTAGCCTCCAACGGGTAGCGCGGTCGCCCAGCTGTGGTCCTGCAGTCCCTGTGGTTAGCCGTTTCAGCTTGCGTGTGGACGCGACCGTTGCAGGGGTCCCTACGGAGGCGGGCGTGCGAGTGTCGTTGGACAACAGGAAAGGAGCGTCTGATACACCGGACGACGTGCAGACGTCTCCCAACGCCTGGGCTATGGCGGTCTCCCTCCTCCCCCTACCCCCACTCGTGGTTAATGGGTGGTGCTATTTTCGGCGAATTTTTCACCGAAACTGCCATACCGATGCAGTTTGACATCTCACATGCTTTCTTTTTAGTGCAAGGGATACTGTTGAAGCAGGTGCAGGGCATACCGATGGGTAAAGGGTCCAGCCCGCCAATAGCGAATCTTGTGTGCAGTTATGATGAGCATGTGTGGATGAGGTCACTTGGTACAGACGAGAGACTCATTCACGGTTTAAGGTTCGTGGACGACGTTTTTCTAGCTGTGATTACGCAGAACGACAATCCACTAGTGGCACGGAATCTGATCCAAGGATTCAAGGACTGCTATCATCCGTCACTGAAACTTGAATGCGCGGCTGATGTAGAGTCTACTGTATTGAAGTACCTAGAGATGACCGTATACAGGCAGGAGATTATACCCCTTTTGAAGTGCTCACACCGTTTGAAGAATGTCGATTCACTACGGGAGGGGTCTCGTGGACGTCTTCATACGATTAAGCACTTCAAGAGTTACGGTCCTAAGAAGACAAACGCACTCACCATAATTGGCACACTGCACAGGATCATCACTAACACGACTATGCAGCAAGATATCACGAGCATTATTAAATTATTTTTTATTGAAGCAGCCTTGCTGGAATACCCTGCACATGTTCTCAAGAGGGCCTTATTGGCATTAAGACGGACCAAGCTAAGTCGAAAATTGGCGGCTGAGGTACTTAACTGGATGTCGTAGAATGAGTTGATGCATAGGAGGAAGTAGGTTGTAGACTTGCATTTTGAACAACATCAGGACCAGTTTCAACGCAACAAGGTGATTACACTAGGTAAAAGGGAGAACAACACTAGATTCGGAGCTAGCTGTTTTTTTTAGATATATTTTTTATCACCGACGGGCGTATGGTGCCGTTACTTACAAACTTTATGTTGGATGGAACTGGTTGACAAAATGCTCCGCATACATGGGTAGGAGTTACCTCCGGCACGAGTTTTTCGGGATACGGTTTATGGACACTGCACTATGTTTGTGCAATTTTGGGTTTCAGCCTTACTTTTTTGCATGGATCGGGTCTACATTACGAGCTTGATACAAACAAAGGAAGTTCCTCTGACAAGTGGACTGTTCGGTACGATTGAGATACGGGTACCGTAGTCGACATTCGACCGGGTTCTGATGGAACGGTCGAGTTTTCTCAGATTTGGAATTATTTTAGCGCTTTGGAGTACATGCGTTTTCCGGTGATCATTGGGAGTGTGGATGAACGGACGGAGCGAGGCAAGGATTTCGTAGTTCGGAGGACGTAGCGCGGCAATATAGAGAGAGCGTAGCTACTTAAAGGAGTGGGAAGATGTGTTGGTCGCTTGAGTGGACGAGGCAGAAGGGCGATGCTGGATGCTCCGTCGGGCATTCCAATTCTTCCTCTATGTTGGCACATTATGTCCTCCGCGAGAGTAAAGCCTCACATTTTGTGCTAATTCTATGAATTGCCATATTTCCCTGATTTTTTGCTTTTTTCTTGTTTTTTTTTGTGCTGATATGTATGTGCTTGAGGGTATATCTGTATTCAGTTTCAGGTTATTTGGACGAGTAACGAAGAACTTGGCAAAAACACCGAATTCGGGAAAAAAATAGGCGAACTCCGAAAGCTACTCCGAATAGGGTTTTGTGCTCGAGGGCATATTTGTATTCAATTTCAGCGTATTTGGACGAGTAACGAAAAAGTTGGCAAAAACACCAAATTCGGGAAAAAATTTGGCGAACTCCGAAAGCTACTCCGAACAGGGTTTTATAGTCCTTTTGAGTTTTTTTTTTTAGTTTTTCTTTGCCTGTTTCGTTTTCTGATGTTTGTATTATGAGCCTGCATAGTTTGTTCGCAAAATTTCCCACGACATTGCTTGTAGTGCTGACGCGAAAAACTCCAAATTTTGGGCCTTCCATTAACCGCTTGTCCTCCCAGCCGCCCGCCGCAATCCGTTTACCGTCTCCATGTACCGGCACACTGCAAGGACAGCACTAGCGACCATGCTCTTCTCAGTGGTTGACAATCTCCTCGTCGCCGCCTCATCGCACCCACCGCTGTCCATAGCTGGACTCCGCTGCATAAACAAGGCACACGGCAGTCACGCGAAGCCACGTGCGCTGGAGTAATGGTGGATGAGTGCCCGCGACAGTGCCACGCCGGCCTTGGAGAAATGGCTGGCCCGGGTCTCCCACGGGCCCAAAGGTGGCGGACACGATTTCGTCCGCCGCAACACCGGGTCAGACACTCGCATTCTCTTCTCGGCCGCGTTAGGCGCAACCGGGGCCACCTGAAACGTAAGTGCGACAAAGTGTAGGGTTTTCGTAAGTGGTTGTGGAACGAAAATCGGGGTAAGGGAAAATTAATCACATTTTCGTCGTAAGGGCGCCCTTACAAAGTAAGGGTTTTGTAGTGGTGTGGAACGAGGCACACACACACACACACTGGACTGCACGTACATGGCCGTAGGGGGGAGCACTGATACATGCAGGTTCGTTCTCGTATAATGGCACCATAATTTTGAAAGTCGGTAGGAGATCCTGGCTGTAATTGTGATCAGATACACACATCAACGGGTTTAGCGGCCTAGGGAGACCAAGTCACACACAAAGAATTTCTGGGCCATAATTGAGGGAAGGGGGTGAGGCTACCATCCTTCCCACCCTCATTATGGCTGTACTGAACTGGAAAAATAGCATGTATACCTTCTTTATCAGGGTGAATGATGTTCACAGGAAGACGGTGGGCCACACCTGGTCCATACTGGTCCGCACCTGGTCCGCACCCAGTCCTTAATTGGTCCGGACCTGGTCCATAATTGGTCCACACCTGTTCCACATCCAGTCCC
>BFEA01000156.1:1688427-1698868 GCA_003427395.1 Chara braunii | reverse complement strand
TTTTAATGAGTTATTGATTATGTAAACTACATATCTGTAAATTGTCAGGGCATTTGTCAATGCCAAAAAATAATTAAAAATCGGCAAAGATGGTGGTGTTGAAAAGGTGCTGGCACACTCACTCATTTTAATTCTCTTTTTATTTTTTCTTATTTTTATCATAGTGTTTATTTTCTGTATTGGATTTTTAATTCAAATTTGGTAAAGAATTTGGACGTAGTTCTCAGGCAAATGTTGTTTAGTTTATTTGTCTCCATAACATAGTTTTTTTTTCGGAATTGTTTGAAAACTTTCTTTTTTTTTTTTTTTTTTTTGGTCCGCGTTCGGCTCGAACGGCCGAACGCCTCCCGAAGGGGTCCCCGTACGTTCGGGCGTTCGGCCTGTCCCGAACGCCGGTAACTTTGAATACAACACACTGTACGGCTCTCATGTGGTCTGCACTGGCCTTGCTACTCATGGACTTTGAATCTAATAAATTTTTTTATTTTTTTTTTTTCCCTTTCAGATGATTTTCTACAGGCCCGCTCTAATGACATTTCTTTTTTTTTTTTTTTTTTACAATGCCGTAGTTCGACTGACAGCAACTCGTTATGTATACTTTCCCGACACCATGAAAACTTTTACTAGCCCCACGCACCCCGCCCTCCCTTGGCCGACGATCCCCTTCCCACACGAGCCCTGACCACATGCTCCTCCTGTTCATCACAGCTATTATCATGGTCTTCTTTACCAGCAGAGCATCACAGTACCGTCATAACGCCCCCTCATAATCAGTGTAAACAAGCTATCTTTGAGGTCCAGTGCAGCCATAATGAAGGACCGTTGGGTTTTTCGGAAGAAGGTGCAAGGATTACCCCTGGCTGACGCGAAGGTTCAGCATCTTGCCTTAGCAATGCAGGGAGATATGATCCTGGTCAGCTCATAATGCAAAACTCAAGAAGAGACAATGCTATTCCAGCGCAACTCCAATGAAACCCATAACTAATCTTAAAACACCATGACTACCAGCTGGGTGGGTGTTAAGGTCCGAAATTGAAAGTCACCATTTTTATTTGTTTGGTTTCAGCCAAAAGAAGACACATGAGAGCAGAATGAGACAAGGGAAGAAGAAGAAGAAGAAAATGGAAGAAGAAGAAGAAGAAGAAGAAGAAGAAGAAGAAGAAGAAAAAGAAGAAGAGGAAGAGGAGGAGGAAGAAGAAGAAGAAGAAGAAGAAGAAGAAGAAGAAGAAGAAGAAGAAGAAGAAGAAGACAAGCTGGAACCAATGTCATCACCCTCCTTCCTCGCTTTCTCCTCGTCTCTCCCTCAACATCACCTCCCACGTCACATTAAAATAATAAGAAACCAACAACGGTAATGAATGAATGAGCCCGAATCAATGTCCGACGATTACTCCCCCTTACTGCCAGCCTTGGAAGGAGCCCTCCTTTATTTAGCCCATGACACCTTCCTTCCATCCACCTCGGTATGGGAAACTGGCTATGGCGGAACATCCAAGGTCTCCTCGGATGTTCAAAGGACAGCGCAAATGCCTCTCATGCCCTCTCCATCATCCACCACCAAGCCTGCTGTTCCATCCATACCCAATTAGTACCCCTTTCAGGGGCCTTCCCTGATGCAGCACCCACCTTGGGGAAGTAGATGCAAATCCACCATACCCAAAGGTGGGTCTCCTACTTGGTTATCACCTCCTTCCTTCTTCCTCAACCTCTACTACACCATAGACTGATCTAGAGGTCCTTCTAGCCGTACCTCCATAGCGAAGGACTACTCCTACCTCTCCCTGCTCCACTTCCATAGCCATGGAGGTCTTCTCCTTCACCCTGCACCTCCACCTTCAACCTCCAGGAGCTTCACCACTTCCCCCTCTTGGCATAGGACTACTCCTACCTCTTATACACATCTAGATGTGTATAAGAGACAGGGACTACTCCTACCTCTCCCTGCTCCACTTCCATAGCCATGGAGGTCTTCTTCTTCACCCTGCAGCTCCACCTTCAACCTCCAGGAGCGCCACCACTTCGCCCTCTTGGCATAGGACTACTACTACCTCCCCCTGCTCCACTTCCATAGCCATGGCGGCCTTCTTCTTCACCCTGCAGCTTGACCTTCAACCTCCAGGAGCGCCACCATTTTTCCCACTTGGCAGAGCAGCAGCCTGACTGCGGGGTGAATGAGTAGACCGCTTATGGCACCAAATGACATACATATGACCGCCTGGCGTCCATTCCCTCTTGGTCGGGCACTTCCTGCCTCTGTCGGGCCTTCCTTGGATGCACTACGTGTAGGTCTTAGGGGGTGTTCCCTCCTTTTGCCAGAAACATCACATTGCAAACTGATATCTATCCACAGACCCTGAACCTAGACTTCTACCGGCCTACATTCCGGCCCTGGACCCTGCTGGAAATCTAACGGCCCCCTTCCAGGCCCAATCCCCTACAGCGCCTCTAACAAATTCTACTCATGTCCCTGTGCTCTACACTACCCCCAATTTTTTGTCCTTCCGCAAACTTTCCATCCTGCCCCTGGTTATTTCCCTATTACTACTACTACCCTGTCCTTGTCCAACGCACAGCCACACAACATAGCCACAGAGTTGGCACACAGATCCAGAATTAGTCGCTGGCTAGGGCCAGCGGGGGTACTTTCTTGGACTCAGGCAGCCACACCGCAGACACACGTTAGCAGTAGACGACACACATACTTTTCCGTCCTGCCCCTGGTCGTTTCCCTCTTACTGCTAGCCTGTCCTTGTCCCCGAGGCACAGTCACAAACCACAACCACAGAGTTAGGCAGGCACACCACGGACCCAGAATTGCACTCAGCGCAGGCACACCACAGAGAACACGTTAGCCGTAAGACCACATACATGCATACTTAGAAAGCACAGCGAATGGCAGCAGAACATACTGAGGCTTGGGATTCTCAGAAAACAGATCAAAAGACAGCATTTTCTCGGACATTGCCGAAATCTCAGACAGCGATTTGTGAGGGTCATTGCAAATACAATGGGGTCATCTAAATGAAGAAGAAGGGGGTAAACAAAAAACAAAAACAAAAAACAAAAAACAAAAAACAAAAAACAAAAAACAAAAACAAGACCCTGGCCATTCCACGGATGCCGTTCATCTCATGATCCTGCAGTCAGTAAGAGCGGTTGATCCCATGAGTCTCAAGGGGCGTTGCAGCAGTTCATCCCATGAGCCGTGGCAGTGCCCAAGACCCAGCCAGTCGTTAATGATCATACGCCGTGGGACAGCAAATCTTAGTCTCCCCCCAGAAAACTTGCTCAACAACAACCTTCCCGTTCTCTCTTCTTCTTCTTCTTCTTCTTCTTCTCCTTCTTCTAACAGCAATCACGTTCACCGGCTTCCTCCTCTTCCTTCTGCCTTGGGCCTGATGATTGTCCGGCCACCCATGTAAGGATGCAGTGGTTCTGGAATCAGCACAGAGCCGTCTTCTTGCTGGAACGTCTCTAAAATAGCTATAATCATCCTGGGAACAGCACACGCCGTAGCATTAAGAGTGTGTACAAACCGCGGGCTCAACCGACGGGCTGACTTCTTCTTTGGGCTTCTTTTTTTGCTGTTGCTGCTGCTGCTGCTACCGCTGTTGTTTGCATCATCAGCAGGTTGAGCTTGTCCTTCAACTGTGGCTTCTGAAAGAGGCTCCTCGAGGGTGCTGTCTACGACAGCAGGGCGATAACGGATGTTGAGCCGCCGAGCCTGGTAATCAGTACAGTTGGAAGCGCTGGAGATCTCTCCATATCTGCAAAGCCCTGGCATCCATGCCTCCACATCAAACTTGCGATAGGCTGGGGCACCAAGATCCTCAGAAGGCATGTCAAGGGTTTTGAAGTGGAGGCCGAGAGACGTGAACATCTCCTCTTCTATTGTAATCAGCTCCTCATGCATCTCCTCGCTCTCTTCCGGCCGGCATATCGCGAACATCTCTGCTTTGCTGAACTGGTGTACGCGGTAAAGACCCCTGCTGGCTGCACCAGGAGCCCCTGCTTCTGTGCGGAAGCAGTGGGAAAAGGCTACCAGCTTCAGAGGCAGCTCCGCATCTGACAATATCTTGTCCATGAACATTCCCCCCACTGGGATTTCCGCTGTCCCCGCCAGACACAGATCCATGCCCTCCACTGAATACACCTGCGTGTTGCTCGCTCGAGGTTGAAATCCGCACTTCTCGACGACTGCCGATCGCACCAAATCAGGTGTACTCAGAGGGGTGAACCCCCTCCCAACGAGGTGCGACATGGACCAATTTATCAGCGCCGCCTCCAAGAGAACCGCTTCATTTTTCAGGTAGTAAAACTTCTGTCCGCTGACCTCTGCGGCTGAGTCGAAGTCAATCAAGTCGAGCTCCTTTGCCAGTTCCACGTGGTCCTTCGGCTTGAATTGGAAATCCGGCTTCAACCCAACCATTCGTCTCAGCGTAGCACAACCTTCTCCACCGGGGGGAACCTCAGGATGTGTACTGTTGGGTATTTTCTGGCCTTCCCGTTGCAAGTCGTCCGTTATCTTTGACAGTTCTGCCTCCAGCGCTGCAAGCTGATCCTTGAGCAGCTTTCCTTGCTCGACCAGCTCAAGTCTCTTCCCCTCTTCCTGGATCGTCTTCATCTCATTGGCCACCGCATTTCGCTGCTGCCGCAGCTCATTAATGACCTGGGTCTTACTCGAGAACTCTTCATACAGAGCGACGACCTTGTCCACGTCTGCCGTGGAGTCCCTTGCGCGCACATTGGCCAGCACTTTGTCCCGCTTGTCCCGGACGTACTTGAAATCAATGTGAGCGTGCCACGTGGGCCGATCGACCGCCGAGGAGGCAGCGGACGACGAGGCGCTGAGCGCCGCCTCCGAGCCCTCCTCGACGGGGACGTTGTTGGAGTGATCGGCTTCGATCGCTTCGGTGGCTGACGTGGCGGACGTCGCTGCGTGGGATCGGGTAGTGCTTGCGCGGCAGTAGCTGGACACGTGGCAGAGCGGCACACCACGCGGTCCCGACCCGCCAAGCCTTCTTTCAGACGCCGCCGCCGCCGGGAGAGCGCAATCAGCCGTGTAATGACACGTGGCCCAGTTTCTGTACGAGCGACGCAACGTCTGCGCCGCCAGAGAGCTAGGTATGGACGTCCAAAGGCCATCATTACCTCTAGCTTCGTCCATCAAACAAGTGGAATTGGCTACCCTCCTCGGCAGTTGACACGTGACACCACCATGTACGCCTACCCCTCTCCTTGCCAAACCCAGCGTTTTAATCGCACGCTTCCCGCGACTGGTCCCATGATGCCGGTCAACGAACGTTGCCTCCTCCACAGACGAGGACGACGATGAGGATAATGACGATGATGGCGAAAGTGCTGATGGAGGACCGACCCCGACATCTCTCTTACCCCGTCCCGCCAAGCTCCCTCCCCCCCCCCGGCTTGTGCCGGCGCTCAACTGCGTTCCTCGGACTGAACTCGAGATCGAACCCCTTCCAAGTTTTGATCCTGGAACGGAGTCCAGAACAGCTGCCGCACGTTGAGCTGTCCATCGAATAGAAGCCTTCATAGGTCGCGCTGCCCTTCTTCCTGCCCCCCGGCTTCAGACGCCCTTACACGTGGCCGCCTGACACGTCGGATAACCTGCCAAAAGCGCGAGCCCGTTCGTAAACCGGAGCTCAAAGTAATGCGCGCCCCATAGCCGACTTGCACACGTCAATCCGCTGAAAAACTCCTCCCACGCATGGCAGATGGCCACTCTCGGTACCGCCGAACTCTCACAAGTTCCCCTTTCCGTTTGTACCACGTTTGTACCATCCCGCTGGCCTCTAGTCTATGGCCGGTGCATCCAAAGCGCGGCCTCCGTTTCCACCAGCGGAAGCTCCACCCTATTTTGCGGCACCTAAAATTCTGAACCATGTCCTTCCTTCAGGACATCCGTTAAAATTTGAACGATAGAAAGAGCATGAGCATGGCCCCTGCGCAAGGGTGGGAAAAAAAAAAAAAGGAAAAAAAATCCTGAACCGTTGCGGGCAAAGGCCACTGGCAATCCAGCGACCTAGCTCAGGCCCGGACCCCACAGGCATGCGGGAAAGTGCAGGTTTTGGCGCCGAGGATTTGCTGTAATGATGACGGAGGATTCCGTGGCACCCTATAATTCCCAAAAAAAATGCCAAAGGCAAGGACCCCACAGGACCGCGGAAAGGAAAAACTTTGCCGCAAAGCTGTTTCCAGGACCCCGCAGCTTGCCGCAAATGTCCTGGAAAAGGTGAAATTTCTTCCGCAAACCCTTTTCCAGGACCCCACAGACCGAAGATTGCGGCTTGGAAAAACATCAATTTGTGTTTTCACTTAGTCCGCGGCTTGGAAAAGTCTCACGGGAGGATTCCTCGCCGCAATTTTGTGCCGACTGTAGAGGGTAGGGGGGAGGGCATGTTGTTCCTGGAAAAGTCTCGGGAAAGGCAGCAGCCAATAGCGATGAGGAGTGCCACCAAAAAAAAAAAAAAAAAAAAAGGAAAAAAGAATAAAAAAAACGAGTGCCAACGGACACAGGCAACGATTGGCTCAACTGATTTCCAAAGGGTTTTCCAAGCGCATTTGGCCCTCTGCGATGGGGTCCCGGAAAAAGTACTGTCCAACTTTCCAAAATGACTTGCCTGCTTTTCGTGGGCAAACCACTTTTCCATCCGCAAAGCTGTGGGGTCCAAGCCAAAGTTACATGGTAGGTCCCAAAGAGGGCCTCCGTTGTGGGTGGAGGCAGCAGGGGTGGACGTGAAACGGACATCTGCAGGAACGAAAGTACCCTCCGTCCGAACGCAAGTCGTTGACCGTCACTTTTCCGTTAGCGAAAACAATGGAAACATGTCCTATTTCCGTACGCCACACCTTGTGGTCGCAGTGGGGTCCCGCCATCCTTTGAAGGTCCGTTCGCGGTGGACGGGAGCCTGTATGTGTGGCTACCCATTTTGCTTTGCCGCGGTGTCGAGCGCATCAGCTCCCGCCATTTTCTCAAAAGGCGAGAGCCCTCCCGTCCATGTCACGCAGGAGTAAACAAAACAAAACAAGATATAACTTAGGGAAGACGCAAAATAACCCCGCGAACGCTGAGACGAGCATGGTCGCATCATCCCTTCGCAACTCTAACCGGGTGCGCCAACTGTACTTCTCACGGTCCCCTACGACAAGATAGGTTCTTGCGGGGCACAACTTACCTTCCCTAGGGGGCTCAGGTTGGTGGTAGGGTGAAATGAACGACTTTGGCATCGCGTCTCATCAAGTCAAAACTAAAACAGTCCGACTACCCTGTCGGCTGCATCGAGGATATTGTCGAACTCAACTTTTTGTTGGTTGTTCTGTATAGTTTTTTTTATCGAGTTCGACCCAAGGTGGTTGAATTTTATTTCGATCTTGTGTTATTGGATGTACCATATGATGATTATTTCATATTGGATATACCTTCTTATCGACTACAGTCCATTTCTTTTGATGTAATTATGTATGATTATTATAACTTTCTTTTAACTAATGTCTAAAAGGACTAGGATTGAGTTGAGGGTTTCACGCTTGGTTGAGACCGTCCTAGTCGATCGGCGTCTGCTTCGTACTTAGGAGATCAACGTTTTGAGGAACAAACGACGCTCGGGTTCACTTGGCGTTTAAGCAAGTGTTTCCTATGCTGCAGCGAATCGAGCAAACACCCTCGGCTGATCTACCTCTATAATTGCATCTCAAAGTTTTTACACGTGGGTCAGTAGCTCGGTAGGGATACGCCCCTAAGGATGGTGAGTTGTGCCCCGCGGGAACCTATTCTGTCGTAGGGGACTGTGAGAAGTACATCTGGGGTACTCGGCTAGAGCGGCGAAGGGACGATGCGACCACGTCCGTCTCGATGGTTCGCGGGGTTATTTTGCGTCGTCCCTAAGTTGTATCTTGTTTTTTCTTTTTTTACTCCTGTGTGACACGAACGGAAGGACTCTCACCTTTTGCAAAAAAGGCGGGAGCCGATGCGCTCGACAGCGGTGCTGTGGGGTCCACCCCTCAGTTGGTAAGGCACGCAAGTGACACTCACGAGATCATGGGTTAAATTCCGATTGGGCTCACGAAGATGTTGGGGCATGCTTGGCGCCCGCCACCTAGAGATAGCCCCTTGCTCCCTGCTGATGTTCATAAGGGGAGGGGTAATCGGGGAGGCACAGCGACTGACCACTCAGAGCCTGGTTGCACTACTGTTCATACACCAAGTTTGGTGAGTAGGAGTGGTTGCACTTAGGGGTTGATCCCACCTCTTTTCTTTATGGGAAGAAAGTTAAAAGAACCGGTTTTTCAAGGTCCGTCACGTTCGCTCCGTGTTATAAAATTTGGATCTCACATGCCCACCAAACACGCTACTTTTACTAAGGACGAGGCGAGTTGTGGGTGGCGAGGTAAACCTGGCCGGGGAGATGTGTCCAGGCGGACACTTCGTGGGGTGCGTGTGGCGGGCCGTTATTGTGTGGTAAAATATGTACTCAAATGTGGGACATCGCCAACAACGATGGAACCGTCCTGGTTTTTCCTCACGTCGCACACCTCTTCGGGCCAGAGGACATTCCAAGACAATGATGCGGACATCTAAAAAAAAAAAAAAAAACAGAAAAAATACGTCTTCTTTTTCGGGGAAGGGTACGGGGGTGGTGTCTTTTGGGTTTCTTGAGAAAAGCCTCGCCGCCAAATGCGCTCTGCATGCCACGTCCCCAGAGGTTTCCACTTCCACGAAAAAAGAGGGGGCCCTCCGCATTGTGTGGAAAGAGGTGGGATCCAAAAAATTCCCTAAAAGCGTCTCGCCTACAAGAGGTGGGATCAGCCCCTTACTCGCCAAACTTAGTGCGAGGAAACATGTCATAACTTTTACCGTTTCAATCCGCCACAAAGTGCGGCGAGTTCCCGACTCTATTATGCCATCCTCGTGACGTCCACGAAACAAAGCTTGGCGAGTTTCACGAGCAGAGACCAAGCACTGGCGCAACACTCCCAGTCTCGCCGACGGGCTACGGAGAAGCGGGCAAGCGCGGAAAGCGCATGGCGACGAAGGACAACGGGGAGCATCAGTGAGCGGAGAGGCGCGAAGGAAGAGGTTACGGCGCATGGCGACAAAGGGCGAGCGGAGAGGCGCGATGGAAGAGGATGCGGACAGGGCATGTGACGAGCGGTGATAGGTGAAAGGAAGAGGTTTTAGGGCGGGGGGGGTGGGGAGGGTGGCTATGATCGTTGTGTAAACCGGTTTGGTGGATTTCGCCAATAGGAAGGGGTCGAGGGTGACGATTTTGCAAAAGGCTATAACTAGGGTGCTTCGTTCATCCAGATGAGTGTTTCTATTTGGGAAACGACTTTGGCTTTCTCCGTCTACAGAGCTGCTAGTCTAGCGAGCGTGGTTTTTTTTCTGGTATTTTTTCGAGGTTGCTTTTCTACAGGTTTCGCATCATCAAGATTGGAAGTGAGTGAAGATGTTGAGTGGGGTAGAGGTAGAGCTTGGGCGATGAGATTGATCTCCCCCCTCCTTCCTCAATTTTGATGTGAATGAATGTCTAGTAGGGTTCGAACCTCTTGCGCCGACTCACTGACGAGTTTGGTGAGGTGGAGTCACACTGTCTTCTGATTCTTGAAGGATTGGAGATGACCGTTGTTGTCTTCGGTGTTAGCATTGCCTCGATGCTTAGTAGCTAACAGTGGGAGGAGGGGGGTCCTCTCTCCCCGAAGATGGTGGGGTAGGGTTTGAGGGGAAGGGTGGCAAGTAGGTGGGTCAAGGAAGGGGGGAGGAGTTTTTTGGGAAAACTTTATGGTTGAGGGTGAAATTTTCTATTAGGATGTTCTGCGTAATAGCCGTGATTTAATAGGAATTAAGTACGATTTTGAAAGGAGTTTCTTATGATTGTCTTCGCCCTCTCACACATAATTGATTGTTGAGATATTCTTCTGTTTAGCGTCGATTTGTTTTTCTGTTTAGTGATTCTTGATTTACTGTCCTAAGTGATCTTTGATTTTTGATATCTCCTAATAAGATTAAGTACGATTTTGAAAGGAGCTTCTCATAACTTTTCAATACGGGTCAATTGTCTTTGCCCTCTCACATACAATTGATTGACGAAATGTTTTACTGTCTAGCAACGATTTTTTATAATCAGTAATTTCTTGATTTATGGTCTGAGCGATTTCGAACCTCGGGGTTTTGGAAATCAGAGTCGTAAGCCCTCTTGGACATCAAAATTGATTCCCTAGTTTGGTTCCCTATTTGGATTTTCAAATCTTATTAAATATTACTTTCAATCTCATCTTTTCTCAAATTTAAAATTTATATTCTGATTTTCTGCGTGGAATATTTTAAAATTGTTTTCTCTCAAGTAATTAGTCATAGTTATGATCTGGTCTTGTAAACAAAAAGGGGAAGGTTGAAGTAGAGGCAAGATGGAAAAGGGGGGGG
>BFEA01000156.1:1629849-1646274 GCA_003427395.1 Chara braunii | reverse complement strand
GTCGTGACAGGCATGCAAATGACGGCTTCACAGCCTAACTTCTTAGCAGCCAATGCAACTCCCTGTGCATGGTTCCCGGCAGATGAGGCAATCACCCCATTCTGTAATTGTTCTTTTGAAAGACTGGCCATCATATTGTACGCTCCTCTCAACTTAAATGAGAACACCTGCCACAATCCCCCAACAGCCACACGGTCAGCATCCCAAATCTGTCCACATATTCTCCCCAAACTTGCTTGCGCTCGTAAGTGAACAATGCACATTGCAGTCATAAATAAGGATTTACAGTGATCACATACATAAGACTGTACATTGCATCAGGGTTGCATACCCGCCAACTGCCTACCACGACTGCCGCCCGTCTTGCAGCCTATCAGTAGGGCCAACCGGTTGGCGGCCTGCCAACCAGTCAGTAAACAGCCATCCACTCTTTTTTTTTTCAAATCTGACTATGGAGCGGTACTGCACTTGCTGAGTACAGCCCAAATCCGCTAAGAAACTTTTGGGGATGGCGGTGCACGGGCGGCAAGGGGGGGGGGGGGGGGGGGGGGGGTTATGGGAGGGTATAGCAGGTATTAGGGAAGGGGATGAGGGTGTTGGCAGGCGGTTTATGGGTGCTGGTGGGGTTATCAGGGGATATGGACTCCCGATTTTAATTTCAATTTTTATTTCTATTTTAATTTTTTAATTTTTATTTTTTGCAGGGTGCCGACGACCACCGACCTGTAGGTGCCTACCAGCCGACCGGTCAGCAGCCGACCAATCAAGTGACGCCCACTGTTGGCCTGTGCAACTCTGCATTGCATACATGACTGTGTGCACTCCATAATTCACCACATGAAAACCTTTCTATCCTGTCTGCTACACCGGATATACGCTTTCTTAAAAGACTTCTCTTGCTTTGCCCACGCACCTTTCCTCAGCTCTTCAACCTGCTTGCTGTCTTTCTTTTTTCCGCCTTTCTACAATCCTATCGCAAGTACGAAGTGTGCAACTGAATTCAACAGATCTATGTCTCTCCAACTCTTAGACTTCCTTTACATGGATGCTATGCCCTATGGCCGGCAAAAAACTTGTTGGAGGTCTATCCCCCTCTCTTCTCTTTTACCGTCCCTTATTCCTCATCTGCAGTTACGTCTTCTCACTCCGCCGCCATTGCGTTTGCACACACTCATACCATGTGGTAAACAACACATCCAACTGTGCATGGTCTCTCTCTCTCTCTCTCTCTCTCTCTCTCTCTCTCTCTCTCTCTCTCTCTCTCTCTCTCTCTCTCTCTCTCTCTCTCTCTCTCTCACGCGCGTGCGCTCTATTTTTTACCGTAATGAGGAAAACGGATCACCTGTGCAAACTAGAGGATAAATCAGACACCGTTCTCAGGAACCAGAAATTTTTTTATTTTATTTTTTTAAACAGGTCACTAGAAAAGGTTTCTGCACCCCTTGCAATGTCTACTTCTGTATGATTATAGGGGAGGTACCCCCTGCGGATATCCGAGGCACCCAGCAGTGCCGTAGCTCAGTAGGCTTGCACCTTGGCGTGTAGGCACAACACTCCCAGATAGGAGCAGTCGGATTCCCTTGGGCTGCCGGCTTTGAAGGCACAGGCTGTGAAGGCAAGAAGTGCCTAGGATCAGTCAGTTGGAAGATCATGTCCCGAGGCTCTTGCCCTTTAGGGAAAGGAGATGCAAAATACACTCTGTTGAAATCCGCACAGTCGCGGGCAAGGGTCGTAACATTTGGTCAAAGCCTTGAAAGAGGAGTCAAAAGTCGCGGCCCGAGTCCGAGAAATATCTGGGAAGGGCCTAAGGCCCAGGGTTATCAAGGCCTGAGCCAAACGCTGTGCTAGGGACCCCCACATGAGGCAGTCAACCCTTGGAAAAATAAAGAGTCGAGGTCAGCAGGGGAAAAGCCGGCCCAACGAAAAAGTCAACCCAGTAGGCTGTTAGATCATGGCCTGCACGAATACATAAGTTTTATCTATAATGAAGCTGGCTGCTACCGGCTTCCTCCCGAACACAACACATCCTGATAACTGATGTATACAAGCTATCTTTTCGGCCCAGTGGAGCCAAAATGAGGGTGCCTTTTGTTCCAGGGAAGACGGTGGAAACAAGGACTGCTGGGATTTGTTCCTCTGGTGGCGCATCTACTACCTGAAGAATGCTGTGGTTGGACAGTCAGTCGGCATGTCCCAGTTTTTGTTTTTTCCAACTTCACTATAGACAACGCCAATCAATTGGGGCAGCCCATGATCTAACGGCCTCAGATGACTTCTGACACAGCAAATCTAGAAGAAGAAGAAGAAGAAAGGCCCCAGGGGCCGGGGGCCAAGTCCCACTAGCAGGTGTTTTGCTTAGTTCTGGATTCGTGGGACAGCCAGGCCACCAACCAAAAAAAAAAAGCCAGCTCTTTTCTGCAGCCGTTAGATTCATGGGCTGCCCGAGAAGATCTGCTATATAAATTGTGCAGGGGGAGAGAAAGGGTCTCGCTGCACCACTCCCAAATCGGGAAAAAAATTGGGAGGGCTCCCCAGTCTTGAGACTAATGGAATCAATTCTAGAGTGCCCTTCACCCACCGCACTGGGCTCTCGAACGGGGCACTCCCCGATTCTGAAATTGACAGAAGCCGCTTCCCGACAAGTGCAGTCTGGCAGAAAACTCTTGCCCTTCATGTTCCCGCCGGGATTTTCAAGACGAAACTTGGGGTCCGCCCGGGGTCTCTCGAAACTGGCAATTTGCAGGCGGGTGACGGAAGAAAACTCGGGAGTACTCTCGAGCCCGCTTCTCTGACAGCTCTCGGACTCAACTTCCGGGGTCTCTCAAAACTGGCAATTTGCAGACGGGCGATGGAAGCAAACTTAGGATTACTCTCGAGCCCGCTTCTCTAACAGCTCTCGGACTCAACATCCAGGGTCTCTCGAAACTGGCAATTTGCAGGCGGGTGACAGAAGAAAACTCACGAGTACTCTCGAGCCCACTTCTCTGACAGCTCTCGAACTAAGCGTCGGGAGCTGAATCCGAGAGCATATGCGGCGACGCTGCCACTCCCCAAACATGGGTTTCGGGACAGTGCCTATAAGGTAAAGAGAGGTGGGACAGTTGTATCATATTGGCGATGCTGCCACTCCCCAAAACATGGATTTCAGGACGGTGTGGCCTAAAAAGGAAAAAGAGAGACGGGACACTTGTATATGACAACTAGCAGACCAACCACAGATTTATTCAGAGACTGACAGTGCCAACAAAACAAAGAAAACGAGGGGCCCCGCGATTCAAGCGTACTGCTTTCTCGGCTAGAAACAAGGACCCGGGGGCGAGGTCCCACTCGCAAAGAGGATAGGACTGAATGCCTGAATCTAGACATGTTTGTGGAGAGGTGCAGGAAACCAAGATAGAACTGCTTTTCTGCATCTGTGCATAAATCACATCCAGATTCAGGAGCTCAATCCAATCCTGCGTAGCACGGTGAACATGCTTGCACCCCTCCATGTTCGCGCATGTTCGCACGTTCGTGCAAACAGCTCGCGAACGTGATCGGGCGAACATTTTTTTTTTTTCGGTTTTTGATTTTTAACTCACGTTTGGCTAAGAATTTGAACATGACTCCAAGGCAAAAGTTGCTTGTATTGTTGTTTTACATGACATATATTTTTTCCAGATTTTTCTGAGATTTGATTTTAATATATTTTTTCATGTTCGCGTTTGGAGGGCTTTGGGCGCTAGTTTGCATTCGGGCGAACATGTTCGGGTTCGCCTCCGAACGCGAACACCGATGCTAAGCAGATCCAATCCTCTTTCCTGCTGGGACCCCACCTCTGGGCATTTAGGCTGGAAAGGGATTGTGTGGACATTGCCCGTGTTAAGAGACTATTCTTTTCTTTTTGTTAATTTCTTTTGAATCTTCTTTACCATTTCATTAAATTTTCTAAACCCCCTATGAATGGGCATCGGGACTGTAAGTCACTCATGTCACCCTCTACTGGTATTCTAAACTAAACCCCTGCTAGTGGGATTTGGCCTGGTACCCACTAGTACACTTTTCAATGCTCTCTCGTACAGTGGTGGGTGTTAAAATCTCGTTTTTCATGAATTAAAGAAAGAAAAATCCTTACCTTTGTCAGTTCGGAAAATAGCGGAACTCCAACCTTTCAGGAAGCTGAAACGAAACGACAGCCAACGATTAGATTTATCAACGGCAGCCGGCGTTGGGCCCGGCCTCCGAATTCTTCGGGAGCTGGTGTTTTCCCTCATTTCTGAAGACGGCAAAGGTACTAGTGCTTTAAGACTTAAAAAACTCGTTTTCTAAGAATCAAAGAAAGCAAAATCCTTCTCTAGGTTCTCCCGTCAGCCAATGGGCTGGGAGCCAGCGAATTTGTCGCCTCTTTCAGGGCCTCTTTTTCAGGATGGATGCGTCCTCTGGAGGTCTCCACTGGTAGTACACACAACTTCGTTTCCTTTTTCTCAGCATTCGCCTCGTTTTTTGGATGGCTGTGTCCTCTGGATGTCTTCACTGGCCGTACGCACAACTTTGTTTCCATTCTGTGGGTATTTGTGCGCACACAAATGTGTGTGTGCACACCAATGTTCTGGGAGCCAGCGAATTCGTCGCCTCTTTTTTAAGATGGATGTGTCCTCTGGAGGGGTCTTCACTGGCCGTACGCACAACTTTGTTTCCATTCTGTGCGCATTTGTGCGCACACAAATGTGTGTGTGCACACCAATGTTCTGGGAGCCAGCGAATTCGTCGCCTCTTTTTTAGGATGGCTGTGTCCTCTGGAGGGGTCTTCACTGGCCGTACGCACAACTTCGTTTCCATTCTGTGGGCATTTGCGCGCACACAAATGTGTGTGTGCACACGAATGGGCTGGGACCCTGCGAATTCGTCGCCTCTTTTTCAGGATGGCTGCCTCCTCTGAGGGTCTGCACTGGCAGTGCACACAACTTTGTTTCCTTTTTGTCGGCGCTTGAGTCCACACAAATCACTGTACGACTTCACCCTCTCTCTAGGTCACAATATTCAGACTCTTCTACAGTGATTCATGTGCACACAAAGGTCGTGCTGCTTGCGCCACTGGCAATAGAGGCACAGCACGGCCACGGACCACTGTATATATATTTGCGGTTTTTTATTTTTAACTCCTGTTTGGCTAAGAATTTGAATATGCCTCCCAGGCAAAAGTCGTTTGTACTATTCTTTTACATTACATATATATTTTTTTAGATATGAGTTCTTCTTTTTTTTTTTTTTTTTTTTTTTTAATGTTTGCGTTCGGTCATGAAGCTTCACGTTCGGTCATGAACCTTCGGGCTCGGTCGCCGAACGCGAACACAATGCTACGCAGTCTGCAATCTTGATCTTTTTCTTCTAGGACATTTTAGGTTGTTAGTTCTGACATGTTTCTTGTTGTGTTGTCCCAAAGCTCAGCACGGTCCCCGCAATCTTTATCAAGGTAGAGGCTCCATACATCCACTGTCGTGGGCCGGGGGGAGGGGAAGGGGGGGGGGGGGGGGCGGGGGCGGCAAACTGCGGTTGGGGCACTGCACCTGATCCTGTTCTTTGTGATGTATGTCCGGTGGGAAATGGACATCGTCATCGGACAGCTCGCCTTTCAAAAACCGTCGAGAGTCCTTCGGCACAACATCTGATTCGACGGACCACGGACCAGAGTGATATTAAACTGATGATCACAACAGATACTACACAATCTTTTTTTTAGCCAAGATTTAGAGAAAAGGTACTGATTGGTCTATTAGGTGGAATTTTTTCATTTTAATTTCAAATAAAACCAAAAATGAAATCGCTCTAGGTAGAATTTTTTTGCTTCTTCAAAAACAAAACACAGAATTTTAATACTATTCAAAAGGGGGGGGGGGGGAAACAAGATCCAGCAGAACGGACCCCCCCTAATCGAGCTTTTGACCTGATTAGCGACGAAGTTATATATATTATATAGTAATAACTCGGTTCTTTCTTCTTTTAAAAAAAAAAAAAAAAGAACGTCAAGGTGTTCCCCTCGAACTCACAGCGACGGAATTATTTTTTTCTCTTTTATAGCCCCCCTTCCCCACTTTTTGTTTTTTCTTTCCTTAAAAAGGCGACAGCCTTGACATATCATCGTTGAACCGACTGGCCTCAGGAAATGACCTCAGGTAATTTTCAGCATTATCTTATGTCGTTCATCTGGATTGGAACTCGGGTCTGTTTTTCAACAGTTCATGAGCGTACCAACTGAGCTACCTTCTTCCCCCGAATACAACGTACAGTCATTATAGCTGTATTTGGGGTACCTTTCAGTCTAAATACAGCTACATTGACCGCACGCTGTATTCGGGGGAAGAAGTAGCTGTATTTGGGGTACCTTTCAGTCTAAATACAGCTATAATGACCGCACGTTGTATTCGGGTGGGGAAGAAGGTAGGCGCGTCGGTACCTAATTTGATTTTCTTTTTTTCCCTTCTTCTCGCTCTCTTTCGTCGACAAAGACCAGATACAAAGAATCCAAGTGGGTGGGACGCTCCCCCGCAAGACACAGGCGCTTAAAAAACGTTTTTTTTTAATTAAAAAAGAAAGAAACGCTCTCCCTACCCCACTGATCTCGTATGAGACTCTGTACGAGATTAAGATAAAGATTTTGGTTATTAAAAAAAAAAAAAAAGCCTGATCATGGTACACTCCACGAGATTAAGATAAAGATCTTGATTAAAAAAAAAAAAAAAAAAAACGAGCCGGCATATGTAGGATCAAGATCTGATTTTGTAATCTCTTATCGGGTTTGAAATTGTATTATTACTGCCAAAAGCACAATCACTTCAACAGGACGTGACAACCAATCGGGATCTCGACAACGTGACCACCAATCCAGATTGACCCAATCAAGATCGGGCAAGCCAGCAATCAATCTAACGATAGCCAATCAAGATCAAGGTCGTGCGACCTCGGCACAGGAAAATCGTTATCGACTTCATATTAATTAAGATCTCGCTATCGACTTCAAATTAATAAAGATCTCGCTATCAACTTCATGTTAATTAAGATCCAGACGGTTGATCACTCAGGGCATATACTCACACCAACACTTTTGAAAATGTATCTGACAGCAATTACGGCCGGATCTGGATGAATCTGACCGCAATCACGTCCAGAGCGCAGTAGAAGAAGTCCTAGTGTGAGTATGCCCTCAGTTAAACACGTTCGACATCACGATCGATGCAGCCAACTTTTCTTTTTTTCCTTTTTGTTCCTTTTTTTTTTTTTGCAACGAACTTGATCGACCAATTCCACCGAGATCAAGATCGCATGAAGCTCTTATTATATCAAACTCCAGCCTTTTCTTCTCCTCCTTTTTTCCTCTTTTTTTCCCTCTTTCTTTTCTTTTTATCTGTTTTTTTTTTTTTTTCTTTCTTTCTTTTTTCTTCTTCCTCTTTCGTTGTTTTCGATGTTTTTATTATTAATACCCCTAATAAAGGGGTTTTACCTGGTCTCGCGTAGCGGGCCCACGCGAGACCCGGCGACCCGCGGGGACATGGGGACTCTTTCGGGAAGCCCGCGATTTTTCTTTTTTTTCTTTTTTTTTCCTTTTTTCTAGGCTACCAGCCGGGCCGCCCGGTTCCCGGGTGGCCAGCCCGTGCAAGGACCAGGGGAGGTCCCAGCAAAAAAAAAAAAAAAAAAAAATCCGAAAAAAAAACTATGTTATGCAGAAAAATCAACTGAACAACTTTTGCCTCAGGGTCACATCGAAATTCCTCACGAAATATAGAATAAAAATAAAATTTAAAACTTATTTTATTATTTTTATTGTTTTTTTTTTTTTGCCGGGCCGGGCAAGTGACCCCGGGCCACTCTTGTAGCCTAGCTTTTCTTTCTTTTTCTTTTTTTTTTTCTTTTTTTTCTTTTTTTTCCTTTAAACGGGCCCAGTGCCCAAGGCTGATATTACCAATGAGAATTCTGAGGCCGGGGGCCTCACAGTCTAGTATCCGGAATGAAATGAAAGATGAGAACCGGCCTCAGCGTCCCTCAAGAGCTCTGATGATGCTACTACACTAATAGTAGTAGAAGAAAAAGATGATTATGATGAGGGTGCAATCCAGCTGTCTTCTTTTACGGTTTCATCATCGGGCGATTCTTTTTTTCTTTTTTTTTTTCGCTGTCCGCGCGGGAATTCATTTTCTTTTTTTTTTTTAAGAAAGGAAAAACTTATTTTTCTGTCGTTTTCTCCCTCCCCTCCCCTTTAGGGCCTCGCCACACCACTCACACAGCCTCTCGAAACTTGGGGCAGTCAAGGGCTGTCAGAGCAGCTCTTGAAACCCTTTCAAGAGCAGCTCTCGAAAGATGGGAAACCCCAGCCTGCAACTCGTGCGTTTTCAAGCGTCCTCGGCCGAACCCTTGAGGGACTTTCGATTTTCGAGAGTTGTCAGGCCGTTATCCTGACGCCATTCGGAAAAAACAAAGCTCTACGACTGTCGTTTTTCATCGGTTGTCCAACACCACCGCCCTTTCGAGAGTGCTGTGTGGCGAGGGGCCGGAAACTCTTGAAAACCCAACTCTTGAGAACGTCTGACAGCTCTTGAAAAAATTCCCCGTTTCAAGAGTGCTGTGGCGAGGCTCTTCTTTCTTTAAGAATTTGAAAATCTAATTCCATCTGGATCCGAATTCAGGTCCTTTTTTGTCGACAGTTCATGGGTGTAGCAACTGAGCTAGGCCCGTTGGCGGGAATTCACTTCGCTCCGGTCAAGTGCGCGGGGGTTTTGATTTCCGGCGTTTTTCATTTTTTTTTATGTTTTTTTTTATTTCCATCATTTCTCGATTTATGCGGGTCATTCTTGCGCAGGAGCCATATTAATCTTCTCTTCTCTGTATCGTTGCAAGGACATCGGCGTGATCTTTGCCCCGCGCGTTTTGTTTCTTTGCCCGATTCGTTTGTTTGGGCTTTTTATCACTCTCTGGCTCACTCCCTCACTAGACCCCTCCCTTTCACCCCTCAATATTCTCTTCCCCCTCCTAGGTTCATCCATCCTACACCATTTCGGAGGGGGCAAGTGGGATTGTGGAGCCTCCATCCTACCCCACTCGAGGACCATCACTCTCTACTGGAGCTGCCCGATTCATTTCTTTGGAGGGGGCGGGTGTGATTGGGGCGCCGATCCATGCTTTGTTCGCCACGAAGGAGGTGGCGGAAGGGAGAGGTGGCGGAAGGGGAAGATGGCGGAAGGGGGAGGTGGCGGAAGGAGGAGGTGGCCAAGGAGTGGGTGGCGTAAAGGGGAGGTGGCGGAAAGGGGAGGTGGCGGAAAGGGGAGGTGGCGGAAAGGGGAGGTGGCGGAAGTTGAAGGTGGCTAAGGAGTAAAGTGGTGGAAGGGGGAGGTGGCGGACGGGGTAGGTGGCGGACGCGGGAGGTGGCGGAAGGGGAGGTGGCGGAAGGGGGAAGCGGCGGAAGGGGGAAGCGGCGGAAGGGATACGGGGCGGAAGGTGGAGGTGGCCAACGAGTAGGTGGCGGAAGAGGGAGGGCGGAGCAAGCCATCTATGGATCATGAGAGAATGCAACCCGAAGGGAAATGGAGGGAGCGCAAGTGGAAGTTCTGTCCCGTCTGGAGACAATGCACTCTCAATCACACAATCAATCAATCGATCACTGCGGAGGCCATAGATTCCATCAATCGATTGACCCAACTGAAGCCACACTGTACCTACCTGCGCTCCTGCTCACAAAAACTGGCCGAGTTCGTCCTAACTTACTGAAACCACATAGCCCTACTACCGTCTTCCCCTGACCACCACGCACCCTCATCATAAACGTACACAGGCCATTTATCCAGTCCGATACACTCATGATGAGGGCGCAAAGAGCTCACATGGAAGACAGTATTGTGGGGTCTGTCCCTAAATTTTAAATTCATCTCCGTAACAAACAAACAAACAAACAAAAAAGAAAAAAAATAGTCTCCGGAGTCCGAACGACCAACATGTTAACCAGATGATGACAGGTAAGAGCACTCACGATGACACTTCAGAAGACTTTCCAACCAAGCTATTTGTTGTAAGGCCACAAAATGGCAGAGGCAGGAGTCGAACCCACGTCGAAGTAGTATACCCTTCAACAGACTTAGTCCTCTGTTGCTGTTAACCCCTCGAAATCAAAAAGAGAGGGGGCGGAAGGGAAGCGAAGGGAAGGGAAGGGAAGGGAAGGAAAGAGAGGAGGAGAGAGGGGGGGGGGAGGGGGGATGATTTCACGATGGATTTTCATCCATATCTATCTATTCTATTCATTTGCCTGAAGAAAAGAGTGGAGACATAGAGAGAGAGAGAGAGAGAGAGAGAGAGAGAATCGGATGGAGGATGACCTGCGAACCTGCTGGTAGTCTTCCCTCTTTAGAAAGATGGGTGTCCCTATCCTTTCGCTGAGTTTTGGCGCTGACTCCAATGGCGTCTCGATGGCGACATCATACACTTTGGAGGTGAGTATTTTCTTCAAGTACGCCATCCCACTGAGAGGCTGATCAACATTCAATGAAGGATCGGTGGGTGAACCTTCCTCCTCCTCCTCCTCCTTTTCCATGTCGGAGCGCGCCGAGGGCTTATTAGCAATGGCCGTCCTCTCACTTATGCCCCCCAGCACCCCCATATCGTATTGCAAACTGGTTGGCGGGAGGCGGAGGAAGCACGAAGGAGTCGGCGCGGGCTGCACAGATGACGTGGTGCACGTCAGCGTTCCTTTGTTCCGCTCATTCGCGCCGCCATCTCTTCCGTCCTCTTCTTTCCCGCCACTATTTTCCCGCGCATCTTCACTCCCGCCTTTTTTCGGTTCAATAGCGGCGGCAGTTGGCGCGCTCGCAGCAGTTGGTGCGCCCGCAGCTTTTGGCGCCAATGCGGAGATGGCTGATTCGCTCTTTGCCATCGACACCCCGTCGGAGMSCTCCCCCCCCGCCATAGCCGCCGCGACCTTGACCAGATCCCGACTACGGCCGCCCTGTTCGTACTGCAGCCCTCTCCTGCAGTGGTTGTCAGCGGCGGCAGCAGGCATCGGCATTTTCGAGGGAAACCCCTCGGCGGCCACCGTCGTCGAGTGTGACAAAATGGCGCCCCCCCCTGTCTTCGCCGCCGACAGTCCGGCTGAAGAATGGTGGCCATCGCTGGACCTACAACTGCTCGCCCTGAACGTAGTTCCCTCCTCTCTCTCCCCTCTTCGTTCCTGGTCAGCGATATCAAGACCCCGGCTGGGGAGACGATTACCTCGGAGTACTTTGCGCCATGCGCCGCGGCAAAGGATCGCGGACGAGGAAGAAGATAGCGATGGCGATGACGGAGGATAAGACGAAGATAAGCCCGAGAATGCGGCGAGAGAGTCGGAACACCTCGGCTTGAGAGCCATCATCCGCCCATTGGGAAATCCGCAAGAGGTGGCGGTTGCAGATGCCGCCATGGCTGCCGCTGCTGACGGCGGCATGGCGATCCGCTCGTGATTACCAGAACGACAAGGGCTAGGAGAGACCAGGGAGGAAGAGAAGCATGGGGTTTCGAGCCGGTGGCCAGTCAGTGGAGCTGAGCATGCGGCTCCGACCAGCTATGGCCAACCTATGATCACTTGCGGGGTCGACCACGAGGCGATCGTCACAGACCCTGCACACGCCTGCACACGGCGCCCGGGGCAAGGTCCCACCTGCACGGATGACGAGAATCTGGCCGTTGATCTTTGCTACGGGTAGCCCCGGGCTGACGGCGCCAAAATGGAAACTTGAATTGCTTCGGACCACTGCGCTGGATATGTACTCCTCCGCGAAAACCGCGCTCTGACACATTAATTCCTTCGCCGCTTCATGGCATATATGGCCTCGCCACACCTATCCCGAAAACACCTATTTGGAGAGGAAACGCATCGCCATACCAATTGGGCCTCGCCGCACTGCTCACCAAATGCACAAAAGACAAAAATCCCGCCCGGGGGTGACCGCGCCAAAATGGAAACTTCAATTGCTTCGGACCACCGCGCTGGAGATGTATGTACTTTTTCGCGAAAACCGCGCTCTGACACGTGTATTCCTTCGCCGCTTCATGGCATAGGGCCTCGCAAAGACAAAAGACAAAATCATGGCGGGAGCCTGCGGGCTTAGCTTCAGTTGGTAAGGAACAGAAGTTGCAATCAGGAGGTCGTGGGTTCAATCCCAATTGGCCTGACGTACGTGCCTGGGCAAGCTTGGTGTACTACAAGCTAGTAGAGATAACCCGTTGGCTCTCCAGGCCAGCGTTGGCAGGACCTTGGCCAAATATTTATTGTTGGTTGCTGTCCAGCAATGATATTGGCCATTAGACACCGCTAATGTGGGTTGGAGGGGGGTAAGAGGAGGTGCAAGTGACTGGCCAAAGATGCTCGGCACACTGCCCGTCGGCAATGCCTTATCACCCCTCATCATCGTGATGAGCAGCTGATACAAGCGTTGCTCTCGCACCACTGCTGTGCTGCCAACCTACCCCATGGGCTGGGGAGAGTTCCAGGTTTGGTTGGTGTTTCCCCGTACTATACATAGAGTAGCGAGAGGATGAGATAGATGAGGAAAATATAAACAAAGAAAATTGCTAAGTAGCAAATCCGGATATCCGGAAGACCAATTTTATCCGGAATTTTCAATCCGGATGAAATTTCCGGATTATTTCCGGATATGGAAAATCCGGCCCTGCACAAAAAAAAAAAAAAAAACCGAAAAAAAAAAAATATTTCAAAAAATCTGGAAAAAACATATATTGTTCATATCAATGATATGAACAACTTTTGGCTTGAGGCCATCTTTGATTACTGAACAGGTATGAAGATAAAAAATAAAACAGAACAAGAAAATAATATTTAGATAAAAAATTATAGAATGAATTAAGCATCCCCCCTCTAAACCCCTTTATTCCCTATCTTATCCCTTTTGAACCTTTCCAGGCCCTATCAAGCTTTTCATGTAATAGGAACATAGTTCTATTGTATTTTGCATGCGCAATATCACTTTTTTTTAGGCCTTTTTTTTAATCATCCGGATTTCCGGATGATCCTACCCCCCGATCATCCGGCCAGATAATCCGACCAGATTATCCGGCCAGATAACCCATGCTACCTAGGAAGATAGAGAGAAGAATATAGATTAGTTAAAAAATAATAATAATAATAATAATAAATCATGGCGGTGTATCTTTCCATGTTCTAGGGGAAGCTTCACTCTTGTTTTGCACATTTCGAGAGTAGTGGAGCGAGGCCCATACTCATGGGGACCTAAAGTCGCAGATGTTTGCGACCCTTGGTTCCACGTATTTGTGCCTTCGGGTGCCCATGTGGTCGTTGGCTTAACGTGAGGACACATATAGCTTGTCTATTTGGGTGAAGACGGTAGCATCAACTTGCCCTCATAGTTTGTCTATTTCGGTGAAGACATTAGCATCAGCTCGGGTTGTTCTCATTCTCAAAAAAAAAAAAAAAAAAAAAAAAAAAAAAAAAAAAAAAAAAAAAAAAAAAAAAAAAACAGTGCCAGACTAGGCTACCATAGTGGTCCAGGTCCACTTACCCAGCGGGGCAAAAAAGAAATAAAAGAATAAAAATTATTTTTTAATTTAAGTTTTTATTTTGAATTTGGTAAAGAATTTCGATGCGACCCTGAGGCAAAAGTTGTCCAATTTATTTTTCTGCATAAAATAGTTTTTTTGTATTTTTTTATTTTTTTTTTTATGTTTTTTTTTGTTGGGACCTTCCTTGGTCCTTGCACGGCCGGGCCGTTCGAGAAAATAGGGTGACCCGGGCGGCCTGGCTGGTAGCCTAGGTGCCAGACTGTTTCGTCGTTTTTTTTTTTTTCACGCATTCGTTACTCATTGAAAGAATAGAGAGGGGGTCGGCCAAACCCCAAAACAAGGTCGATGCTGGGTGCATTATCAAGTTTCGCTTTTTACGAGACTCGTCTTGGACCCGGTAAAAAGATACCCATTGCTACTTCTCCCTGTGATTTTTTATGATTTTTAAAACACAGAGTTATGAAAAGAAAGGAGTAAGAGAGAAAAAGAATGAAAAGAAGGGGGGAAAGATGCCTAATTCCTACCACCATGGCAACACCCAATCCAGAATCCCTTCCGCCATTATCAACCCCATCTATTGGCACCCCCTTGCCTCTCTCATCTACTATATTACTCTACTCACACCCATCCTTGTCTCTTTCCTATCCATTTTCACTCCTACCAAGTCTATTTCCTCTTCGAAGCTCCACACAAGGTCGCCCCCCCCGCCCCCCCTCCCCCCCCCCACACACGACGGAAGGGGTTACTGTCATTCGGCAGGCAACCTGCCTCCATGCATACTTCTTTCTGCCTATAAAAAATACAGAGTGTAAAGAACCCCCCCTCCGCAATACATTATAAACAAATAAATAAAATAAATCGCATTCAGATTGAACGTTTGGGGGAGGGGGTGCCGAACGACGGCCACCCTGCATGACACATCAACTTATTAAATTTATCTTATAATATTTGGTTTGTTATGACAAATTCAATACAATGTGCACATTGTCCATATGTTTTTTATTTTCCTTAATAACTCTGATGTGTTTATTTTGGAAAGGATTGGAATTACCTCAAGTATCAAGTTCCATGTTAGTAAGGATCATCCAAGTCTTGTATGTCGTGGTAAACAACACCCACGTTCGAGCTATATTTCAACTATGTGCACATGTAGTGCAAGTGAACAATCATACGCTCTCAATGAGACTATCTATGATGTTACATAAAAAAAAATGTTTAAGCCACCAACCTTAAGGGGTAAAAAAATGTGTGATATAGTTTAATATTTTATATCTATAATTATATATATTTTTTTCATAACCAATTTTGGGGTACCTCGACTAAAAGTTGTTTGATTTTTCAAATATGAAAAAAATAATGCTTAGTTTTTTTTTTTTTTTTTTTTTTTTTGTGCCTGCGGTGAGGTTGTTAGGACCATTTTGAAACGACTTGGGAAGCCCAACTGATAATCCAGTTGTACGTAGATTCGTAGATCAATCGAGATATTTATCTAAAGATGAAGATAACTCATAAGGAAAAACCAATTGTGCCGCTCAAAAACTTATCCGGTCACCAGGGAGAACAAAAGGGTTAATGTCTAGGCTACCACAATGGCCCTGGACCACTTGTCACCTCGAACAAAAAAAATAAAATAATATATATATATATATATATATATATATTACCGGGCAGTTCTGTTTGTGATGATATATATATACAGGGTCACCAGCCCGTACGTACGGAGGTCCCCGGGCAGACCTCCGTACGTACGGGCGTTCGGGGTCCCGTACGGGGTCCGAACCCGACGACGTTCGGCCCACGCCAAAAATTATTTCAGGGCCTAACAATAATTATTTTTTTTTGAATTGTTTTTTGTGAGTTCTCTATGACGTAAGGTGCATGCCTGTAAAGTTTCAAGTCATTTGGCTAAGCCCCATAAGAATTAAAAATCGCCAAAGATGGCAGTGTCAAAACGTGCTCGCCCACGTATTTTTTCACTTTTTACTTTTTGTTTTTACTATAGTTCGGGGTCTAAACAATTTTATTATTTTTTGAAACTTTTTTAGTGGGTTTTGTATTATGTGGCGTACACATCTGTAAATTTTCAGGGCAGTTAGATATGCCCAAAAAAAATGAAAAATCGCCAAAGATGGTGGTGTCGAAAACATGCTCGCGCACTCACTAAATTTAATTCTCTTTATATTTTTATTTATTTTTATTATTAGTATTTATTTTTCGTATTTTATGTTTATTTCAAATTTGGTAAGGAATTCGGATGTAATGCTCAGGCAAATCTTGTTTAATTTATTTTTTTCCATAACATATCTTTTTTTCATATTTTTTTGATGACTTTTTATTTTCTTATTTTATCTTTTTTTTGTCCGCCTACGGCCTGAACGGCCGAACGCATCCCCAAGAGGTCGCATACGTTCGGGCGTTCGGGTTCAGGCGTTCGGCCCGTCCCGAACAACGGTTACCCTGTATATATATATATTTATATATATATATATATATATATATATATATATATATATATATATATCGTCAAATAAAATATATATATATATAAATATATATATATACGGTAACCGGCATTTGGGATGGGCCGAACACCTGAACCTTAACACCCGAACGCACGGGACCCCTTGGGGATGCATTTGGTCGTTTGGGCCGTAAACAAAATATGTTAAAAAAAAAAAAATCAACAACATTTGTTTGAGCATTACATCGAAATTCCTTACGAAATTTGAAATTAAAAACTACTAATAAAAATAAATAAAAATAAAGAGAGAACTAAAATTAGTGAGTGAGCAAGCACATTTTCGACACTGCCGTTTTGAGCAGTTTTTCTTTTATTTTTCGCATAGCCAAATGCCCTAAAAATTTACAAATGTGTACTTCACATAATACAAA